>CM067075.1:10594607-10925591 GCA_033980235.1 Diadema setosum | reverse complement strand
TTACTAAGTGTTAGTCTACAAGTGTATTCCTCTATCTATGAACAATGGTACAAAGCAACTGCTAATCTAACTATTCTTATAACATAATCATTATGAAAACATAACTCCTTGTGTGCCACCCTGCAAAGCCCCCATGTGCCTCAATGTTTTGAGACTGCAAAGCATGAGTACTTTTGGAAAACATTCTGTTTTTCAAAGCCACATAACTCTCTAACATGCTATAAAATGCAGTTTAGCAAAGTTGTAGAGAACATTACATGCTTAGTTTCCTGTGATGTACATTTTATGACAAGGCTATGGCTATTTTTCCCACAATTGGCCAGTATTCAAAACTTAACAAGCAAAACGGAACACAAAATTGCATTTTTAGTCACGATCAAGAATTATTCTGAGAGGCATGACTTTTTTGAAGACACAGCCTCTACGGGAAACCAGAATTTATGAGCAAAATCCTCATGGAACACCGCTATTCAGTCATCACACACCACAAGCTACATGTGTGAGGAATAGAATTGCGTGTAATGCCTTCAGTGCACTTTGCATACCTGGTATTGCAGTTTATCGATCAGTTTGTGTATAACCGTGTGTTTGAGCAAAAAATGTGAAGTCGGCAAGCCGTCGACTGAGTTGGGCATGCAAACATGGCACACAAAGAATCAAGCGGTTCATCAGACTCTAATCTCTTGGAGGCAAAAAAAAAAATGCCCACACTAACCTCCTGAATGAGTATATTGTGCTTCAACTTCTTGCGCGCCTTCATGATCCGCACGATGGCCGCCTGCAGGTACAGCTTCCTGTCCTCGTCCACTGCATTGTGGGTATGCTCCACCTCTTGCTGCACAGGCAAACCACAAGAGATGCAAATGATCATACAAGCACAAACAGTGACAATAATTTCATCTTTGCAACTGATTGACAAATTCCCCTACATTGGCGTAAATAAGCACTGATTTGATCAGTGTTTTAATAGTAGCCATGATAAAATATCATGGGCATACATACTCGAGCAGGATTCGAACCTACGACCTCCCGATCACCGGACAGGCGTCATCTCCACTAGACCACCAAGCTTTCGCCCAACAGCAAGTGTTGGCTCTAATCCTTATAGCATGCATGCATGTGCTTATTTATGTCGATGTAGGGCAATTTGTCAATCAGTTGCAATGAAAACATCTAGACAGAAGAATTTCATGAATTTGAATGTTGTCTTTGTAATTTCACACAGATGTTGACCTGGAGAAAAATATATAAGACAAACATATACAAATACAGGGAAACCCCATTAAAGCAAGGCCAGGACCACCATTTTACCGCATTGTACCTTGTTGTAAACATACTATAAAGACACCTACTGGATACAGTAATGGAAAATCAGAGCATTCATCTCATTATAAGCAGCACCTTGTTGTAAGTGAGCTTGTTATATGGGGGCTTCCCTGTGTGCAGACACATATCAGTGTCACCGCAAGCAGTTTCCTTACATTAAAGGGTGTGTACAGTTCTGGTTGAGGTGAGGATTTAGCTTTTAACGTTTTGCGAGACATTCAGAAACCACTCTATGAGATGTCAAAGAGCATGCAGTTCTAAGGGGTATCCAAAGTTTATTTGATGAAAATCGGTTTTGAAATGGCTGAGATATCCAAAAACAAGGTGAAACAAAGCACTCCTACAATATAATAAAAGGCGTGGCCTGTCGCCTTTTATTATTATCACTTTTTTGGATATCTCAGCCATTTGAAAACCAATTTTCATCAAATAAATGTTGAATCCTTCTTAAAATTACATGTTCTTTCATATTTCATAAGAGGTTTCTCATTATCTCACTTAGGAATGTTATAAACCTGAATCCCCACCTCATCCAGTACTGTACAGTCCCTTAAATTTCCGTTACAATTGTGTATTGATGTTGTTGTTGTTGTTGTTGTTTACTGAAGATTCCACAGAAAAGCCTGAATAGAAATCACTATTAAATAGGATGAAATATTGTAGATCAACTGCACAAACAAGCAAGCAATATATAATAATATATCAATAAATGGATGCATAGATGAATAGATAGATAGACAGATAGATGAATAGAATAGATAGATAGATAGATTAACAGACAGACAGATAGATACAAATATAGATAGATAGATAAATAGATAGATAGATAGATAGATAGATAGATAGATAGATAGACAGATAGATAGATAGATAGATAGATAGATAGGTAGATAGATAGATACTGTAAAGGTGGATATTTTCGCGCGACTAATTTTTCGCCCTTGGCCGGGCAAAAAGAGTTTCACATGTTTTTAATTTCGCGGAATCATGACATCACACACAGGAACATATGGCAAGCAAAAATATTCGCGTGCTTTTATTTTCATGCTAGTTTCTGGTTGCGCGAAATGCGCGAAAATTTCAACACCACGAAAATTTCCACTTTTACAGTAGATAGATAGATACAGATAGATAAGTTAATATACTGATATACAGATTATCTGGTAGTTAGGTAGATACATACATTTGTAGATAGATAGATATTATGATACTATACATAGATAGACCCCTGTAGATAGAAAGATTGATGTTTTTCAGCTCTTGACTGATTACTGGCTGAATGTTGCCTATATGTGGTAATTAGTGAAGCGACGACTGTGCCAACTTTGCTCATCAAATATACAGCACCTGTGGTGGCTCCCTCTGTACGGCCATCGTGATTTTGAACTTTGTCCTCTTGTTGGAGTATGCGTGGTTTAGCGTGAAGCACGTGGTGTCGGTGAAAGCACCCTGGCAACAAAACAAAAACAAAACGAATTTTAGCTGGAATCAGTTTCTCTCATTTGCCGTTCACAGTGTTTCTAACCGCTCATCACATCCTGGTTTGCTATCATGTTTCTTATTTGGCTGCCAACTTTCTCATTACACATCGGGCTGCAACACGGATGAAAATTGTCAACATTTGCATCATTTTTCAACAGGTATTAAAATATTTGTACCAATTTGATCTGACTTCACTTTCATTTCTTTTTATATCACAGCAATGTATGGTGTTATGAACAAATTCAGATATATGTAAATTTGACAAATATTTTTCTTTTCTTTTATATCCTATCTTTCTTTCTGTTTTTCAAAGCAATGTATGGTGTTATGAACAAATTTGAATATATGCATGTATATTTGAAGAACATTTTTTTTTTATAACAAAGAACAAGGAGACATATGAACAGATATCAAATAAGTCAAGGGTATTTTAGAGTGCTAAGCTATGAAATCAACAAGCCAAGCTGGAGTGTAAAATTCTGGGCCTTATGCTAAAACTTGTGAGATTAGAAGGAGAGAGAAACGTTCTTCAAAGACTGAAAAACATACAATCTAAAACATTGAGTTTTTTTCTTTACATTAACCCTTCTACTTCAGTCCATGTGTTTTTTTAAACTTAATCTACTCCAGAAATGTGTATACAACACACAATTCTAGTCAGCTATATTCCAGGTTTTGTGTCCACCAAACTAATGCTGTCAAAAACTGCTGCAGCATCTGTGTTCAACAATCCAAAAGTTTGTTTACCTGCACTGTAGCTTGCAAGTACTGTATCTGTTTCTTTGTAAGAACATCTAAAGCCCATAAACTTCTCTGGATTAACATCACAAACCCATTCCAGAAACAGTTTTTTTTTTTTTCTATTTAACTTGGATGTTAAAAAATCTGTGCAAATAAAATTGCCACTGATGTCCATTTCATTTTTTATTTATTTATTTATTTTTTTTTTTTTTTTTGGGGGGGGGTTAGGTCTTTGATTGCTGAAAATAACTTTTTGTAACTTTCAGTTGTTTTCAATTTAGACAGAAATTAACAGGGGGAAATCTCATTGCACGTCCCCCCCCGAGGAACTTACTGCGGGCGTCTGTTCCAGGAACTTGACGTCCACAAGGGACTGGACCGTCTTGGCCAGCTCTTTCTCGTTGATCAACGCGCTGTTGACCAGCTCTGAATACTGGACACTGTCCTGGCCGTTGAAGATGAGCAAGACGGCCATCTGGAAGGTCGTCGTGGTGACGATGTAAGGCTTCTTCAGAAAGTTCAACTTCAGCTCAGCTGTCGGGCGGCACGATGCGGAGACGAGTACGTGAAGGGCGCCGCCATGTCAGGCGAACGCAAAGACACAATTTGCAAAGGCAAGAGGAAGACACCATGAAAATATGTTTAATCCCTACTGCGCTTCATTCATGAGACGAAGCATATCAGTGATAGTACTGACTGGTACACAGCATTCTGAAAATGTATGTCGAGGGACCTGAAAGAATGAAACCCTCTTAATCCTTATCATACCATGGTATCTTGAATGCAAAAGACTGCCACTTGCTACACCTGAATGGGATAATATAACTTACGGCAAAATATAAAAATTTTCGCACAAGTGATTGTTCTTGTTCAGGAACATCGTGATTGATAGTCTGTGGTTTTATTTGCTGAGCCATAACAACGCCTTGATATCTTTCACTGTCAACAGATCATGCTCCAAACACATACATTGTATATCTGCCACATATATGTATGGGCAGCCCGATTAGTGTTTCAGATTTCTAGGGACTACCCATCTCAGCCACTTCTGAAGTCGTTGCACTGGCTTCCTCTGAAGCAACGGATAATTTTCAAACTAGTTTTGTTTGTCTATAAAATCCTCAACAATCAAGCTCCGAAATACCTAGATGATTGTTTGACTTTATATACACCTACTAAAAATTTGAGGTCATCTAGTGATCCGCTTCGTCTCACATACTCTGTTACTCGCACCTTAGCCGGTGATAGGACATTTACTGTGTCTGCTTCAAAGCACTGGAACAATTTACCACTTACCGTTAGACAGTCTCCATCAGTCAGTGTTTTCAAAAAAGCCTTGAAAACACATATTTTTAGTAGCAACTAGTTCATAGCTGTAACATTTATCCAATTACACATACTGTCGTACAGTTGAACCTCTATTATCCGGCCTCCCTTTATCCGGATCTCTCTATTATCCGGACGCAATCTCGCCGTGATTTTTTTTTTTTTTTGTTAATAATTACGGGAAGAAAGGGGGATTCCCAACTCCTTGAAAACTCCTACCCAAACACACATGAATTACACATTACTTCCAATATGATTAACATACATTGCATCAAATTTCCTTCCAAATTGCTTACCTTCAGACATATCAACATCCAGAAACATCCCCAAATGTAACAATGAAAAGGTTGCAGTATACACATTACTACATGTGGTACTACAATGGGCTACATCAGTACATGTGTATGTATATGTACATGTATAAAGCATTGAGTCTCCCGTATCCGGCCAAATCTCTTATCCGGATGAGCCCCGGTCCCGACTTGTCCGGATACGAGAGGTTCAACTGTACATGCTTTGAATTGATTGTAAGCGCTTTGGGCCTTGCGGGAAAAGCGCACTATAAATAATAGTAATAATAATAATAATAATAATATGCCACAAATAATCTATTACCACACTTACCTGTACATAAATGATGCAGCCATGTTAATTTTCTACCAGGAAACTTTTCACTGTAGAAAAGTTCAAACTGTGATAAAAATAAAAGAAAATGTAAGTGCTGATACATTGTTCCATAAGCACAGATAAAACATGAAAAATACACAACACTTCATATACATCAATACTCCAAACATTTACTTTTCATAACTGTGGCTGAAATTTAGTAGCCCTCTATCAGAAGATGACATTTCATTTTCACGTATTAATCATACTCCTTTCCCAATCAGGGATGAGATATCAAAAAGTAATTTCTTTTCTTTTATTATTATTATTTTACTATCAATTTGTATCATGTGACTACTCAAAGCATCTTCAAATGCATCACTACATGGTGATCCAGTGGAAACAAAGACTAGCTCCTAAAGTTAACCCATTGAGGACGGACTGACTTTGCTACAACACACATTTCCCATGGACAACTGCCCAAGTATTCTCGGGACTTGTCCTCAACGGGTTAAGAATAGTGTCAGCATACGTGTCACTGATACAATAAAGTTGTCTACTGGACACACATCATCAGAGAAGGGTTCACTCTGAGGTGAAATAATTTACAGCGAGACTCCTCATAGACCACCACAACAAATAGGCATATGAATGACTACAAGAACTGCAACAAACATGCACACCCATACACACACACAACACAACTCCACACACTGGTTTATGGAAGCTGGTTGCCATGACGACACTCACCATTCTGACACTCTTCTCCAGCTCCTGTGATATTGCAAAGTGTGTGAGAGCTGATTGGCCGAGTGGCCACGAACCAGTCTGAAATAGAAAACAAAGAACAAATGGGGTGACAACTTACATACAGAAATGAGGCTGCCAAGGTGTATAGGGTTGATTGTCCATACGATCCTTTGCCCCATTTTAGACAAAATAAAGAAACAGCTGGCAAAATACTCATAAAGCTAGATTTTTAAAAAGTTCTGTATTCTTTTCACTTGCATTGAATGTACAGTATTCTGATGTCTGCCATTCACAGAACCTTGACCTTTCCATATTCTACATTCTATATTCTATGACCCAAAATCACAAAGGTGGTACAATTGAAACCCTGGTTTAAACAATGGACAATTTGTATGGAGCGCAAAGTGTGGCATGGCTTATTTCGTAACGAAATAAGCCATGCGACACTTGGCGCTGCATAAAATTTGTCCATGGTTTCAATTGTACCACCTACGTGAATTCGGGCCTATATTTCTGCATTCATGTGTCTTTCTATAGTCTGACACTTTCTTACTTTCACAAGATTCTGCCTGAAGAGTCTGTTTTTTTAATACCTTCATGTTCCCATGAATAGTGAGGTATTTGGGGGACTTTTGTTGAGCCCTGTGCCACATCAGAAAGGGGATGGGATTACCTGTTGACACAATGCTTTTAAGGTTCATGTTCATATACAGGAGGTAAGCACTTTTCAGAGGTTATATACGTGTAAAGGACTACATCACACTGCAAGAGAAATGTTCAAGCAATCATTCCCTTCAACATCTTTATTCACCTTGCTCATGTAGTCAAATACATAACCGCTCACATTTAGAATGTGAATGAAATGTTTATATACAGATACAGGTACGCTAATGTATGTATTTTTCAGAAGGTACATACAGCCTTCTAAATCATACAAAAAGAGAAACATTCATATGAGTTATGTCCTTCCACATCTTAATCCATCTTGCTTATTTAGTCAAATACACAACCACTCGCAGTTAGAACGTAGGCATAATGTTCATAGAGAGATGCAGGCAAGCACTTTACAGAAGTTACATAAAGCCCTCATAAAATCGCACTTCCAATATACGAGAAACAAAATGTATGATTAATATGCCATCCCCCGTCTGAACTGGCCTCATTCATAATAGTCGAATGCTTGACCACTCACAGTTAGAACATAGATGGAGAAGTTGATGCCGAGGTAGGTCTCCTTCTCCTGGCAGAAGTTGCTGAACTTGGCGTTGAGGTCCTCGCTGACCCCCATGTCGGTGAACATCCGATGCAGCTTGTTGGTGAACTCGTACCCACACGCTTGCTGCCACGGTCAAGAGGGGAGGAGCAGACCAGACGGAAAAGATATACAAAGTAGCCAATTGAGGTTCATGCAAGTTAAAGGAAAACAGACCCAGGATTCAAGAGGGTGCTATTGCACAGACACACAGCAGTTTCATCCAGTTAACCTGTTGAGGACGGCCTGATCTTGCTACAACACGAATTTCCCATAGACCCCTGCCCGAGTATACTCGGGACTCGTCCTCAATGGGTTAAAACCCACATATGCTATAACTTAGCTATGCATCTGCAATGTTCCAAAGATCCAAAAAAAATCTGATTCATAGAGTTAGTATGTCAAAAGTGGACAAAATAGTGGCAACCTCAGTTCATCCCTTGATTGGGGATGTAAACATTTACCAAATATAGCCCACTGCATTTGACAAATCTAACCACTGTTATTTGATTTCTCTCCAATATAATGTACACAGTGACATTCAGAGGTGGCAATTTGAAGATGACAAGACAATAAATTTCTCCAGGCAAAGTTCCCTGAGATTTTATTACAGTCCATATTTCGATACTCACCTTGAGTTTGTTGATCATTGCCTCTTCTGCATCCATGGATGTGGACAGACCGTGTATCAGCCTCTTGGCCAGCATCCGTGCGTAGAACTGCTCAGGGCAAGAAACATCCAAAAACCATACTGTAAAACATGGAATATTCACGTGCATTTTCATTTTGCAAATTTAGAGAGAGCCCAGTTTCACAAAATTAAAATGCACGCTGAAGATCTTGTCTTCACTGTATGCACTGAATGTCAGAGGCAACTCGCAAAAATTTCATGCTGCGAATAAGGCCGTCGGCTCCCATTCCCGAAAATTTCATGCCGCAAAAGTATTGTGCTTTACAGTATAATGGCAACAAGTAACTTCTTGTATGAATATATCTCAAGCCTTCAGAACATAATGATATACACTGTACAATGGAACCTTGTTTCAAGGACGTCTGCTATAACAATGTCCTCATATAACAAGGTGATATGGCAGGTCCCCATGATATATATTTCTTTGTTTCTGTACCCTAATAGAAGAAGATAAAAGGTACAAACACTCACATATCCAGAGGGTTAGCTACACATATAACAGTATATAAAATTATCTTCATTGCTGGATGACAGCACATTTTGGAAACTCAAATTTAAAAATAAAAGATATCCAGAAAGAAAAACATGTCATTATCCTTTACAAGGGAATTTCTTTTTCTTGAATGCATTCTTTGTTTCAACATTTCAAGAGCCCCTGTGAAAAATGTCCCATCCCCATGCACGCATCTCACCCTCTGGAAGATGTCTTTGTCGTCAATGTACCGGAAGACCAGAATGCACTGGCCCAACCTGTCATCCAGCTCCGATTCGCTACTCCCCTTGGAACTCTTCTTGAGTAGTGCATCACAATGCCTGGCCAGCTGCATGATGGAAACAGCAAAAACACATGAGCAAAGTGACACAAAACTGGATAAGAATAGCAGCTCTGTTAAAAAAAACAAGCAACAACAACTGACAACCAAACAATATATCATATTCAGTTCATCCACTATTCCAAGCAATGCTTTCAGTCAGCACAACATAGGAACCTTCAGTGAAATACAAATTACTGCCATGGCAGAGTAGAAGCCTGAGTCTGGCTACTTTGTTTTGTTTTGAGAGGGGGTGTTTTTTGTGTGAGTGTACAAGGAGTTGTCAATATAGGGTCGCATGTGTGCCTCATCTATAATCTTACATCAGAAGAACAAAGTCAATTCAGGATACAAGATAAACGCATTCTCCAATGAAATATTACAGAAAATTTCTATCACAAAAATGTTAATGGCAAGGAGCTGGGAAACTGCAGCAAAATGGAGAATTTAGAGAAGGATGAGATTTGGCCTGCAATTCAGGAAACAGTTTTTCCATGTAAAAAGAGGGACTCGACGTCAATAAAGCATGCTTTGCAAGTGCTTTGCAAATCTTGTTTATAGCACATTAATGATGCTTTCTGGTGAACATAATCTTTAGAGTCTTTGCACACATTGCAAGATCTGAAACCATCATTATCCTCCAAAAGGTCTATTAATATTTCATCCTTGGGACACTTACTTTTGTTCACAAATCAGCACATCTGCTGGTTTTGCTTTAATTGCTAAACGGTACAGAAAGTCTGCAATTGACTGCCACTGAACATGGATTATGGGAATTTTACTTGTCTTCATTATATGAAAATGTCCTCCTGTGGGACTTGAGAATTTTTCCTTCTGAGTGAGTTGTCTTTTTCTCATTACAGCTATTTTGGGGGTTTCTTTTGTTTTTTGTTTTGTTTTGTTTTGTTTTGTTTCTTGGAGGGATACCTAAATGATTATGAAGTAGCCGATAAACACACATACAACTGTAGCGTATACAGTGCACTCCCGTTATAACAAGCACGATTATAACGAAATTTCGGTTACAACAAAATAAAAATCCAGGTCGCAAAATTACTGGCTCTATGTTTTTATTGTTTATTTGTCCAGTTATTACAAAATTTCGATATAACGAAAGAAAACTGCCAGTACCAAGGACTTCATTATAACAAGAGTCCCCTGTAGTCACAAAGGGTCTAGAGTGATCTCACACAATGATACACTGTCAGTACAAAAAAGCAGTTGTGGCCGCTAGGATCTTACCAGTTCCGGCGATCTGCTGGTGACTTGTTTTGAAGAAATCTTGTGGTTGACTACAGATGAACATGCCTGCAGTGTAAATCGATTGTAAAGTCAAAGTACACATTAGTTTTCCCTTGGCTCTACAACCCTATTTAAAGGACAAGTTCACCTTCATAGACATGAAGATTGAGTGAATGTAGCAATATCAATAGAACACATCAGCAAGAGTTTGAGGAAAATCGGACAATCCATTTAAAAGTTATCAATTTTTGAAGTTTCTGCTCAGTAACTGCTGGATGAAAAGACTACTACAGCTTGCGATGTCACATGAGTACAACGATATAAAGAACATATAAAGAAAACTGAAGATATTTTCATTTTTCTTGCATACTAAAAAAACACTTGACTTCCCTCTTTCAGAAGGGAAGGAGGAATAATATTACTCTTAACATACGTCACTGACGAGTCGAGGAAATGCACACTTTTTTCAAAAAGTAACATTTTGTGAAATTCTCTTTATATTTTACTTATATCGTTGTACACATGAGACATCATACACTGTAGTAGTCTTCTCATCCAGCAGTGACTGTGCAGATACTTTAAAAATTCATAACTTTTGAACAGATTGTCTGATTTCCCCCAAAACTTTCACTGATGTGTTCTACTAATATTGCTGCATTTTCTCAATCCTTATGTATATGAAGGTGGACTTGTCCTTTAATCTATCTCTTTTGCAAGCTCTCTTTCACTCTCTCCCTCTCCCTCTCTATCCACATTCCAATCTTTGTTTTGATTTATGTGTCCATCTACTGTATATGCCATCTATTTTGCAGGGTTTTTACACTCATGAATTTTTGTGAGTCGGTCGCTCTTCATGAATATATCAAACAACACACAAAAATATCAACTCTGATCTCCACATGAATGCGATGTGCATATATGCACATTTCACTGTTCATCACTGTACTGCGAGACCACAAATGGGCTTTCTATAGCTCAGTCGGTAGAGCACCGGGCTAGCAATCCAGAGGTCTCGGGTTTGAAATCCGAGGGAATCCCATTTTCTTTGCTCAATTTTCCACTCACAAAATTGTCAGGGAGTCCCAGTCCGTGAAAACACAGACTCGCTATTTAAATGGCATTAACAGCAGCTCTTTCAAGTTTCTCTTGATCCATTCATGATATCTATATGAGGTATGTTGTATCTATCTGTCCATTTACATATAAATACATTTCTTTATATTCATCTATCTTTCTATCTATCAATCTCTCTGTCTATATGTTTATCAACTTATTGACAACTTGAGTATGAATGTAAGAACTGGTTTTATGTGACCAAAATAACATTTTGACAGAGCATAGTTTCTTACGGGAAGCACACACACACACACACATACACACACACACACACACACATACATTAAATGCATGTGAGAAGAGTCTGCAATGTCAACATGCAAGGGTCCTGGATGAGAGATAACTTCTGAGATATTTTTGAAAATAATTGACTTCAGTGCTTTAATAGAAGCATTGAAAGTGATAGAGAAAGAGATTAATCACATGGCACAGATCATTACTTCAATTACCACAGCTACGACGTTCACAATGACACTGCAAACTCTTCACAAATACACCCACACACACACACACACCTAGTACCTACAATCATCCTGCAAACCCACACATTCGAATTACATATACATTTAGTACAGCCAGTCTGTACCATAATTCTCGCACTCTGCACTTTACAGATCATCACTAGGTAATGCAAATACTATTGTTACCACCATAATCACAACTGGAAATAGAGAGGGGGGAAAAAATTAATGGCATCAGCACATACCATATCGAGTGACTTGGTGAAAAGCTGATCCTTGTTGAAGACAGTAGCAATCATTTCAGAGAACTTTGTATGTAGGGTCAGCATGGCATCAACAAACTGGGCTGGTATCTGGAGGACCAAAAGATGAAAAGAGACCCCAAGTCACATCCACCTCTCTTCTTATAACATAAATATTAAATTAAAATGCACGCGAAAGTTCTTGTATACACTATATGCATTGATTGCCAGTGGCAATTCACGAAAAAGGCCATTGGCTCCAATTCGCGAAAATTTAATGCCGTGAATATATCATGTTTTACAGTATGTGCAATCTTAAGGTACATGTATGGTATTGTTTATACTACTTTGTTGTTGTTGGGGGTTTTTTCACTCTTTGTAATTCCCAGTGTAATATCTTGTCCACCATGAGATATCTTTGTAGTTTGGTGCTTCAGATTACAGAACGATATCCATTTGTCTGTAATGCTGATCGTTTACTTGTACCTTCACAGATTCAAGATTGGGTACACACAAGATTTACCAGAGGACAATGGTATATCTGGGCACATACATGTAACCACCAATTTGGCCTTCTGGAGTCGGAGTGAGTTTATCAATATTTACTCTGTGTAATGACTTCCTTAATCTATTGTTCATATTACATTATGCAAGAAGCAGAGCATACAACCACACAAATATCACATTCTTAGCACTCTCACTGTCTCTTTTGATCTCAAGCTTCTAAAAACAACTGATATCCCTTTACATAAAACCCCCTAAATAAAACATGAGCTTTACAAGAAACAAAGTATCCATTACACAGCATATCTGCTCCTAATGCTAGCATCATTCTGTTTCTGAGGTACATTGTAAATATATGTGTATCTGAATTCATCATCGCATGGATGGGATGGGTCAATTTTCGTACGAAAATGTTTCATTTTCTTCAGTGACATCATCCATTTCCAAATGAGCTGCAAGATTATTACAGTGGCACATGCAAATACTGAAAACAAACAAAAACTGTCTTACATTATCTCCATGCAGTCCGGCTATGGCTTGTCGACCTGAACGTAACAGATGTAGGTGAGGGAAAACTGTCACGATTTAAGGCTGCATATTTCTAAACAAAATCTTCACAAGAGCCTCAAAATCGCCATTTTGACAGTACAAACATTAAGTAGTACAAAACATTAAGTCCAGAGTAATGGTTCTCTCCTAAAATCAGGGACAAGATTTGAACAGTCACAAAATGTTGGAATCAACACACACGACGAATCATGCTTCAAAACTCTGGACAAGATTTGGCATTATAAGCTAAACAACAACAATAAAACAAGATGAAATAAATATTACAAATGTATATTCAACTTACCAATGTTTCATTTCTACCACTGACTCTGTTTTGTAAATAACAATATATAATTTCTTTTATTGTTTTCATTCATAAATTCATTCATTCTTGAAATTTGGAATTGGAAGAGCATCAGTAGGCCTATGTATATAAAAAAAAAAAGAAGAAATTTCAAGCAGAGAGTAATCTCACATTTTTGTTTAAATTTTAGATATACATGAGTGAAGCATCATAATCTTTCCAACTGACACTAACCTTTAGTACTCATCCACAGGTTTCTATTACTGATACCTGCAAGTTAGAAGAGCAAACTAAACATTCCAACCACCCCACCCACCTCCCTGGGTGGTGACACAACATTTGTTCCTGCAACAATTGCTCCGGTCATATTTTCTCCAAGGACGTACAGTTAGGGTGAAGGTTGTGATGGGGTTTTAGGTTTAGTTTGATGTGAGGATTAAGATTAGGGTTAGGATTATACCTATGAGTAGAATTTACATGTATGTTTGGCTTAGTGTGCAGATATTTAACTCTTAACGTGCCATGGTCACCGAACGGCGACCTTAGTCCTGACGTGCCATGGTCGCCGATCGGCGACTAAGAACAGCGAGAAAAGCATTGATCATTTAAGTTCTTGTGGTACCATAATGTGTTACACCAAGCAACTGCCAATGATATGTAATGGTAGCTGATTAGCATAGCCATCGCTTCCACTAAAAATATGAGCATGCTTACATAGGAAAATTTTGAGTAAATACATGATTTTTCAGCTAGATGTATTTTTTTCACATCGGGAAAATCCGCAGCGGGCGCATCCTCTGCGAGATGTGTATGGATCAAAAGTCTCATAGATACACCACGCGTGTGTATGCTATTGACTCTGCGTGTATTGTCTATGCGGTTCCACTCGTATTGTTCCGCTTGGACGCTGTCCTGCGGGAAGCTGTCCTGCGGGAAGCTGCTTTGATTTTGTCCCTCAAAGAGGGTCAGCTTTCGTTCGTCGGTCAAGTCTTTCATCCTTTTGTTTTGGTGAACGTCACTAATCGTCCCCATGCTAGCATAGGAATTGCGCGTGGACAAAGGCCTGCCGATTTCAATAGAGTACACCCGCCCGCGGTCCGCGTAGACAAAAGGAGGATGAGCAGGTTCTTCCTTCTCAGGTGGACAAAAAGACACTATCCCAGGGCCCGGGACAATTACTTTAGTTTCAAATACAGGATCTGGGACTAAAGGACTCAGATTTGGGAATGAATTACTGAGGCAGAAAGAGAAATTGCTAAGACAAAATAAACTGCTAGTATCTTTGGAATCATACAATTCTAGAAGGCAATTTTGTTATCATTTGAAAGAGGAAATGTTGCTCTAAAACTTTCTCACAGAGTTAAGGGAGCGTTCCATTGAAGAAAAAACAAGCCTAACTCTTTTTGTCCATACTACACAAAAATTTCTAATAATTTTTTTTGATGTATCAAATATTTCTGCAATATTTCAGATTCAGATACATATTGTGACAAACTGACTGCATGACACGAAAGAGCAAACATTTCTTGATATATGTTGTGTAGAACTCAATTCAAAACAGTCAATAGTTTCAGAGATATGGCGGTTTTAAATTTCATTGTCAGTCCAGTTTCGAAACGTTCTGGCGTTAGGTAAAAACCTCTGGCACGTTAGGGGTTTTGGGCCTGGCACATTAAGAGTTAATGAGAGCAATTGTTGCAGAAACAAATGTCATGGAACCCCCCTGGGTAGTCTAAATCTGAAGTTGCTGGAAGGTATTCTATAGCCACTAGAGGACTCACCTGAGTCTACTATGTGTGCCTCCAGCTCCTGCACCATAATGCTGAGGCCGTTGGGGATAGGTTTCAGCAGCTCGTACATCCGCGACAAATCTGCAGATTCCCGGGGGATAAGAAAATAATTTTGTAGTCATTTATCTACAAAATGCTGACAGAAAGACAAGAGTCTGTGTCATTTCAACTCATCTTCTGCCATTTCACACAGCTTGGTTTGGCAAATAATCATGTCCATGTCTCTGAGAATAAGCCTCTACTGTGTCACATGCATCAATGTTTAAGCATGGAGCTGTCCAGCTAGTCTTAACTCAAGACGTAGACTGGCATTAAGCCGAAGATACATCATTTCAGCAAAATGGATTTAAGACAACATAATGAAAATCATGCAGTGTGTAGGTATTCTGTGTGAGAGAGAATATTGACAAATGTGCTGATAGCAATTTTAGCACTTTCACCTTTCTCAGGGATCAATCGATAAGTTATGTGGGTGGGGAAATAACAAAAGACATGGACTTGATCGAGTATCTTGAGCTCTGGTCATGCATTCTTTGCGACTAAAAGCCAATATAGGCTGCTACATTGATCTCCTAAGGCAGCAAAACATAATCGACTTGTTTCAAATGTTGCAATGTGCGACTGGTCTGATGTGATGATGTGCAGACTAGCATTCTATTGAATTGGAAACTTGTCCATTGGACCGACTCTTGAAGTGACTTGGGTCTACGGTGGGGACTGGTGCGCAACCACAACTCACCTTGCCTCTGCTCATTCCGGACCATCGTCCGGCACTCTGAGTGCAGCAGCGCCATGTGGTCGGCCACCATTCTCTTCTGGCACTCTTCAAGCATCCGATGGTAGGAGCTGGGGTGGAGGAACTTGTGGCTTCTCAGCTGCTCCTCTTGCAATCTCAGTAAGACCTGGTGAGGGGGGGGGGGGGGGAGACAGGTGTGTGAGGTGGGGCGATGGAGGGGACCTCATATTACTGTGTAAGCTGTTATTTTCGCGCATGGATATTTTCCCGGATGAGGAGGTCTCAGACATTTTCGCGAGATGCGGTTTTGCAATTAGACCGAGGCTATCGTATGTGCACTAATGACTGCTATAAATTTAACGCGAGTAAGATCAGGTGGTGATAATTTTGCGTGTTGTTAAATTCCCAGCCCAAAGTGAGTTTCCAAATTTGTAAAGATTAAACTTTACGAAATATTAGCTTTTACAGCACATGTTTTAAAGACCCAGTAGCATGGGGATACCATCGAGTGGGAAGGTTAGCCTGACTTGGATATATTTGAGGATCCTTGTAACGAATTGTGTTCAGCTTTATCACTAATCTCTATGTAAGTATGCACACAGCTGAAGAATCTTGACTCCATAGTCAACCATTACCGATGCACATATTTGCTGATCTGTGCTATTTGTGGTTTTTTAATGTACCCCGGTGGCAGCAAATGAATCGGATCACCCAAGAATCCCCACGCTTCTGGGTTTTAAACCAGCTTCAGCCAAATCTCAATACAGTAGCCACTCCTGGTAAACATACATGGTGGCCTTCATAGGCAGGTGACCATTATAGACAGGCAAGCAGCAAGTTGGCTACTACATACTACATCAACCTTGACTACACTACTAGTATTGCTTGAGCAAGAATGCAGAGATGATTTCTTATTCCCCCCCCCCTCTTTCCTTTTGTTTTGTTTTGTTTTTTTTCTTTTCATCTAAATGCACTCATGACTCTGACAGTATTTCTCAGAAATATTGATGATTACTGCCTGTAGTTCCCACAGCATATTTGCTGTGTAGTTTTCCGTCAATTATGTAAACTCTGAAAATCTTCCATTTTTGTACAATTATTGTCAATGAGAGAAATTGGTTTCATACTACAAGCCAAGAAAGTGAAGAGAACAAACGTACAGTAAAGACCCCAAAGACTTTCGTACGGCTTATCATAAAATCTCTACTGCTTCAGTTCGTGGTATTTGAATGTCACAAAGGTGAAAGGTCACAGACTGGTTCACAGTGTGGCAAGTTCTTACCTTTTCCATGTACTGCGAACAATTGTGGTTCTGTAATAACCTGGCCGACTCCTTCCTGTAGAAAGCTCCTGTCTGCTCCAAGCACTTTGTTTCAAAGAGGTCTTGATAAAGCTGCAGCGGTCGAAAAGGAAGGAAATCAAGATAGTTTGCTGAGCGAGGTCACCTCTTTTCTGAAAACCATGTGGCTATTATGTCATCAAAACTTTACCCTAATACAATGTACTTCCACAGTAAACAAGGCCTGGTAAACGAGTTCTGACCTGAAACCATTGAGATGCAATCTTTGCTGGTTGTCTTATTTGGGTATGCACCTCAAAAATATGTTTTCAATCTCCAGGACTATCCACAGAAAGTTTGATTTACATATGCATGTGTACATCTATATATCAGCAGCTTACCAAGAAGGTGAATATTTAATTTCTTTTAGGAAATAAATTCTGATTTCAATGTGACGGCTGCTAAAACAACCTATATTTGTTGAAGGTCAGTTTCACTCTCGCATATCTTATCTTTACACAATGTAATTTCCAGGGTAAGATACAACGTATTCCTAAATTTGAAAATAACAAGACACTCCACACTTGCAGACAACAGTTCTAGGCCTCAAATACACACACAAACACACACACACACACACAAAGCAGAACAAAAAAAAAATGCTGCATACTCTGATAATTTGATTTCTTAGAAATAGAAACACAAAGGAAGACTCCTGTTACCTTCAGTTGTTCTTTTTTCCTGTACTGTTCCACTTCTACCAGTGAGTTGATGACGCTATGCAACACGGACTGCTGGGTATCCTCCCCGGCTCGATCCCTGCAAGCAAATGTAAAACACATAATTCATCATGACCAAAACAATAACTGACACCTTGCCAGGGCCCTTTAAAATCCAAACACTTGTAACAGCAGCTATACAGAAAAGAGCTGTACATTATTCAGAGATGTCCATTTTCATTGACTTAAGATAAATCTTGCAAACAAGGATAATTGCATTTAACTCCTGTTGGAGTTATCACATGTATGCTTAAGATGATAGCAAAAAATGGATATTAACATTTTTTGTAGTTATTCAACATTTCATTGGAGGACATTTGCAGGAAACATCAAATGAAATACGTTGACATTCACTTCTTCCTATATTAGAAGTGGACTGCAGTTTATACCAAATTTCCCCCAAAGAGTTTATGATGAGTAGGTACTAGAGTGCTTACTGGCCATACACCCCTGAATAATTGCTCTGTGATTGCATGGGGAGATGCGAGGCGATAGGCTCACCTCTAATGCTAACGTGCCACCCGAAATGCAACCAAGGAGCAGCCAAATCAGAGAGTGTACAATTGTGTAAAAGTTCATAACGCCCTGTAAAAAATGTTACTTGAATGCTCAAAGGAAAGTTTTGCTGTTGTTTTGTGGTTTGTTTACTACACCTGTGAAAAACAACCATTGCACAGAGAGAATTGAAATAAATAGATAGAGCACCAAAACATAGAAATGTGAATTCTGGAATTTGATGGGTGAACATGAATGAAGCACGTTTTGGGTCAATGCTAACAAAGTGGGAGAGTGACACTGTTCTTTGCTGCCCTCACCTGTGCATATCTCTTAGTAAGAGCCCCTGCAGTTGAGTGTTGAGTGGCATAATCATGAGCCTCTTCCAGATGTCAAGGGCAAGCTGTATTCAATGTGAAAAACAAGGGCAAAACAAAGAGAGAAAATTGAGAAAGGATTATCTGTCATGCATCTAACTGAACAGGGATATACAAAATGGGTATGAATCAATCCTTTAAGACTTCCTGTATAAAGAAGATCAGAGAGCATCCTTCATCCAGGCAGGCTATACACAGCAAACTTTCTGCGGGGGGGAGGAGGGGGCCAAATTTTCCCCAAATCCCTCATGTTGTGAACTATTATAGTATTACATAGCTCTATTTACTGTGGGTTTTAATCATTTTATTAAATAGACAGATAGGCATGTTAAAGCTGTCAGAAAAGAAGAATTCACTAGCTTCTCTTACTTTGTTATCAATGGCAAATAACAACACACCACTTACATGAACTACATGTACAACTAAGTGCATCACACAGGTCTGTAAAATTAGACTAGTATTTAGATTTGTAATTTTTGCAAAGTTCACAAAAATTATTCAAATCTTACAATCTAACATAACAAATAAAGACCCTCTTGAGTTCAAAATTTACAGGAGGTTTCCAAATAGTGTTTTCTTCAATACCCAAGTGTTCTCACCAATTTTTCAAAAATTTGCATGCAAAAGGGATTGGCTGTCTTTAACTATTTTATCTCTAAAGTGTATTAAGTGTTTAACCCTTAAAAAGGCACAATCTGTATATGGGGAGAGGGGAGGGTGTTAAAGAAGGTAAAGGGGGGAAGGGGCTTCTGTCCCTGTCCTGTTGCTTTCCCCCACCCTCCCCCCCCCCCCCACAATGTTTCCAATCAAAGTTCTTCATACACGCACATGGCAAATCTAAGACAATATTTGAACTCAGATGGGTTGGTGTGTTACATAAAATGGTGCAACCAGTGTGGGTAATGTCAAGTGTCCTGACTGGAATAAAAAAGAGGTGTTTTGATTGAAGAAAAAAAAAATGCACAAAAAAAAAAAAAAAAAAAAGAGGACAAGAAACTGGACTGACCTCTCCAATGTCCATCAAGTCTTCCTCAGCGGTATCTGCATAGGTTCCAGTCCTAAATCTATCTGGATCACTTGTCTTCTGTTTCCTACTGTGCTGGTTTAAGTACCTTGAATTTGAATAGAAAATCAAAACAATAAAAATCATCTCTTTCAAATCCATTTGCAATATATCTTGCTTCAGTATGAAGAAGAAGAAGAAGAAGAAAACAAGTACAATCATATAAAATTTTTTTTTTCCAAAGATGACCGCATGCTTTAATGCACATATGGTGCATCACGCATTACCCCGGGGTACCGTAGTACCCCGTACCCCGGGTAACCGCGTTGTGTAGCCCCACCTCACGTCCACTCGAGGACAGCCAGAGAAAAATGCATGCACTGTGTGTGCGTGTACATAGCATTCCCATGCCACCGCATGTTATACCAAGCGTGCATGGAAGCTGCGATACCACTAGCGTGTGCTTTAGTGCAGTGCAGTGCAGTGGTTAGAGCGCGCTAGCTCCAGCACCAAAATAATTTCCTCTTTTTGGCACCCAGGGTACAACCTTTTTAAAAAAATAAATAATTCAACAAAATAGCTGATTTTTATTTGGTACCCCGGGATACCATTTGTGACCGTGCAGCACAAAACGAACAAAAAGTCGCACACACTGATTTTGTGTGAGGACTGAAAATAGGTGAAATGGGTAAACCTAGCCGATCTTGACTATTTCATATTTTCGGAAAGGGCAAGTCTTCTTCTACATTATGATAAAACTTGGGATCATAAAATGGGCAGGAAAGTGTGTTTTTTAGCAGTTTATCTCGAACATTTTTTGGTAGAATAGTGTGATTAGGTGTGTCTGTAGAGTCCCTTTTCATTTCTTAAAAACCTTGTACACACTCTTCACTTTCAACTCCAATAACTTTTGAAAGGATGGTGCTTCTGCTTTGAAAGTTGGCATTAATTATAGACAGAATGTGTTAATAAGGCACACTCAATTTCAGTTTAATCTGATAATCCCTTTATTGTTGTTACTCCGGCGGTTTACATCCTGTTTTTTTGTCCCATTCATCGCACAGCCAGCACGGCTTGGTAAAGATTAAGCACTTGAATAGACACTGTACTTCAGAGCCTCTTTTCTCAGTTCACACTTTTCCTGAGTGTGTGCTTTCTTTCCAATATTTAGATAGGTTAGGTAAGTCCATTTGATTTGAGTTATACACCATTTTAAAGCTTAAAGTCTACTCATTCAGAATATGCTCTGAACTAAAATGTAATATCTGGCAACTTTCTGTTTGTGTTGTGATGCAGGGTCACATTTATGTCATCATATTAGCTGATGGGTAATTCTATTATAACAGGCCAACACAATGAAAACCAATTCAATAAGGCCAGTCTTCTCTCGCCACACTACTAGGTCTTTACACTTTCCTCCAAAAGCACTTATTCCCTGATGACTCATTCAGGTCGACTTTGAGACACAAGTTGTTGAGGTTTTTTGTTTTTGTTTGTTTGTTATTGTTGTTTGTTTTTTTAATATTGTTAGGATAAGGTAGAGCATGCTTATCAAAACATATTAATCCTTTGAGTGCTTTGAGTACCGATTGGCACAGAAAACCCCATACCATTGTGCATGCTGTCTGAAGTCCCTGGTACAGAGAGGGTTAAACTGGAATGAAATGGATAGAGCAAAGCACACTTACGAGTAGAGCTGGTCCATGTAGCTGGCTCCTTTGCTGAACTGCTGCCAGAATTTGTGGTACATGGACAGGAGATTCTCCTCAGCACCGGCAACTTTCTGGAAATTTTGAGGCGAGGCAGGGACAGACATCAACACACTCTCTTCTCTGTGTGCTCATTGATTCAACAAGCTTATCGTAAAATGACGAGACCTTTCCTCATTCAGAGACAGTCAATTCCAAACGGAAGATTCCACTTACCGGTACCCAAATATAATTAGTAATATTCATAAGCTAAGATGACATTCCAGAAGGATCTTTATCTAAAAACGGCTTCAACATTTTGCAACAAATCATTTAAGAAGTTTGAGATTTGAAATTTCCAATATTGTACTGCTGACAAAAATAAATGACAATGTCTTCTATTTTATTCATTGCTAAATGAGTGCACTTATTCCAATTAACCATATGGGTCATACACTGTAGGAATCTCAAACTTCACTCACAATTCTGAGACTGTCGACATGGTTTTCCAGGAAACACTTAGTCTCGCTGTACAGCCTCTCGCTGTGAGGCTCTGGAAATGCCACACATAGGGCATAAACATCCCTGTGGTGATGTCAATGTTAAGGAAGACAAAAGTTCCCCCAAGTCTAAATCACTAGTACACAGTCGCTATAGATCAAAAATCATTTTAGATTTGTACATTCCCCGGCAAAATAATTGTAAAAAATGTTCTGCATGACACCCATACATGTATATGTGATATGATACAATTTCAGTCAAAAAAAAAAATAGAACTAAAGCATCTTCATAGTGATAATATATATCAGAAAACATGAGACAGAAATTGCTTGTAGGGACTGCTTAATCTTATGGAAAAGGATAATTCAACAGTAAGTATTCAACAGAGTTCATTTAGTTTGAAAATTGCACCAATCCCTAGTACATAAAATAGATATCAATGTAATATTGAAGTCACATGCCAACCAAGTATGGGCACTGCAATCTAATGTGTATACTCAAATCAACCTGATAATTAAAATAAAACAGAGATTTAGAAATGACAAGCTGGGATTAGATATGGGGATCTGCTTGGTAGTTGGAAGACCCTCAGAGCATATCTGTGTATTCAGAGAAATATGTTCTAAATATAGTTGGAAATTTATGAGGATATGCCTGGGTGAGGTCTTGTAGGTTAACCCCATCCTGAGAATAAGTTTGTGTAAACAGAAAAAGAAAAATGATAAGAACATGACAGTGAAAGTTTGAGCAAGTTCTTATGAAAGCTGAGAAAGGGGTGATTTTTTTTCATTACAATTTTTTTTTTAAAGCTGCGATCAATCAAATACAAATTGGCAAAAACTGTGATGCCACGCACAAGCTCACTCACATTCGCTCTGTACTACAAAATCAGAACTTTAATTTTTCTACAAAGCAAGTTTCCATTTGTACAACTGCCACTTAATACAGTCATTGTACATATTTTTGTATACAACCTCTGCATGCTAAAAATATATATTCTGTCAATGATGAGGAAAAGTATACAGATTCTTTATGCACAGGGCAAATGGAAGGTGAGCTCACATGCCATGAGTATATCACAGAGTTGCCAAGTTATGCTTCATTGATCATAACTTTAAAAAAAAAAAATCATAACTTCCCTACTTGTCATCAACATTTGCTCAAACATTCACTGTCACATTCCTCTCATTTTTGTGCTTCTTTTCACACAATCTTCATTTTATAGTGGACTTCCCCTTGAAGTACCGTTCCGACGGGGGAAAAAGTGTGAACAAGGTCATGGGAAGGATACGAGAATCGGTCGTTCCATGTACACCGCTTGATGTCAGCCAGCTGAATGACAGCCTGGACAGTCTTGAGAAGGCGTTCCCATGTCTCCTCAAAGTTGACTATTCGCGGCTTCAGTGACATGCTGTCTGGCCTAACCAGATGGTAAAGGCAGCTGATGAGGATGGGTCTGAATTATCAGAGAGATGAAGTTGATAAATCAAGGATGTGGATTGGGGGTGAAATAGGGATAATATTTAAGCAAAGATCAGAGTGTGTTCTAACTTGCATTTACTGTGGGCCGACCCTTACACTGTAAAAGCCAACCCTTGGGCTATCAATACACATGATTGTCATGAAGTGGTATCAAATTCTGATAAATTTTGGTGTGACTATCAACAACACCCTTACTTACTACCACCAAACATTTTTCAAGAATTAATCAAGATTGCTCACTATTGTAATAAGATGAAAATGTTTTGATGCTGTTTCACAAGATCTGCTACATGTAGGCTATTGCCTTTATTTCCACAAGCATTATTATCTCATACACAATGGATCTCGGCATGAAACCGCCAACAAGTAACATTATTTCTGTTTGTAACTGACACAAAGTTTATACTACCAGTTCAAGTTTAGGTTCAGGTTCAGGTTAAAAGCCATTTATTTCCAGCAAATATAAATAGACATTGTATTAGTACAAGTAACATGCAATAAATTGGAAGATGCTGGGGACAAATCTTAATAAGTAAAGCAAGTTACCGTAGATTTGACCATTTCCATGAACAGACCACTCTTACCAATAAAAGTTCCCTAAAATTCATGAATAAAAAATGGCGCAAATCAAGTGCGAAATTCAAACTATGCAACTACATGTACTCCACACGTGTTCCGAAGAGCAAAACAGTGGGCCACATCGCCGGACCCCCGAAATCATTGTTGCGACCCTCGCGGGTCAGCTCGCATAAGCAGTTCAACAGGTAAGTAACGGGTAAGTAAAGTTGCACAGCAACACATACATGTATAGACGTGCTTCATTCCAAGTTTCGAACAGTGAAGTTTCTAGTCCATTTATCTGCATTGAATCTGTACAGCGTGTGCACCTACAGCCACAATGGTAGCAGTTTCTGAGATAACTTGAGCGTTTACGCGATATTGACATTTTGCATGCCACCCGTGCCAGAATTTGCGGTATCGCCATGGTTCGATCGCAACATGTTACATGTATGCATGCGTTGAATCAGGTCCCACCTCCCTGGTTGAATCTCTTGCACAACGTGGAGTACATGGAGTACCATGCTCTAATAGTGCGATGTATACAGTTTCGCCAGTGTGTGGTGCGCGCGCTAATCCATTCATAGGCAGGGCGAGCCCACAGCACGGTACGTCGCGAATGTCGAAGCACGGACATATGGGGTCGAACATTGAACAATGAGCACGGGCATTCGAACGATGATCGCAGCGCAGGCGGTCAAATCATGTACGCTATTATGCTTCGGCAATTTAGGCGGTCAAAAAGTGGGTAACTTGCTTTACAAAAACTTGTGACGAGTGTGCCCTTAGAAAATCAACATAAATTAGTATGATATTCCAAAATATATAGTATTTTTAGTAGATCTAAATAGAAATATAAAACCAAGGTTAAAAGGACAAGGACAAAGACAGAGACAGTCTCTCAGAGACATAGACTGACAAAAACAGAAGCAAAGACAGGAACAATTACTAACGTAACTAGTCTACTGGTCTAGAATCTATACGAACACTGAGATTGACACTCAATGACAGGGACATTTAACTTTGTTCAAGCAAGTTACAATATAAGAATCTAAATAGGGACATGGGACCAAACAAACGAGTAATACAGGGGATTATTAAGGGTACCAGTATACAGAGAAGTGAAAATGGGAGACAGCCATCATGGCATCACGCCATCAGGCAGTAGTCTAGGGCCAGGGGCCCAGAGCTAAGTGATACATGCAGCTAGAGACAGAGAGTGACACTTGTCACTGTCACTGACAGCAAGTAGACAAACAAAAGGGAAATGGTATGCATTCACAACAACACCATATCAGCCATACACTCAACTAAGTTGGACCTAGGTCTAGTCATAAAAAAGACAACAGAATTACACAGAGTTAACACGGAGTTAACATGGCAGCCTTGGCTCCCTTGCCTTGCTATCCTTGTGATTAAATACCTTACACAGTTTGACTACCCTACTCAGATAGTAGTAGATGGGACTACACACGAAAGGCCGGTCGACGCCTTCATTGAATAAGCCCGTCTTGGAATATTGTACATGTACATATAACAGCATTACCTGTCACAACTGCACACTCCTGTCTTTTGCCAGTAATTTCAAGTTTCTCGCAAAGTTGAAATATATTGCCACAACCGAAGTAAGATGATTATATATAATCCGGCTTCTCGTCTGATTTCTACTCTTACACCAAACCTGTGGTGCAACTTTGGCAACTTTCTTCAAAGCTGACCACCGGTAAAACTGTAGATGGCGCTGTTAATTTTTTTCCCCAAGTCGACAGTCCCGTTCTTCATGGATTTCAGTCATGGTACTCTCCACTGAATTGCTTAAAATTCAGGCAGAATAACTTGATGGATCCTACAGACATGAGAGAAATAAACGCTAGCTGTCATTTTCTTGATGTTATTGTTGTTCTTCGTGAAAAAATTGTTCTTGATGACTGTGTCGATGGTTATCAAAGATGATGATGTTGCTGCCGCTCGGCTGCTGTCATTGATGCGGTACAGGTGGTCACGGTGGTCTCGATGGTGAGGTGGTGGTGGTGGACACAGGTGATGATGGTGGGTGATGTTGATTATTCCTAAGGTTCGTTAAAATAATACAAAAATAAAATAAGGTTCGTTACATACAAAAATAAAATGAGGTTCGTTATTACAAAAACACACAGATTCCATCTACCTAAATGTTGTGTAATCTTTATTAATCGTTAATCTGAAAATATGTGGCGTTATTCCAAACGTTCATAAATCCGAAAAATGGAGAAAAAAAAAGATTCGTTATTCCGAAGGTGCGTTAATCCGAAACCTAAAAGAAGATGCCAACAAACGAATTTTCGGATTCATACACTTGTGTTCTGTTTTCGGATGAACAAACTTGCGGAATAACGCACCTTTCTTCGTCGTAACGGACCTCTTTAGGAATGACGAATC
The DNA here is from genome assembly GCA_033980235.1 of Diadema setosum. Lineage (NCBI taxonomy): Eukaryota > Metazoa > Echinodermata > Echinoidea > Diadematoida > Diadematidae > Diadema > Diadema setosum. The sequence continues at coordinate 10,899,081 of CM067075.1, read as the reverse complement.
TTCGGATTAAGGAACATTACCCATTTTCGGATTAACGGACCTTCGGAATAACGAAATTAAAACCGGGTTTTGTGGGGGTGGTGGTGGTGGATCTGGTATTGATGCTGGTGGTGGAAATGAAGATCTCAACTTTTTGTCGCTGCAAAATCAGCTTTCTTTATCTAGAATTATTGTTTGTTCATTTACCTTCACAGGAGGACGCCTTCTTTCACAAGCTTTTAATTCCTATAATCTATACGACATGTATAAGTTCACATTTTGAGCTTCAAAAGTGTTCTGTAGATCGAAAACAGCCTACCCTTGCTCGAGCCAGATTACAAGTACAAATACGTTCCTGAAGATTAATAAGATTAATATCTTGAAATGTTTGTTTATCTTGAAATGTTTGTTTTGTCACATTTGTCTCTTCGAAGCAGATTTTCGAGTGAAAACATGAACCATTTCTGGCATAAAAGATTTCCACATACAATCTGATTCGATGTCATTGTAAGGTTACACGAAATGAACTCATATGCACTTGGGGACCCCCCCCCCCCCCTTTCCACCATTAAAGTAATACATAATATAGGATGACCTTTATTCATACAGTATGTCATTCCATCGGGTATTGTTGTAGACAATTAATCTTCTGGGTTCTGTCTTTTGGTGTCCCGGTCTACCCTAGTTTGCAGACACAAACCCTTGTTGGTCGTATAGGAGTCTGCATGCGCCAAGACTAATACACGCACCACTACACTGCAGACTCTCCCAACATGGACCCTTGTAGGGTCCATGCTCCCAACAACTTGTTGGGAGAATCTTCAACACAGGGCCTATGGGACAGTGCCAAAGTGGTGCAAGTAGTAGTCTTGGCGCAGACTCCTTTACGACCAATAAGGGTTTGTGCCTGCAAACTAGGTCTACCCCACCCCCACGCGGTGCAAAACGTGATTGACATTATCGCAGGCCCTTCGTACCCTACCTTTCCAGTGGCGCTCGAAGACTAATACTCATAACCTTTTGTTTGCCCTAGTCTGGCTTCCAGACCCTCTGCTCATACTATTTCGCTATCCATGATATTAACGCCCTCAACGTCGAAAACTAGTATAGTTTAAGAGCGTCTTTATGTGCCTCATCCAGCGTATGAAGGACACGATGACACATGAGTGATCAGGGGGATTAGACAATCTTTATTCTTCAGCTATATAGATTTTCAACAATATTGGAGAAGAAAACATCAGTGCAGCGGATTTGCCGATCGGAGTGTATGAAATATAGTAAAGGGTGATCTGATTACTGGACACTGGACAGTCAATGTAGGATCCAGCTGGTTTTGAATCACTAGATAGTTTGCATGTTTTCCCGTGAATTGAGTATGGGACAGTGTCCTCACAACAGGGGTGTCTCAATAATTCGTTTGATTCGTTTTGAAAATTGTCTTGCATTTGTGTGCATGTGTACGTGTCGATGATGTCTCATTTGAATGAAATTGCTAAAAAATCACCACCATCATGCCGGTTCTGCATGCGCAAATGTATAAAACGGAGAGAACTGTTTTAATTTCAGTGAGCTAACCCGGAAATTATACCTCACATGCTGCTGTGATTCTCGGCAAAAATGCAAACTTGCCTTGCTGTCAAAAATCGAGCATTTTCTGTTACAGAAAACATACAGACACGCATATACAAACAGACAAGAGGCAGCTCTCTTATAAAAAAAAAAAAAAAAAGAATAATTATAACAGGAAGAGACTATTGGAAGGATGTAGGCAAGAGGGGCAAAGGAAGAGGAGTTGAAGTCAATATAATTTTATACCATGCAACGCACGCCAGGAACAAGATACAAGGGCTCACAGAGATGCTTAAAATGTTGATTTAATGGAATAAAACATTGGCTTCTCCATAATTGTTAACAAATAATACGAATAACTTTTTTTTTTCCCGCGATGATAATATTCTATTTAGATACAAGGGATATGTGTCTCCCCAGGCGAATATAATGTCATTTATGATTGTATACAGAGTTTAAGCATTATAAAGAAATAACAATGTTAAGTATAACATTAAAAGGCCTTTTGTTATAAGGAGACAGAATTTGACTTTGTTCATGACACCCTTATTTTGAGCGACATTTTTAGAATCAATATGTAGATTCTATCAGTGATTGATTTCAATAAAGAATCAAACGTAACAATTTGATTGATGGGACTTTTTCTTATTATGACTGCATTGTCCAAGAGAATTTTCCTTAGTAAAGTGTTCAGAAAATTACTGAAACACATAATATCATATCTATCTTTTTTAAAGATTTATTGATAATTTATAGTTCTTATCAATTGAAGTAATTTTATTAATTCAATATTCAAAGTATCAGTCAACATATACGGTATAGATAAGCACATTATAATAATCAGCAAATAATTAAAAGGAACTAAGAATACTTGATGAATTCAGCATAACTATCGATAAGAACATTAATATTGTGACTATAGGTATAACTTCAGATTAACTTTAAGGCTCTTCCTCTAACAGGGTTTATGAAGAGGTATATGGACGATGGCATCAAAGACCTTGAAGAGGTCCAGGAAGAAACAATAGTATACGATGTCTTCTTTTTTTTTCAACATCTTTTGTGACTCTATCAATAAGGAAGGTGAAGGATTACCTAAGAATATCGTATTGCGTTTTGCAAAAAACGAACAAACAAACAAACAAATTGATAATCAGAAATGATTTTATGACTATAAAAACCTTCAATAATCCCGTTATAAGTAAACATCTCCCCTTTCCCCCTTTTTTTATGGATTGTATTGATTATTTTAGAAACTTGCATAACCTCAGGAACAAGACTATTATTAAACATAAATGAATTTATGCCAGAGGATGAACAATGAAATTCATGATAGTTTTCAAAAGAACATCAACACCATCGTGCCCAGTGCTTTTTTACATAATTATATAAGCCATATTCGGTGTAAAACCCATGTCGCACTTTTTCTGAACATGTACAGAAGGAGATCTTAGGCATGAATTTGACCAGTTTAATGATTATGTTGTTTTTGTATTCATTCTGTTTATGCGCAATATGATTACAGAGTTTATTGTAGCAGACATCTTAGTTTTATACTCACTAATGCAAACAATATACTTCCCAGGTGAAAAAGAACACACCCCTACTTTTAATCAAAATCATCCGTTTTCCGAGAGAAAGAAATAATGGACACAGACATTATGCTTCAAACAGACATACACACAAATAACTTTGTGGTATCTACTTTATATACGTGTATATTTGCTTATACAGTTTTATCATTCTTTTGTTCATACCTTTTTTCTTACCATCCATTTCAAGCTTAATCGCTTATGATGGTGGTCTCCTGCATTCAATTATCTCTGTTGTTTACTGAAAAATACTGTATGGTATTTTATTTTATGTTTCTGTGTATCAACATTGCTCAATGCAATCACCTATGTGAATCTATTTATGTACTGTTATCGATTTATTTCACTGCACTTGTTATTCTTTGTCTTTGTACTTTTTGAAGTTTGCATTCAAATTGCATCTGATTGAATGCAGAAATAAAAGCAAACTTTGACGCTTTATGTGTATGTACGTATGTATGTATGTGTCTATTTATTTATCCATCTCTATCTATCTATATATCTATATCTATCTATCTATCTATCTATCTATCTATCTATCTATCTATCTATCGAGATCTATTCTATCTATATCAATTGAGTCTTATACCAAGATATTTAAAACACTTTGAATTTCAATAAACCAGTATAAACCTGATGCCCATAAAGGAAAGAACTCCAAAAAGCATGCAGCGTTCGTCATGTATGTAACGCCATTTACGTATACCTGTGGCTTACAAGAGTTGTTCAAAAAAAAAATAACACTACTTATGTGATACTTGTTACAAATCTTTTTAGTCTAAAAAAGTGAAAGGGACATGATTATTTCTACAAATCAGTATTTTGCTGGAGGATGCTAAACGACACTGCTGGTGCGTGCAGTGAAAACTCATTATTATTACAAATCTCGAAAAATACTGTTTTCTTGTAGCGTCGTAAATATAAATCACATAGAAAGTATCACTCCATTGCGTGTGACGTCACATTCACTTGAATAAAGACAGACTATTTCTTTTTCTTCGATGGGCCTACTGGACATCGACGAAATACTAATAATCCGATTGTCGAAATGCCCTCCGCATCTTCTTCGAGGAGGCCTATATCCCTCGTCTATTACGGTACCTCCTTTATTGGTCCGATAGGCAGCGGTTTAGTTACTTATGCATTGTATGCTCATCGAGTTTGCACAACAAAAACTAACGTTATGGTTCCCGACTATGAGTAAAAGTGTGTGTCTTGATTGACCACATCCCAGAGGTTACCGTGGTAACCACTGTCCACCTGGTCTATGATCCCAAATGACATGATCTCGTCTTACATCATAATCATCATCGTCAGTCATCAAACTTTGAAATATTTGAAAGACCCTTCATGACATAATAGAGAGAGAGTGAGTGAGAGAGAGAGAGAGAGAGAGAGAGAGAGAGAGAGAGAGAGAGAGGGGGGAGATGGAGGGAGGGGGGGGGGGAAGATCAAGATACTGAGTGACCGAGAGTATAGGCCTATCTAATTATGATAAGAATGATTAAAAAAAAATACTACATTCCTGAGTGCATTCATTATAACTTCAGTTCAGTTCGGTTTATTTCTGCATTCCGTTTCTAAAAACAACATTGAGAATAAAGAATGATGTCATTTATAATGAATGAAATTGTTCCATGGCATCAATACACATTATGGAGTATACGATCTTATAAAGAAGGCATAACAAGGATAAAAACATTAAACAATGTCAAATTGAAGGTACACTGCAGTACGAAAGGGAGCATTGAGGATTAAGTTTAAAGAGAGAATATTATGTGTATGTGTGTGTGTGTGTGTATGTGTGTGTGTGTGTGTGTGTGTGTGTGTGTGTGCAAGTGTGTGTGTGCAAGTGTGTAATTGGAAATGCAGGGGACCGTCTAATTCACAAGCAGAGCTTGACTAGGAAGATGACCCCTGATAAATTTAACGACAAAAAAAAAACAAAAAACAAACAAACAAACAAACAAACGATAAAGTACAAGCATGATGTAGCCAATCACTCTTATTGAACGACTGAGTGAAGTACAGTGCACTGTGAGGTGTGCGTTGTGCTGTGATGACGTCGATAGTTATGTATTCAGTAATACATTATAATTATCATGTATATGTTTATGTTGTGTGGAAAACATAATATTAGTATAAATACATTTAATTCATTGTTTAGAATGAATTAGAAATATCATGATATGAATTTACGTGGGCCTATATATCGGGAGAATATTGGGATATGAGAATGTCTTTTAGCCTTATTCTCTTTAAAATATAACTAGTTTATAGGCCTACACTGTTTTGGATTCAGAGGCAGAGAGTTTCATTCTGGTCCATAATGTTATAACGATTTGGGGGCTGCGATGATTCTAGGGTTTTCGAGATGATAATCAGAATTATTGATTGACGAGTTGGATATGAATGAACAACAGATAATTGCCGTGAAAAAAAAATGTTATGTGTAGGAAGACGGTCACATGCGTATTTTTACATAACAATTGCAGTCTGAAAAGTATTAAGTATATCATTAACGTTCATTCTTTTCAATGAAAGAGATTTGAGGGGGGTTAGATAAAGGGAATTGGTGATTAACAGCATATTAAATGTGTTTCTATAAAGAACTCCTTCAAATCTAGTTTATTCTACTTGAGCCATGCTTCCCTATATACACAATACACATGCACTTTCTATTGCAGTATGTTAAAATGTATGGTAGTCATTATAACAACAAGGGAATTTGAGATAGGAGATTTTCGATGGTATATGATTGCTTCTGGATTCATTCATTGTGTGTGAATTTTGTGAATATCATCATTTCGATTTAGTCTGTCAAAACAGCGTGGCCGATATAATACACTTTTGAAGCTAATGATCACAAAATATATAACGCATCAAGATATTACTGACATCACGGCTAATAATCAGACTCCCGTCCTCAAATCCGCCTCCCCCCAAAATAGATAAAATCATAAATCAGAACGGAAAACAAATCAAAAACATATCAAAGAACAAAACACAAAACGAGTATATAATATATGATGTGTTCTGTATTGTTTCCTCGATCTTTTGTTGAGATCATTACATTGCTGATTTCTTGTGCTTTGTTGTAATTTTTAAGCACTGGCTGTATTTTGAAAAGGTTTTATATGAATACTGGTTTTCATCATTATTGTCATAGCATTCATGTTACACCACCAGGAATTCACATCATCCAGCTACTTGTATTCAGTCGGTCTTGTATAAGAAAGGCTTTAAGTTTGATGATTTAACGTCTTTCCTAATCCAAACACTTGCGTGAACAGATCGAGAGAAAATCCGGAGAGCGAAGATAACGGGGATTAATTAGGATAGAACACAATAACTTCTTATCCCCAGTGTTTCAATAGCAAAGCGATCGAGTCATCCGCAAGGATGCGAGTCACCGCGGAGTTCTCCCGCCTCTGCGTGCATACCGACTATTTTGAAGTCATTCCGCAGACCCATTATTTCGCTCCACCACAGTGTTCAAGTACCGCACCCATCAAAAGTGACTGGAAGTGATGCGAAAAAAAAGCATTGTTCACGAACCATCTTCTCCGATCGTACTCACACCGTACACACCGCCACCGGCGCTGCTCACAGACGACGCGCCGTTCGTCAGCTGTCGCTCCGTAGAGAGCCAGAGTCGCACCGCGCCGCCGCATCCGCAGCGTTTCGCCAGCTACCATGAGAACGAGCAACGCACATTTTGACCAATACAGCGTATCACTACTAGCTGGTACTTTCGTACGTACGTACACGTACACGTAAGTGCCCTACAGTACTAGTGACGGTGGATTTTTGTGAAGACTGCTACAACACTGCCAAACTTTCGAAGACATCTCAATTCTTGGAAGATAATGGAACTTAAAAGACGGCGGGAATGGCGACGAGTGGCTCTTCTCTAGCCTTTTCGCTGAGATTATGCCTTCTTGTGATTCTATCGATTTCTTTCGCGTCAGGTGAGTGATGTAGCGGTGATTTTGGAACACGACTTTGTCAGAGGAGTTTGACGAAGTTTTCATAATAGGTTGGGTGTCCGGAGTTTTGGCACACGGGAACTCACTGGCTTGAGTCTTGAGACTAGGAAGTGTCGAGTCGTAGCTCTTACCGACAGTGTGTGACCAATCTTCACGTAGTTAGACCACAGTGGTTATTGAGTTGATTTTCTATCTCCCTGTCATATCTGTGATTAGTGGAGCTGAGTTCACATCACAGAATTTAACGCCACGTAATATGTGATGTCCTCCATAGCAGTTTACAATTTTTCCCAATATATAATTTCCACGGTTTATCACAAAGATTAAGATATGAATTTTGTTGAGAATCTTTGCCAGTCCCCAAACTAATTTCGCCTACATTGTACGCTCGTCCAGAGCGCATCATATACTGCAAGGCGGACCGCGGACCGTGGATATATTGCGATGCTCCTTTATAATCTGAATTTAATTAGGCCTAAGTTAATAAAGTACCGGGTAGTTCTCTTTGCAGAACATCTAACTGTTAGTATTAAATAGATTTGAAGCTCCTTAATGTTGGTCAACAAAATTTATGTAATTTCTGGAAATTTCTGTGTCTGATTCTTCAGTGGTGACATTTCCTTCATCAAGTTTTACAAAATAGTTTCAAAAAGTCTTCTTGCTGTGTGAATTTTCCATATTGATGATGTTGTATTGAAGCAAAGAAATTTGAATTGTAACAAAATACATACACAGTAGATACTTTATCTGTAAACAGTATGCCCTAGCCGACATTTATTAATACAGATATTTTCTCCCAATAATATTGAAAATGACAAAACCAATTTGATACATTGTTAATTTTACAACAAAGGGGACTACAATCTGGATATCTATCTTTTACTCATGATACGTATAATAACCACTTTCACAATCCGTTAATAGCCATCTAGGCTGAAGTCTTTGCAGTCACTCACTGATTGGAAATAAAAAGTATTTTACCCAGACCTCTATAAATCATGTACAAATGTAATCAAATCAGCAAAGATGTAAGTGCAATTGTAGAGTGTGTGATAACTTTTTGAATTTGAAATGAAAAAAAGATCATCAATCATGTCGGTTGTTTGGATTCTGATAAATCGATTGTTTAATACTACATAGACTGAGCAAATGGCAATTAATAATGACAGTCTATGATATACTGTAGTGTATACTGTAGGAAATACACCGTGCATATCTTCCCTTGATTTCTTGCATTACATTATTGCTTACAGAACACTATCAATGTCATAACATTTTAAATGTAGCTCAAGTTGAATCTCAAATATCATGATACATGTACATCTATTTACATTGTAAGACCTAGATCCTTTCGAGAAACCTTTATACAAACGTAGTGTAGCTAGGAAAATACAGTGTAAGTGGAATTTTGCTGATGTTATATCTTTAAAAAAAGTCAGTGATGATGTATGGTACAATCCTTATTCATTCAGGTGAATATTTGAATAGTTAGATAATTTTAAAGAAACCTGGTCAGTTATATCGGTGAAGTAGTCACATTTAAATAGGATTCAAAAGGTGTACCGGTACTCTTTTTTAATTTAACATACAATGTAAAGCCCTTTTATCAGAAGTGGGCCAACAAGAAATGTAAATAAATATGATTCAAAATAGAATTGTAGATATGTTGCATATTAAATTATCTATTTCACTGGAAAAATGTAATCAACTCTTGAAGCTTAACAGTGTATAGATTTCATGATTTGAATTAATTTTGTTTTGAGTTAGTTGAAGAAGCACTATAGGCTGTTTAAAGTGTCCTTTCAAGTTATGCATTGCTGCTATTATATTGTACCGGTAAACATTTCTACATACCGTTATTTCAAACCAAGGAGGTTCAGGAGATTGAGGCACAACAGCCTTGTGGGTAATGATGCCACCATTCAAATGTAATATGGAATGCACGGAAGTACATTGTGCACTGTATTCATGTGCCAAACTGGTGTTGCCCCAAAGATGGGAGACAATGTATAATAATTAGTCAATCTCTGAAGGAAGATATACCAGCATACAATACAGATATGTGTGTAGCACTACTTGTCTTTCTGATGGTTATTACTCTTTGCCATCCCTTCTTTATAAAAGATGAGCAGTACATATTCTAGTACAGATACAGGGATGTGGAAATAGAATATTGCACAAAGGCTGATGAAAATAAAAAAATAAACAAAACTCAACTTTACATGTCTTACAAATGTAAACTAATCTGATAAAATGATTAAAGAACAGTTTAGTTCAAGTTTGTAACCATCATTTGACGAAAGTGATCAGAAAAATTATACAACATTGGGCTTTCCAGTGCGGGTTCAGTTTTAGATTTACAGTATACTTTCACAATGTACAACTCATCTACACTTTTGCACACATTTTTTCTCGACAGGATTTACAAAATTGTGTATGCTGTACCTTTCTTGATAGGTTATAATGCTTTTTCATCAGTTAAAATTTCATTTCATTTAGTAAATAAACAAGCAAAGTATAGCCAGCATAATGTTAATGTTCAAAATTAATCTTCATACATATCTCTCAGACAGATGGCAGCAATGAACCTTGATCACCAAAGGTACAAATGCACAACCCTGTGAAATTCTTAAATTACAAAAGTTTTACAATGTATGCATCCATCGGAAAACTGACAGCTTGTTTTTAAAAATAACTACAGCCAGTTCTCCCATCTTAAGCATCCTTGTTCAAACTAAGGCCTTTCTATTTTTTCCTTTTTTAGCTGTAGAGTTGACTAATACTACATAACTTGTATGTTTGAAAGTACTGTTGTTTGAGAGTTTAAAATGCAGCAATCTGTACTCTGTAGAATGTGAGGTGTAAGCAAAAAAACAACAAACAAACAAACAAACAAAAATTTGATTTAGCACTGAATCCATTTTAGGCAAGCAAACAATGAAACATACAATGTACATGATTTCTTCCCTTGAAAAGTTCCTGTAATAATAGTTTCTTTTTACTTAAGGATTTTGTTTTTGTTTTTGTTTTATCTGATATGTTGCACTTTAAGATCCTTTATTCATGAATCACTATCAAAATTAAGAAGAAAGTGAAAAGAGGACACATCATGTTGTATTTAAGCAGAAAAAATTACATTATTTTTCTTTCTTTCTGTGAATCTGTTCAGGTACTCAGTGGTATGAAGGATGTTATTGGTCAAGCATTACATCACCCTCTCTTGGTCAGTATATTGTGAATGAAGATGTAACAGCAACTCCCGCCAGTTGCTGCGCTCACTGCTATTATGATGGGTAAGTGTTCAAAACAAAACGTGTACTGTATTAACTGTAAGTCATGACAACAAAAGTAGTGCCTACACCATGATAAAATTTGAATACACACGCTGTTTACCAAAGCCATTTTGAATGACCAGAGGCACAATATTACAGTTTGGTTAATAAAGATGAGTTCTTTTGGGGAAGTGTGTACAAACTACACCTTTATGTACAGTAGTGGTATAGTGACATGCTCTCACTCTGAAATAAGGTTCTGTGTATAGAATATTACTTTGTTGCATAGCAGTTGCATGGTTTTGCAACAATACCATGATATTCCCCCCCCCCCCCAATGTTATTTGGATTTTTAAAAATCTTTTGAGGAAAATGGAGAGGGAGAGAGAGATATTAAGAAAAGAAGGAAGAAAGGAGAGAGAAACAGAGAGCATAACATTCTTTGCTCTAGGCCTATGGCCCGTTTCACGGTTAGGCGCCACTTTTTGTCAACCTAGGGGTCAAAATTTCAAGTTCTCTTTAAGAGATGGAATGTCTTGATTTTTTATTCCCAAGAATGTGAATTTAATGGAAAATGTAATGTCAGAGCTTAATTATTATTACAATATCTGATATTATGAGTGGTTCTATAGGAGATGAAGGTAATTTTGCTGAAAGATAACACTATGATACCATGGACAGAGCTGACACACTATGTGTCCAACAGGTAATTTGATACTGTAACATGATTAAGTGATATTTAAGCAAACTTCGTGCCAGATTTTGTGTTCTTATTTGGATTTATTGGAAAATTGTACCACTTTGAAGGAAAAATATGGTGTGAAATAGAGTAAATGACTTCAAAAAGTTTCTCTTGTTTTACACTTCCTCATTCAGGATGTGTAATATTTCATGGAGATAATGCTTATGTTGGGGGACATACACACACCTAATATTAACATTGTGAGTGTCCAACTTTTACATTTAAAATTTCAGCTGGAGGATGTGGTGGATGTGACAAAAACAGATGTGAACGGACATTTTACACCTTGAGCAATAAACAAAAGAAATAAGCCAAGTGATTACCCAATGAACAGTCAGCACAAGTCAGTTTACAGTAAGAAACAAATTATGTTTCACAAGAAAGCTTTTTTTTTTTTTTGTCAGCATAAATGATATCAGTAATATCCAACACGGTGGATGTGACATGTGAACGGAACACCAATTTCCTTTTTTTTTTTCCTGCACACCTTCCATTGCAACCAATGATTATAAATGCATGCAGTACCATCAAGAATGCTGTATAAACATTCAAAGTACAAGTCACTGCTGACAAGGTTCCATGTCCTGTAAAAGTTATAAATGCCTGAAATTCCTTATAAGTGGTGGATGTGACGGATAGGAGATGTGAATGGACATTTTTACTCTTCTTCAATTTATACTTAATAGTAATAGTTGAAATCATTACTAACATTTCTATTGGCTCACATGCACTGAATGACCAAATTATTTTTTAGGTCTTTTTGCAGACACACATGTACACTGTTAATTGTACAGTTCACTTAATTTTCATAGAGTAAATTGGATCCAACACAGGGGATGTGATACCAAAATTGTGAACAGAATTCCAAATTTTAATCTTTCTTTATCATAAACTGGTAACAGTAATCCTACTTGGAAGAACCACATAGAAAAACCACATTTTAGAATGCAAATCACTGCTCACAAGGGTCCACATACAGTTGTATTCTCAAGTTTCAATGTATGAATGCCTGAAACTCCTTAGTGCAGATGTGACAAAATCAAATGTGAACAGACATTTTTTTTACCTTCAATTTATGTGAACTGCATATGAATAAAACAATAAATTCATCAACAAAGTAACAACATCCTTACTCTTTAACCAATGAAGTCATACATAATGTTTCTGTAGAGCAATTATGCACTCAATTTTTCTCACAGTAAATGATATCCAACATGGTGAATGTGACATTTTTATTGTGATCAAAATCCCCAATGTGCAGTTAAGCGTTTTCCCAGGGTATCAAAAAGAAAAGGTACAAGTAATGTGAGTCTTAATCTTACCTTTCGTCCTACCGAATAGTTTCTGCCTATGACAAACTTTAAAAGTGAAAACCTGGTATAAAGACCAATCCTCAATAATAATAACAAAAAATGCAGATTACATGTATGTGGTCATGACCCTGTGTGCATTATGCATTGTAAATCTACAGCACAGGCAAAAGCTACAATAACTCTCGCATATGCCACCTACCAGGATTCCACCCATAAACTTTATCATGTCAGTTAAAAATCACATTTCTAATTTGTAATAGTTTGTTGATATTGAAGCACCACTGTTAGTATGTTAATGCACAGGGTATACAAATGTACATAGGCCCTACATATTGACAAAACGAAATCTTTATTTGTATAGTTTGTGTTCTGTAAAGAAGCATTTTCTCCTCCTCATCCATATACAGTACCATCCTTCCACCTCTCCTACATCATCACCAGGATAAGCCATTCTTTGTCAATTGAAGACCATTCATTTTTTTTTTTTTTGGTGGAAATAACAAACTTTATTTCCCTTTTTGCTTTATGAGTATCATTATGTATTCAGATTAAAAAATAATAATTTAGGGTTAACAAAACTTGTTACACCTTCAGATGAAAAAACCTTCAGAATAACATGCCTTGTTTCATATTTGGATTTATGAACCTTTGGAATAATGACCTTTATCTAATTCTTGGATTTACAAAGCCTCAGAAAAATAAACCCTCTCTCATTTTTTTTTTTTTTCTGAACAAACCTGTAAGTTAAGGGAATTTGTGTGTTTCAGAATAACAAACATTGGGAATAATGAACAACCCTAATGAGCTTTTGATAGCTGGCTATAACATGTAATCTTGTGAAGCACATACAAATTGTACAGCAAATGTATTTTTTTTTTTTAATCATAGCTAATACTGAATAAAGCTAATTTTTGTCAACAACGGGCAATTTGTCAGTCAGTTGCAATAAAAACAACTTGATACAAGGGTTTATCTATTTGCATAAATATTGACTTATCCTCTGCTAAAAAGAATTGGAAGGAGCACTTGTTGGCTGTTGGGGTTGAGGCAGTTTAGTGGATATGAATTACAATGCCTGCCTAATAATCAGGAGCTTGTTGGTTCCAGAGTTGTAAGACCATGATTTTTTATTTGGACTACAACTATAAACACTGAATAATTGGTGCTTATTGTACATCGACAAGGGGCAATTTGTCAGTCAGCTCCACTTAAAAACAACTTGATGTAAGAATTCATTTATTTGAATACCAGAAATACACTTATCTACTGCACAGGATCACATTCATGTACATTGTAGAACTAGCACGGGCTCTGTAGCGGAAGCTTGGTAGTCTAGTGGATATGACGCCAGTCTGGTAATCAGGAGATGGTCGATTTAAATCCAGCTTGAGTATCATATGGCCATGATTTTTTCATCACACATTTGGTTATACTCCTAAAACACTGAATAACTATGCAAGAATTCCTTTCTTTCTAAAAATGCATTGGAAAGTGGGGTTAAATGGACCCCTTCAGTGAGATGGACCCATACCATTATCTCTGTGAATCACCTTCCTTGTACCTTCACTGGAAACTAAACATCAGGAGATAGCTGGTTTAAATCTGACCCAAGTTGAATGCCCATTATTTTTTGTCATGGCTACTACTAGAACACTGCATAACCGGTGCTTACTTATGTTGAAGGGCAATTTTCAATCAGTTGCAGTAAAATATATAAATCAATTTAACTTTTTTTTTTCACCCCTCAATCTAAGTTAACCATTCCAATGGTTGTGGATCACTTCACAATGTGTTCAAGTCTTGATGCTGCGTGAAGCATTGGGAACTAATGCTGAAAAATGCTGTGCGTTGGGGAGATATACTGTGTGTCCGTTCACACCCCAAAATGTCACATCCACCACATATTCAATCATTTTTAAACTTATTAAATACAGTATACAGGAAAGGTCTAATCAATGTAATTAAATAACATATATATTCTTTTACCTTTTTGAGATTAATTATCTGTAAAATTGATTAGAATATGTAGAACATCCGTTTTCACAGTCACAGTGACAAAATCATACTACATCCTCACTGTGAACAAGTATTCTAATGTAAAATTATAGTGAATGTGGTATAAAAGTGGATGTCTGATATCTAGATATCTTGGGAAAGACATGTTTTTTAAATCTAAACATATTTTGTCCCCCCAAAAATAAGTTGTCCCTAGATTTTACGTGATATTCACAGAAATGTCCGTTCACATCTTAAAATGTCACATCCACCAGGGCATTTCACATATTTTTTAAGTTTTTCAAATTTTTAGTTTCATAGTAATCTCAAAATCAGTGGCATTTGTAAGGTTACTAAAGAGTCTAAAATGTGTTGAGATTTAAAGTTAATTGGACCAGTATTTACTGAGATGCACACCAAAATGTGTTTCTGACAAGAAAGGCTGGTGGATGTGACATGTGTGAACGGACACCATGTTTTGTGAAATAAAAAAAGCATTTGAATTTCAAATCCTAAATTGTTTCAGAGGGATAGCCACCCAACTGTGTATCATTGATTTATGCAAAAATTTTAGAAATAATCTAAACCATTAAAAAGTTATAGATTTATAAAATCTTGGTGGATGTGACAAAAATGTGAACGGACATTTAAATTTTGTTTTCAAATTCCTGTCATTTCATCAGATGGAACTGAAGCACAAACAAACTTTCTACAGTCACTCATACAAAGCTCTTCTTTACTTTTACATTATTTTCCTGAGACTTGCCTTTGTTTTCTTACTTACACAACCCATATAAGCAGATGATTAAATGTGAACGGACAATGTCACATCCACCAAGAGAATTTTGGGGTGGAAAAAATGTAACAAAAAGGAGTTCAAACTTTTTAACTCTGATATGATTCATTATGACTACTCATACACTTAACATAGATATGTTCACTTAACTCATAGCTAGATATGATATAGAATGGCAAAGTTTGCAAAAAAGGGATGTTTGCCAGGTTGACACACAGTTGGTCCGATTTGGGCACATCTTGCCTCACTGTGAGCAAATGCTTTGGAGTTGCATTTTCGTTATGCTATGGGAGGTAGACCCCATGGGGGTCTAACATATGCATATCAAAACATTTCATGAATCTACTCTTTAATATTCTGTGTAGTAGACTGAAAACTGAAAAAAATGAAAAGTGGCGCCTAACCGTGAAACGGGCCCTATACTTTTTGTTTTAATTTAATCTTGCAATGGACTGGATGAATATTGGGCTATTAAAGTGACATCCATTGATTCTTGGTCATGTTGAATGCACTATCGATAATAATGACATTGGCCAAAAAAGTTACAGTATGTGCTGATTGTGTGTGTGTGGAAGATCAATTGACGTTATATGTCAACTTTTTAGAAAGCCTCGTCTGGCATTTGGCACACAAATTTCAATTTTTGTTTTCTTTAATTTTTTAATCTTTACTGTACACATATTTCAATGCATTATTTTTATACTGGTCCAGAATATCTGTAGAAAGTGTCACTTTTCCCCCCAGGAATGGATTTTCAGTACGTTATAAACCTAGTTAATATATTAAAAGCTATTAAGTTAATAAGATGAGACAGTCTCACACGAATGTCTACATTGTATGTTCATAGAAATTCATTTGTATACAATGTAAGTTGTACATATGGTTTGAAGAGGCAAACAAAAAGACCTTTACATTCAGGTGCAATCATAACATACATTTGTACTGACTGTTCATGCATATTTTGAACTTATTCATTAGAAAATTTTGGAGTCTACTCTTTCTCTGTACTTTATAAGAATCAGAGCAAGCTGTAGTGTGAGTCATGAGTTTTAGAATTGTCATCCTTGCCTCATCGTTCCTGCAAAATTTGCTGTACAATGACACATACAATGTACATTGTATACTCTACATTGTTAGCTGAGTTCTACAATACAATAAACCTATGAAAACTTGAAATGGAAAGGTTCTTCAAGATACACCTGTACACTGTCTGTAGATGCAGTCTACGTACTTTTGGTGTGGTTTCAAATTTTATATCGTTGGCACAATCATTTATTCTTGATTTTTCATACTAATTCAGATGCTGTTTAAATTTCTTCCTGTAAATGTACATAACATTGCAATTTATCTAAATTATCAAATTCAAGATTCCTTTCTTCTTTCCAAAGCACAGTCTCCAGTTTTGATACCTGGAACGGAAAAAAAAATGCTATGCAAATTCACTGTTCTGTCTTATTCTTCTTCAGGGGGAAAAAAAAAGATGCAAAAAAAAAGTTACATATATGCAGAACTTTTTGGCAGAACATTTTATTTTGATTTGTCGTTGTTGTTGGTGGTGTTGTTGTTGTTGTTACTGTTGTCAGTTGCTGATTGAGGCAATTACAATGTATATCTTTATGCCACTGACCCAGTCAAGTGAATACTTACAAGCAGGGACAACTACAATTGTATGCAGACATTGAAAAGTTATACAAGTTATGCACAAAATTTTGTTTGTAAACTATCCATTACTCCTTTGCTAGTCATTTCCTGCATTTTTCACTAGATATGAATGATACGTGTACATTTCTTTTTCCTTAAAAAAAAAATGTTATGTAGAGCGTAAAAAAAAAAACCCAGTTTGCAAGGGCCCTTTACTTTTGACTGACAGGCAAATACCCATTCACATTTCGTGCCTAGTGTAGCTTTACAATAATAATAAAAAACAACAACTTGTAGTTGCCTCAATGCAAGCAGGCATATGGATACTGTATACCAGTAGTGCAGCACCATGACAGTTGTGTTAGAATTCATATCTTTTTAATTCAAATCATTAACTGCATTGTTGGGTTATTTGTACGTCTTTGATTCTCTTGGTTTAATTCATTTTCATATAGTTGTTGGATAGATACATTTTGTACCACATGTAAATGTACATCAATACAATGTACCTTGTACATTATTTATTATAAAGGAGTTTCCTCTGTAAATCATTTCATTTCATTTCATTTCATTTATTTTCCACATCCTGATAAAAAGCATACAAAATGCAGGAACGATACATACACATTGTAGGACATTGCAACAATACAAGAAAAATAAGTCCAACTTACAAGGATTTTACAACAGACAAACACAACATAAAAACAGCTATTTCAGTTTGTGGGGGGATCAACATAGACCATTGGTCTTTCTATGGCTGATCCCAAATGTTACAGCAAAGAATAGTTACATTGATGCAATACACACAAGAAAAACTATACTACAAAAAGTGCACAATACATATACAATGTAAGAAGGCAAGAGTAATCAAAGTGTGGTGCTTGTACACTGCATAAAACTTCAAATTTATAGTATATCTTTATGAAGAAGGAATGATTTGTATCTTCTTTTAAATATTGAAAGTCTATTAGACAGCTTTATCACATTTGGCAAGTCTTCCATAGAACAGGTCCCGTATATTTGAAAGTGTATCTTGAAATGCAATATTTAGAATTTGGGACATACAATCTATTCGTCTGTCTAGTATTATATTTATTCTTATTTTATAACAATAACCCTAAATACACTTTTGTTGTTCTTCGGTAGCTTTGACTATGCTGCCTTGGGAAACGGCAGCTGCTGGTGTGGGACCTCCACCAGCCCCGGCCTCGAGGCGCCGGAATCAGCATGCAATACAACGTGAGCAATTTGTTTCCTTTCAGCACCAATTTCATGTTTCGCATGATTCTCTGTTGTGCAATCTTTGCTTTGTACAAATAAAAAAAAAAAGAATGATATAGTGAAGAAGATTCTTTCCATGAATATGATTGTTTCTTCATTTTGTCATGTTACTTGTGTTTTCTCCTTGTAGTAAGAGAAAGGAGAAACAGAGATTCAGAAAATACACGTAAAGAATGGAACGAGGGATAGACAGAAAGTATAATAATAAAAATAAAAGGGAGAAGCAGTTTGCAAAGATGTAAATAATTTGGTTAGTGAAAACATTATAATCTTCAAATTATTCAATTTTTCCATCTCAGTAATAATTTTTTTTTTTTAAGTATTTGAAATGGAATTGAAGCTGATTAAAAGAATATCTTCTCTGGTTCAGTGGTACAGTAAGTGTTCCTGAAGTATACTGTCTCATTGCTCACATTTAACAAAACATTTGTTTTCTGTTGAGATACTGGTTGTGGTTCACTTGTAGTATGGTTGAAAATACTGCATTTTCTTGAATGGCAGGTTTCTCAATAATCAGTGTTTTCCAAAATGGTACTTGTATACTGATTCTTTAGGATATTTGTTCTGAAAAAGTCACATTCCTCATGTCCAGTGAATCATTGAAATAAAGATTTGTCAAGAAGAAAAAAAAAGTCACAAAGTCCATTCATTATTGCAATGGCAATGTCAAGGTTGTCACTGGATGCTCCGTTGTGATTTGCTGACATTCAAAATAATTTCCCCCCCTTTTTGTTGTGTGTTTTTTCAGGTGTTATGTAGAAAGTTCTCATTTGCCATGTGGAGGTGGCATGGAGGCCATGAGTGTGTACTCCACCCTTGGACCATACATTCTGACTGTCAGTCTCAGTAAAGGCTCCACCACTGTTCAGACTGGCACTACATCGCTCTTCGATGCCAGAATAGAACTAGCGAGCAGTGTGAACACTTCCACAGGTAAGAAACAATCTTGTTTACACTTTCATATTTTACTTGTACTCAATGTATTTATGGTTGTGTTATCTTTCTTCACAGTGTATTTGAAACAATGCTTACAACAGACAATCTTATTTGATTTGTGTAAAGACACAAAAAATGTTTTGAATATGTTGGTATGCTAATACTATAAAGCTTTTGCAAATTTCACAAGTCACTGTTGGGCTGTGAAATTAACAACATGCAAAAATGTTACCATGTACAGTAGAGTGGTGTGCACATATAGCGTCCACGTCAAATCACGAAAGCGACATCTTGCGAAATTGTCAGTGACCCTGTCATTCGCGAAAAATGCAAAAATAACAGCTTTTTCAGCACCAGAAAAGTTGAAATTCAAATTGTGATGGGTGTAGTGACATATATGCTTGAGTTATCGAAAACAAGAAGTTCAGTTCAGAGTGAATGTCATGCTTTGGGGTATCTAATGGAATTTTGAATTACTTCCTAGTCTCCCAGAGTGTTTCCTGAATTTCTTCCTTCATGCGATCAAGAGTTTATTGTCACCATTCTACTGATCACATGCCGATGTACGTATGTAATATAATCTGATGTTTATTGAGTACACTCTTGCGTGCATTCTGATAATATTCAGATGTGGTGTTGCAAAGTTTATTTTTTTGTTTTTCCCATCAGTGGGAGTTGAAATAGAGGGAGTTTTGTTACTTATTTTTCCATGTTTCTAAAATCCTTGATTTTAATGCATTAAGGTAGATTTTTCAGTATTTTGAATTTTGAGGTTCTGATGCTTCCACAGAAATTTGAGGGCAAATTTTTTTTTTTTAGCCCTTTATACTGTTTGCTCTTTCTGGACTGGGTGTTGGGTGGTAACATCCCCTTTTCCTTTTCTTTGACCTGAAATTTAACCATAAAATTGGGATTCTAGCCGTAGTATCTGTCAGCACCTTGTTTACCATCAGCTGCAATTCCACATGTTGCCACAGCAACTCTGTGAGAAAGTGCAATCGTACCATTTAGCCTTGTAAGCCTACAAAGTCTAACGGTGTTGCAAAAGAATACTTGTAAGACATCTCTGCTGATGGAATCCATTGGAGTAAATAAATGTACTCCAGGTGTCGCGATGAAATACATTTTGATAAGAGGATAAAAAGTTGCTTTGTTTTGTTTTGTTTTGTTTTGTGTTTTGAGAGAGAAAGAGAGGGAAAAAGAGAGAGGGAGGTACATATCGGAAGCGGGATAGAAAAGGACGAAAAAGATCATCTAGCATTAGCTGTTCTTAACTTTGTCTGAGCTTTTTTTTTCCCCCCATTTTCCTCAGAGGAATATGTTGCTTTTCCGTTTTACTTGGAGAAGATAAACTTGACAATGGCTGCTTTGTTTCATGTTCGGCCAGGCTTAACTAGCACCTGACACTGATGCGCTCTTTCTGTCTTTCTGTCCGTTTTTAAGTCTGTATCTGTTCATCTTGTGATTTTGGGGGACTTGAGCAGCTGTCTTTGGTATCGGGATGGTTTTGGGAATCTGATGAATTTTTCAGTTTTTGTACAGTGACAAGCTTAACTGGCTTCCCTAAAACTAATGTGTTTTAGACTGTCTGTCTCTGTTATGAGTGAGTGAAACATCTGCTTTGAGTACTCAAATTCTGTGACTTTAAGGGGAGTGTGATCACTGGTTTCAGAGCTGGGCTCAGCTGGTAAGCCTCGCCTCTCGCCCCTCGACCCCAAGATGAAGGGGGTGTTGGTGGTCCGCACTTCCCAGCAAGAATCCCGCAGTTGTCCTCATTTGTACTTTGCATTCATGCTTTCAAACACCTTGACTTCACCAGAAATTCATTGTTTGAATGATTCTGTTTGAAATGATATTTTGTTGTTGTTGTTGTTGTTTGTTTTGGGTGTGTTTGTTTAATTTGTTTGTTTGTTTGTTCATTTGGGTTTTTTTTTTTTTTTTTTGGGGGGGGGAGTGCACTATATGTATTCAGTCAAAAAAGACTTTGTCTTTTAATATGCCATTGAATTCACAGTCAAAGCTTTGTCATATATAGTTTGCAAAGAGATCCGTAAACTGGATGTACCTGCTTAAAGGGAAGACAAACCCCAAGAGCAATGTGGATTGAGTAAAAGCAGTAACATTAGTAGAACACATCAGTGAAAGTTTGAGGAAAATCGGACAATCGATGCAATATTTATGAATTTTTAAAGTTTTGGTGTTGGAACCGCTGGATGAGGAGACTACTAGAGGTTATGACGTATGAGAGGACCACAATATAAAGGAAATATAAAAGGAATTCCACAAAAATTCACTTTTCTAGAAAAATGAAAGTGTTCTTGACTATTCGCTTTCAGAAAGCAGGGGAAATAAGTGCTACCCCTAACATATGTCAGTATCAAGTTGATGGAACATGTAATTTTCATGAAAAATGAATTTTCATTGAATTCCCTTTTTATTTTCTTTATATTGTAGTCCACTCATACGTCATAACCTCTAGTAGTCTCCTTACCCAGCAGTTGCAACACCAAAACTTTAAAAATTCATAACTTTTGCATCGATTGCCCGATTTTCCTCAAATTTTCACTGATGTGCTCTATTAATATTACTGCTTTCACTCAATCCACATTGCTCTTTGGGTTTACGTTCCCTTTAATAATTTGAGTATATGCTGGATATGACTGGCTCTCAAATGACATACAAACTGCAATATCACAAATGTCATTTAGTATTTTTATTACATGTATATTATTTCATCCCATCAAATTCAAGAACATGTTTCCTTGTCTCATGGGTGTATCATGGCAAGGATAATGCAATTATCATATTTGTGTGTTGCTGGTTTTGATTGACACAACTCTTCCACTGTATGTTGTCATTTTGTGTATAAATATCAAATTTTAAAGATTGGGATTGGGCTCTGTTTTCTTTTTGCATCAATGTTTTATAGGGACATACAACGTATCTTGATTAAACAGTGTGTAACACTCATATTTTTTGCTTCAGGTTTTACACATTGGGTTCATGTTTCAAACATTGTCACTGGCTTTTCAAAAGGATGGAAGCTTCAAGATCTGGCTATTGTGTGTGTTTGCTGAGCACATGTTTGACCGAGATTAGGGATAAAGAGTTCTTTTACACTCATGGAAGACCCATTTGTTTCAGACTGTTTTTGAATTTACCTTGCAAATGTGGACTATTCTTCCAAAAACATTGTTAGATGATATGCATTGATTTTTAAATATAAACAGGAAATTATTTTTGCTGATATCACATGTTTGACAGTTGCCATTTCATGTACATGTTTGTAAAAGCAGGATACTTCTTTCATAGCAATGTATTTTCATAGAAGAGCATACATACATGTATATGTAGAATTTCTGTTGAAGTGTGATGTTGGTGATAAAATTTGACAAGGAAAATCATTCCCAGATGTATCCAACTCCAAATGATTAGTTTGAAATGTATGACCTGCAACATAAAGCTTTATTAAAAAACTTTGTCAAATAAAGATGAATCTGCTTTCTTTTTTAATAGCATTCATACACAATGTATCAGAATAGTTTAATCTCCGTGATTCCATTCACCCATTTCAGGGTTTACTCTTGGACAAAATGAGAATGAGGAGCTCCAAGATGCTGTCAATGTGACATGGTCCATCAATGGGGTAGTGGTCAAACACGCCGCGGCGGCTGTCACCAACACTTCAGCAGCTGCCAACTTCCTCCACACTTTCAACCAGGTTGGATCCTGGTCTGTAGGTGAGTCTCTGTGTGTGTGTGTGTGTGTGTGTGTGTGTGTGTGTGTGTTTGTGTCCACATAATCTCATGACAGGTTCACTCACACAATCTCATGACAGGTTCACTCACACATAAGAATTACAGGTTTTTTGTTTTTTTGTTTTTTTTGTTTTTTTTAAATGCAACAACAAAAATGTTTTATTTGCTGCTGTTCACACATGACTGTTAGACACCCCCCCCCCCCCATAAAAAATAAAAGTCATCTGGCTGTAAGTGAAGAGCTTTAAAGTCTCTGAGATATGATTATAAATATAGTGCATATACACACTTGTACGTGTACATAGGATAGATGTGCTCTGACTCTGTAGATATGCATGATTTATAAAATAACAATTTGACAGCCACAGGAAAATGGGAAAAGAATGACTTGAAAAGAAGCAACAAATAAAGCAGATGGTGTATAGGAAGAGAGATTTATAAAAATGTAGAATTAACAATTGATACTAAATAAATTGGTTGAGAGATGCATCATACATAGTTGTAGATAGATAGAGAGATAGATAGATAGATAGTATAGATATGTAGATATGTGTGTAGATAGATGCACATGTGTAGCTACGTGAGGGTAATGGTAAACATAATTTATACTGTATTATAGCAAACTTGCTTCACCACTACAGCTGGTGTTGAAAAGATTTGGCAGAAAGAGAAAAAGAGGAATAGAATGATGCAAAGGAAAACAGGAACAAAACAACAACAACAGAAGAATAGAAAGAGAAAAAACAAGATTGATAGAACACTTGTATGGAATGATAGAACTACATGTATGGAGAGAGAGAGGGAGAGAGATCTTTGAATATTTGTCAGAAATTATTTCAAGTTTCAACCAAAAAGAAAGTGTATAAAGATACATAATGTAGTAGTGAACATGAAATACAGATAAAGAAGATAGTAAGACAGGCCACACAACAGCAATAAAAGACTGGGTTTATCAGAGAGAGGAAAAAAAATATAGAGAGTATGAGCAAGATTAAACAGAGACTTGAAGATGGAGAGTAAGAAAAGTGTTGTATATTTTGTAGGTTGCTTTCCTGTACACTCTGTTGTGCGCTAACTGCTGATCAGCGTCTTGTCAATAATATGTTGTTAACACTCAGACTCCTACACTGCAGGTGATGTTATGCATAGGTACACTGTACCCATAGAACGGGTATAGTGTGTCCCCAGAGGTGTGTGAATACTGGTGACAATACCATCGTCCAAATGTGGCTCAAAAGAAGGATTTCCAACGGTTCAAACATTCGTTCCCCATTCCACCACCCCTCTCTGTAGCCAACTCGTATCTGACTGCGCAAACATTTCAAGGGTTTCCTCTAAACTCCACCGCAGGGATTTCACTGCACAGCCAGTGGCAACCGCCTAATTCACTCTTTGCATGTACAGTCTATACAGTGATAGTGTAGGGATTTGAGATGAAAGGGGTTTTGGTTATGTAAGAGTTTTGAGAAGAGATTGGGAATGGAAAAATGGGGCAGAGGAAAAGTGGCTGTGGGGTGGGGGGTGGAGGAGGGGGAGTTGTTTCTTATGCAAAGTTTGTCTGGGGGGTTTTGCGTGGGTACAGTGGACAGTTATGTACCCAGAGCAATGGGAAACAGAGACTGAACAAATTGTGGTGAAGACTGCCATACACAATGGATGATCAGTAGCAGATTATTTGTCGGGATGCCAGCTCAAAATAGGATTAGACACTATACAGGTAGAAATTTGTCGGTGTTTCATCACAGGTTGTGCTAAAAATAAAAATGAATACAAAGAAGAAAAGTACTAGTGTATCTTGGCAATCAATTTTATACAGTATGTCATCCGTTTCTAGAGGGAAGAGAGTACAATGTATATTGTGGAAAGTATGTAGTTGTAGTATGTTAGTTTAATATGGAAGACAGTAGAGGTGGTGTACCCGAAGTTTTGTCTTTTTAGCAATGTTCCCCTTCATTTGGTACGAGTAGCTACAAAAATGTCATCCTTTTTTAATTCAAAAATTTGATTTTTTCTTGAAAGTGATGCTCCATGGATGTGGATGCAATATTCCTGAAACAAATCCATTGTTTTCATGACTGACTTTGTGTTAATTGTGTTTTCGTGTTTAAATTGAATTTTCATCTAGATATTAAATGTGTATGACATTCTTTAAATAAGATTATGTTTTTTAACTTCAGAAATGTACATGTATGGCTCAGGCATCTAATCAATTTGTGCATTTTCACTCACACATACACTGTACAATGTACATCCCTAAGAACAGAAACATTTCAAGTTGTGTCCATATTTACAATTATGTAAAGTGTAATCATCATTTATCACAGCAAACCCTCCTTAAACAATTTGAAGGGAGTGTGAATTTGACAGCACACTTCAGGCTCAAATCTGCAATGTGTTGGTACAATGTACAATTGTAGGTGACCGTAGTTAAGGCAGTGGAAGACTTCAAATTTTAACCCGTTGAGGACGAGTTCCGAGTATACTCGAGCAGGTGTCTATGGGAAATGCGTGTTGTAGCAAAATCAGCCCATCCTCAATGGGTTAAAGTAAAGTTGACCACATGACTATCATAAAACTACACGTGAATGAGGGAAATGTTGTATATCATTGATCAGCGTATTCTGAGTTTGTACACTTCAAGGCCTTTTACAATTTCTCAAATAGTCTCTCCACACACTTGCTGTAGGGCAATACGATGCTTTGTAGTGGTTTTATCGCCATTGTGATATTTTCTTATCAATATTTTCATACTGCTGTACTTGAATACTGAACAGATTTTGTGATAGCATTGTTGTTGTGATTGGAATGTAATGACTGCTTAGAAAAACTTTAGAAAGGAATTATTATTATACTGGCATGTATTCAGGAATTTTAAAGTTAGGCTGATGCTTTGTACTTTTTATTCATTTTCTTATTTTCTTCTCTCTCTTTTTTTTTTTTTTTTTACAAATATCTGCTGAATGAGAACAAATGGCAGAGCTTTCACTCCAGTTTCTGCATGTCTTATACAATTTTCAATGTTGTTTTAGCTATACTAAAAGTTGGTGTTTGAGAAATGACACTATCATGATTTATTTTTATGTTAACACAAGAAAATGACAAAGAAAGTAACTACAGGATAGCCTACATGAAAAGTTCTGTAATGTCATGTTTGTTAATTGTAATGTTTTTTATTGAATAATAGATAGCATAATTATATTGGACTCTGTGATTGCTAATGATTGTTTTTAGATTGAAATGCTTCCCTTTTCCTCTTCAAATGGTAGAAAGATGTTGTTCAAACATATTCTTGCCTTGTTTATGGCTGCACAATGCTTGGAACACCTTGCATTTTGTTTGTATCTGCAGAGGTTACAGTCACCAATGCAGTGTCACAGGTTCATAGAGCCACAACACTGCACGTGGTGCAACCCATACCCTCTGACCTCCAAGTCGTCCTCCGACCCGGTCAGGGCAACATTCCGTCATGTGTGCCCGAGCACGACAGCCTCTCCTCCAACCTGCCCGTGGTGGCGGTCTTCGTCAACGAGGAGTCCGAATTTCAGGCCTACCTGTCCATTGGCGTCAACTTGACATTTGATTGGTGGTTCTCGGACGACGGGAGTCATGTGACCTCCACTCCCTATTTGGAAAACGAAGAATCTTGTGACGGGAACATGTGTCTCCATTCACACCAGGTAAGAATTCAGTTTTGATGCAGGCATGTGTGATTCAGTTTAAAATTGGATCAGCTTACAAGCAAAATGTGCTGCATGAACGCAGATACGTAGAATGGTTGAGGTATTTGTGCTTCTAACACTAGGAGACACAAAAGGGTATTTTCCAAAAATATTTGTGAACAACTTGATGCACAATGCAACCACACTTTTATCATGGCATACTTGTACCAATAATACCTCAAGAGCAGTGCAAAAGTACTGTATATGCCGAATATTTTGCGGGGTTTTTGTGTTCTCGAATTTCGTTAGTCAGGTGCTATTCGCGAAATCAAAGAAATGCGAAAATATTGACTCTTATCCCCGATGTGAATGTGACGTACGCGTATACACTTCTCCGTTCAGTACAGGACTCACCGATCGCGAATTTAACCACTCACGAAATCGTCAGGTATTCCCGATTCGCCAAGATATAGACTTGCGAAATATATGGCGTATACAGTACTTGTATACACCATATATTTTGCTAATTAAAGTCATGTAGGACAACTTTGTGAGTAGGTGAATTTGTGATCAAGGACCACATTGACTGAATAAAATGTTTTTCAGTTTTCAAGAGAAAGTGTAATACACTTTCCCATCTTTGATGCTATACAATGCCCTTTTACCATTATATTTCATGACAATTCAGTCAACTTGTGAGATTTGAAAAAAATGTAAACATTGAAAAATGTACAATTTGTGATGAAGGTAGAAAAACCCCCAAACATTATTGTAGGCAGCTGGTTGCCTTTTGAAAATTAACACTTCAAAATCTGATGGTGAAATATTACATGATGCCCAGGGAGAACTGTGATAATATACTGGATGCATATGATGCTTGTGCATGTCAACAAATATGTCTGTGTGTTAAAATGTGTCTTAGAGTCTGTACACAAAAATTTGTTTTTGTGGTCATAGTCTTTTTGTTGTCCTTAAAAGGAGAATGAAACCCAATAGTGTGTGCTTTGAGGGAATGCAGCAATATTAGTAGAACAATTCAGTGAGGTTTAGGAAAATCAGGCAGTCCATTGAACAGTTGCATTTTTTTTTTTTTTAATGAATTGGTGCGCCATTGCTGGACTGTTAGAGAACACTTTAACATTTTGTGAAGTCATGCATGGACAACAAAAGGTTATCTCAAATGAGAATGCTTATGACTACAGATTTTACATGTTAAAATTGCTATCCAAAAATACTTTTTTTTCCCCTTAAAGCTGTGAGACAAGTTGTACCGACTTAAATCCGTGGGAATTTCAAATGCCATCAACTTTCCAATGCTGCAAATGTCTGTGTAAAGGTCGGGAGACAGAGATTGCACATGTTCATTCATGGGAATTCAAACGATGCCCACCGTCCAATGCCAGAATCTTTATATTGTTTATATTGTTATTAACAGATTTTTTTTTTTTTTTTTTTTTTTTTTGGGGGGGGGGGGGGGGTCATCAGATAAAAAAAGTATAGATAGACAAGCAGTGGTACAGGTTGTTGCCAAAAACAACAATAGCAACACAGGAAAATCACAAAGAAAAGCCAGAACAAGGTGAAACAAAGGAGACAAGTTTGATCTGGGAGGAAGGGTGGGTGTATAATTTATTGCCTGTTCGTGCAGAAGCAGCAGGCAGGTCAGCTCCAGTGGGAAAGGAGAGGTATCATCGCTATCCGAAAATGCTGTCTTTTTTTATCTCAATGGGAATCCCTGGAAATATGGGTGCATTCAGGGTAGAAGAGACTTAATCTGACAGGGAAAAAAGCATTTGATAGACTTGCTTCTTCTTTCAAGTCCTACAAACAATATGAAACTTTTAAAAAGCAAAAGACAACCAATAAATGCCCCCCCCCCTTGAAACTGTTTAGTGCTGACTGCAACACTTTGGCATTGGTATTGAGGGCGGTGTAGTACACAGTCAGTTAGGCTTCTCGACGTAGCCTGTGTGAAGATAAGTACCGAGTGTGCTTTTCATCTGTAACGGGAAAATTTACTTCTGAATGCATTTTAATGCTGAATTTTATTTTATGAATGCATACATATCAATTTCAAACTTGGCTGAGCAAACATCATAATTAAGAAGAAATCCACTCCAGAATTTTATCAATTTCATTTTAAGTGTAAAATATTCCCTACAGAATGATGCAAAAATGATCAAAATCGGATATTAAAAGAAATATTAAAGGAAGTTATGACATTCTGAAATTTCAACATTTTTCATTAAAAAAAACTTCTTAACCAGTCGTTGTGAATATTAGATCAACAAGTTGATGATGTTATGTTACAAAAATGACAAAAATCTCATGTTTCAGCTGTAACTTGCCTTAAAACCATCCAAAACTAGAGAAGAACTCCAATAGCGCAGACCTGCACAAAGGGGCTAATTTCCACAATAATCATGTTCTTTCGTAGAGATCGGTAATTTCCACTCGTACGTACTTGTATGCATGCTGAAAATCACCCGATTTCCAAATATAGAAACCTTTTATTATGTCATCAACTTCGAGCTGTGCGGTGCGCCTTGCCCTAGCAGAAACTACAGAACATGCTTTATTGCACTTATGAAAACCTCAAAATGCAGAGCTTCAACTGCCAATTTCATTGACCCTACGATTGTACCTGCCAAAATATTGAAAATCCTTCATAAAATCCATCAAATTTTCCGGATCACTACCAAAATTTAATCATCTGTTCCTTGTGTCATTTTCAACCTTTCCTGCAAGTTTCATCCAAACCTGTTCACAACTCTTTGAGTTATGTTGCACATGGACAAACCAACGGTAATGAAAACCTACGTGTAACCTCCTCCCTTGGCGGAGGTAATAAGTAAGAACGAATGTTCACTGTATTTTGTATGGAACTATGCTTTTACCATTATAAGCTATTGAAAATATAAAATTTTTTCAGAATTTCATATTTAACTAACATACAAGAAAAATTGTGAGGGCATGACATACTGTTGTAAGGACTGGTCAGAGAAATGTTTTCTGAAGAAAACGTGAAATTTCAAATTGTCATATCTTCCTGATGTCTTTTGCTGATTTTTGTCATTTTTGCAACATTTTGTAGGGATTTTTTTTTTGTCGCCTTTAGTATCTATTTGTTGTTGGGGTAGCTTTCCTTTTTAAAGACCTGGTAGCATTGAGATACCTTGAAGTGGGAAGGCTGGTCTGGCTCAGATATATTTGAGAAAATCTAACATACTGCGAGTAGTTTTATCACTGATTCCTGTAAGTACACACATACATAGCCGAAAAATATTGACTTTAACAGAAGGTTACCAATGAGTGTTGCTTCCATGCACATTTGCTGACGAGCACTATGTGTGATTTTTGAATGTTACCCAGTGGGCAACAAATGAAGACCGATTCAATCAGGCCACCCTAGTTTCTCCATGCTACTGGGTCTTTAACCCGTTGAAGACGAGTCCCAAGTACATGTGAAGAGTTTGTTTGCAAAAACCGAAGTCCATATTTGTCAAATGGAGATATTTGCGATTAAAGGTCAAGAAAAATAAAGAGAATAATAAGAAAATTTTTGCTTCTTTTGACCATAACTTCAAAAATATACCTTTATATGTAGTGACCAATATATCATTTAAAAGGTATTATTTTGTACTTTATGACAGAGACCATACTTCAAAATCTTCAAAAATGGACTTTAAAGGTAGGGGATACCTTTTACAGACCTCCCAAAATGCAGCAAAACATTAAATATGAACCTCAGGGGACTTGCTTAGGCCACTGCTTAGAAATTTGGAAGTCAACAGTTATCTAAAATTTAAATAATGCACAAAACTCAACTACTCAGTAGTTCTGTGTGTCAGCCACACTTAAGCCTTTTTGTTGCATTCTTCTGTATTTGTGATCTTTAAACACAACTCTAAAAGTACAAGAGCTGATGTAATAACATATAGAGTGTGTGGCAAGAATGTATATAGAAATGTTTGTAAGTGTTAATGAACTTTCTTCACAAAATATACATGATGGACACACATGCAGTACATGGGTCTGCAAAGGTAGCCTAGTAATGTACTGGAATTTACGGTGAGCCCCGAAAACAATTCAATTCAAAATCTAACGGTCAAAAAAATGTACTAAATGTTACCTTCCACTTTCAATACTTTATGGGAGTTTCTAAAATGATACTCTCTTCAACATACCACTGTATTTATACAACTCTTCATTTAAGGCGTGCAAATGGGATTCCCTACCTTTAATATCGGTTTTTGCAAACAAACTCTTCATGTATACTCGGGCAGGAGACTATGAGAAATGCGTGTTGTAGCAAAATCAGCCCATCCTCACGCTGCTTCAGTGGGTTAAATGGTTTACTGAGCAAGATTGTGTGTACATAACTACATGTACATGTAGTATATGATCATAATCATGTTTGCACTGTGCATGCATAAAATCCAAATATGAGATATGCTTGAAGCTTTAAACATATGTGAAAACACATGTACTGTATTCAGTTGCAATGAAAACATCTTGACGGAAGAATTTTATGAATTTGAACATGTACTGTATGTACAAAATAGATGATGTCTGCGTAGTGTAAATGTCTCCATGCCTTTTCCAAAAGTATGTGCACATTCTATTAAACTATAATTTGCATTTTCATTTGAATTCAAGTATAATATTTCTTGCACTGGAATTCATGTGCCATATTAAAGCCATGTTTGTACCATGTGCAAGTCGGTCGCTCTGTACACACTAGCTCATAAAATGTACTTTTGTTGAAATATCACCAATTATTTGATCAAGTTTCAAAGAAGAATTTTCTAAGTGGATATGAAAGCAGTAATGACATGCAGACATATTTGGAGTCATTTTTCTTTCATAGATATGAGAAAAGTGCTGTTGTGTAGTCTTTGCAGTGATTGGGATGAACCAAAATGTTGCTTTAAATAAAACTAATAGATGAGTGTAAATGGTTCCTTTTATGAACCAATAAATATAGAATTATCTCATAAATCATAAAGCAGGTCATCAACAATGAAGAGGTGAAGGGAATGGGGTAGGGAATGGTGCCATTGCTGTCATTAGCAATATACAATATTTATGAACAGTAAAAACAATAAAATAAAGTGGTAGATCCATTTTCCTTCTTCTGTTCCTATCTGTCAAGAGGTACAATGCTTTTATGACAGCTGTGTTTCTTTGGGACCTTGTGTTGCAAAACATGCTCCAGAAAATGTTGACCCAGTCCTCAACACAATGCTTGCTCTTTTTTCTTCTCAATGTTGAAAGAGAGAAGCATGCATTGTATTTCACACTAGTTAGGTTCACATGCTGTTCCTAGACTATAAGTTTATGTTGAAACTTCTAACTCTCGATGATTAGCTTGCAGTTTAGCACCATGTGGACACACTCGAAAGTTAGCAATCTTAAAGTTTAGTTGATGATTAGAACCAGGAGGCTCTTTGCATAGGGTTTACGCTCTCTCCATGAGCGACAGGGGGTCCCAACTTGTAGTTTCGCTCCGTGTGGACACAATAATCAATGAGCTTGTGAGTTAGCGTGAACCTTGCATCTCAATCGCATCTGGATCAACCCCCAGCTGCGCTATTTTGTTTGGGTACATGTACGTATATGGTCATCTAGCAAAGACTCTGCACTTCCGGTGTAATCACTGAGTCGGATTTGCTCGTAAGTTGTAGTATAAAGTTTAGGTGCATGTGTGAACCTGTGTCGTGAATTCACGAGTGGAGCTAATCATCGAGAGTTCAAGTTTTCGATCTACAAACTTTAAAGTTTAGGAACAGCATGTGAACGTAAAGTTCTACATGTACTATTACAAATTAGAAGCAAAACCAAGTCTTCCATTCTTTTTGTCACTCACTGTTTTTGTTTTGTTGTTTGTTTTTGTAAAGAATGATAGTCCATGGTTTTTGTTTTATTTTTATAGGGAAGGTATGTTTTGCACCCAATATACGTGTACCACATCAAGGTATGGGGTATAGTGCATTCACTGCAATATGAAGATAAACAGAGTGCTGATTAATGATATGATGCGATATTAACATATGACATGATACAATACATTGAATGGTATTAAAACGTAATTGGATATGATACAGATTATACTCCATATATCATCATTGAACAGCTGCTGTGGCTGCATACTCAGTACTGCATGAGATGACACCCTGGGATGTTGGAAAACGTTTGAAGCAGGAAGAGATGTCCAGCTTCTAAACGAAAGTATCAAAGCAAAATGCTATAAAGTAGAGCATCATGTAAAGTTTTTGTGTGAGAGGTTTACATTTCAAATGTTTGTCTTGACTCTGTAATATTTTCAGATTGTTCTAAGCTTTTTCTCAAAGATCTTTCTAGCTCTAGGATGTGTGCAATTATGTTGATGACAAACAAGCACTATACTTGATGTGAATTAAGCGGTGTGTTTTAAGACTGACTGTAACCCAATAGTGCCTGGAGATGTTTGAGTAACTGGTCCCAGTAATGAAGAAATAAGCTTTGAGTATTGTGAGTGAAGTGCGTAAATTTCAAAACCACCCTCAAGTGGGCGATAGATCATGAAATCGTGTGTTCCCATCTAACCATGAAAGAATAGTAAATACAAATAGGTTGAGAAACTGATTATTATTATCATTATTTTTTTTTACTCGGTCTTAGATGTCCCCTTTTCCAAGTCTTTGATAGCAACAACAAAAATGCAGTACTGCCTATTGGTCATGTTAAGGCCTGTATAAAGAGTCACCGAGAAGATTTTAACATGTTGACCTTGCATAGCTTTTTGTAGCAAAGAAGATTAAAAGATTTTTGCAAATTACATGACTCTGGACTTGAGATTCCCGTCTATTTCCTTGGGGGGGGGGGGGGGGGGAGGGGGGCATTGTTGGGCTTTTTACATTTTACACAGTACAAGTGCTCTTCATACAATAACCCCAGCCACACAGTTTTTGCCTACTGCATAGTCTTGACGTGGAGTGCACACAACTTTGAGGATTAAACCAACACTCAGTTTAAAAAGAGCTTTGGAAGGGGGCTTGACTGTCTGTTCTTGCAAAGGGATGATGAAAAGAGGCTTTAGCTACTAGAGTTTTACACGGCTGTAGGAGGAACAAAAGGTGTTTTAAACTCTTTATGTGCCATGGTGGAAACCCCCTGTGTGCCACGTTATTCTGAGGCTGCGTTCATGCGAAACTAGAATTGCGTTTCTAAACACGTTTAGTCGCTAAACGTGTTTAGTTGCGTTGCGTTCATGCGATTTTTCCATTTAAACGCGTTTCAAAATGCCGATCTGAAATGCAGAAAAAAAGGGCGTTCTGAATCATGATTCTGCCAGAATCACGATCGCAGAAACTGCATGAACGCAACTGTGATTTCGAATCATGATTCTATGATGTCATTGAGCGCTGTGCGCATGACTGTCTCATGGGGTAACCCACAGTTTCTAGTGTCATGTTCGCGCGCTTGTGTATGTCTTATGAATCGTGTGTTTTGGTACCAAACTTGCACATCTTTTGTTTGTTTACATCAACGCCATACACCGATTCTATGCTAGTATCTAACGTTAACTGTTATATAATAATAAATGTAATTACTCTCCGATTGAGTTGATAAAAGTAATGGCTGCAGCGCTGAGTCTACCAAGGGAAACAATTGGAGAGACGAAGAATTAGGATTATTCCTCGATCTGTTCCTCGATCTGTGGGCAGAGCCTGAATGCCACAGCTTATCGGAAAGTATTCACTGAAATAAAAACGTAAAGGCCTGTACAGAAGGAGGTCTGGCTCGAGTTGCAGAGACGTAGACAAGGTCAAACTGTGCAGTGCACTGCGCAGTGGCAAAGGATGAGCTGAGCCAGAATCAGCGTTGCAAAAGCCCACATGAACGCTGTTCCGCTGAGACCGTGATTTGAAACGCCGTTTTGAATCATGATTCATGTTTGTGATTCTGGCTACGAAATTCGCATGAACGCAGCCAGAGACACCAACGAAGTCATGCTTTGAGAAAACATTCTGTTTTTCAAATCTGTTAAGCAGTAACTTCTATAGATTTCTGTTGAAAGCTGGACATGTAGTCAGCAAAGTTGTAGAGAAAATGCCAAGGTTTGCTGTGATATATTGTATGACAAAAACTGATGATTCTTTTTCTTTCAAATGACCAGTAGCTGTTGTATATCACTGTAAAGGCATGTCTTTGTTTTGGCAGGTGAGACATACATGTACAGCAGTATGCTCATAGCAACAACAAAAAAAAATTATATGGCTTTATACCACTCTACAGTGTATTTGAAACTCAGGGATCCATATCACTATATTTTTTTTTTTTTCAATTCAGATGAATTTGGTGCAACTGATTTCCCTATTATGTTTTCACTGTGCCATTCATTTTTGGCAACCATGAGGCAAGTATTATGCTCAGAAGAGCTGGCAGAGACCCCCCCCCCCCTTTTCTTTTGGAGTAATTTGTGGCTGTTCCCAGTGTATGTCGGTTTCCCCAAACGTTTGGGCATTTCCGCGAAATGAATTGCCGCCGATGACAGCTTCAACTGACCCATGTCAAAAGCTGCACAGAAGCTCGTCAAACTGGTCATTTTGACAAGGTCATTCTGAAAAAACACAACTTGGCAGTGAATCCCTAAAAAGTCTCCTTTGCATTCATTTTGGGGTATTTTACAGATCTGTGGTTTTTCAGCTCTTGTATTTTCTTTTCTCTGACCTTTCTCTCTCTATTGCCTTCTCTTCTCCCTCTTCCCTTCTCTCTCCTCCTTCCTGTCCACTCTCTCTCTCTCTCTCCCTCTCTCTTTGTCCCTCTCTTTTTCTTTTTCTTTTTAAAGTCAACTAGATTTGTCCTTATCAGTGGGAGGATTTGGCATATAAAGTTGCTTATACTTGTTTCGTGCAAGTAGGTTGTGCTGAAATTAATTTTGAAGCATTTATTATTTATTTATTTGTTCAATTTGATTTTACCTCAAAAATGTAATAGCAGCCAGCATAAATCAATTTGAGGTGATGTGGTCACATTTACAGGCATGGGTAACTAAAATCTTGCAGCCCTCTTGGATTCGTGGAAGTGTATAAAGTTGTACCAAAAGGTCCATTGTGTATATTAAAATGCTATCATAAAAATCAGTTTATATGCCATTTACAGGACTGTCTGTTGATTGTAGGAATGAATACATCCCACTTTATTGATTGCAAATGAAGCACTTTAACGTGTTTCAATTGATAACATACAGTAGACATTCATACTGGTAGTTAGATGTGAATGTTCAAGTTTGGCACCCAGATTTCTGGCAGAATCAGCAACTACACCATAAACAACGGCTGTATCATGAGATTAATGATTTCAATCAATTTGATTACTCTGTCTAGATTTACTTTGTAAAGTTTGGAGCCTCAGCTTCCTCTGCATTTTAGTAGTCTGAGACTGTCTTGAACTGACTATAGTCTTTTATATCTCAGATATGCTTGTAGATTCTGGCTAGCATCACTCTGTTTACTATCTTTAAGACATTATTACAAATGATTGTCTGCATGACATCATGGAGTTAAGTTGTGATGTCCAATAATGTCCTGCAATGTGGCTAAGTGCAAAAACAACGACAACAACAATAACAACAACGTTAACAACAACAACAACATTGACATCAACATCTTTGGGATGTATTTTAATGCATTTACAAGGGTAGACCATGCTGGAGTGGTCAAGAGTTATTTTTGCAGAGCAAACTTTGTATTTTGCAGACACACACATAACAACCTAGCCACACACATGCGTGTATTGCACACACAAATGCATGCACACACACTCAAAAAAAAAAAAATGAATAGAACAGAGATCAGAGATTGTGGTCGAATATCAACTGTCATCATGCCGCAAATTGCCACACCAATATTGTGATTTGGTAAAATACAAACTTTTCTTTGTTCAGACCAAATTCATGATGAAAGAGTGGCCTGTTTCGCACAAGAAACCAGACATCCCCTTTTTCTGTTCTCTCTTTGACTGTCACCGGCTCAAACTTCCTCTCGTATTTGCCGGCTGAGCATATGATTTCTCCAGGGGATAAGGGTAGCTGGAAGAGTCAATTATGTCCAGAACTGGAGTGATTTTTGCATACTCCACAAAATGAAAATACAGAGTTTTTATTGTTGTATGCAACTTATCAGATTTTTCTACTCAGTAATATTCTTTATTCAAATTGATTCAAATTGATGAAATCTTTAATGTTCTTTCCATCTCAGTGTATGGTCTTTACCACTTTCTGTTTTGCTCTCTCATTCTTTTTACAACATTGTGTTCACAGTCTTTTGAACTTGTATTTTTTTCCCCTAAATGTGATATTGTTTATTTAATTATTGTGTTGCATACATGTAATTTCCTTTATTTATTCTGTAGATACAGTGTGTACTCTTGCTTGTCTGTTACATGTATTAAAGGGTGTGTACAGTTCTGGTCGAGGTGGGGATTTAGCTTTTAACGTTTTGCGAGATATTCAGGAACCACTCTATGAGATGTCCAAGAGCATGCAGTTCTAAGGGGTATCAAAAGTTTATTCGATGAAAATCGGTTTTGAAATGGCCGAGATATCCAAAAACAAGGTGAAACAAAGAGATCCTAATAAAAGTTTGGCATGTCACCTTTTATTATTAGCACTTTTTTTTGATATCTCAGCCATTTGACAACCAATTTTCATCAAATGTTGAATCCTTCTTAAAATTACATGCTCTTTCATATTTCATAAGAGGCTTTTCATTATCTCACTTAGGAATGTTCAAAACATGAATCCCACCTCAACCAGTACTGTACAGTCCCTTTAATGTGTGTTCCATGTATGCATAAGATGTGTATTCCCAGAGGTGTATTGTTTTATCTCCCAGTTTGGATTTGAAATTGATTCTTCATTATAGGTTGTAAATTTGAAAAGAATCATGAACATTGAAAAGCTGGACATAATTCAAACTCTGATGCATACAGCATGCAGAAAAATGTGAAATTCTGTATACATCATTGATTAAATATAAAATTCAATGTTTTCTCTTTTTTTGAACAAGTGTCATTTGTCAACTGATATTCTTGAAATTCAAGGGAAAATTACCCATTAAATATAAATTTCAGTGATTGCAGCAATTTAATAGTAGAACACATCAGTGCAGTTTCAGGAAAATCAAACATTCTATTCAAAAGTCATTAAATTCTACAATTTTGGTGCCTCCATCACTGGTGCAGAAAAAGGCTACAACAGTTCATGATAGTACAAGAGAGGAAGAATATATAAAGAAAATAAAGAAAATTTTACATATAATGCATTTGTCTGGCATATATCAAAACTCCAACGTTGTACCAACAACCAAAACTCAAATTATTAAAAACGTTGATTTAACTTTACTTGATCTGTTTCAAGGAATGTTTATGAGTCAACATAGTAGAATGAATTAAAAAAAAAAAGGTTGCTCATGTGTACTCTATGTGTCTCCATGGGATTCTTTGGCAATAACTCAATGGTTTGCTGTTTACATAACGTTCATTAGGTCCCATGCCACATGGCATTGTTGAGCACTACTCCAGTAGTTTGAAACTACTTTGCTGTCACAAAGACGTAATAAAGAAATAGAGGACATTATTGTAGTTTACATGCATTCATATTGGGCACGGCGCCAACGGGCATCCTGCCACGAGTGGGCGCCAACAGGCTCGCGTGCTCCCTCACATGGTGTGAGAAGCAGAGATTTCTTTTCTCAGTGGAAGCACTGGGAAAAAGACAGGTGCTGCTTGAGAAATTTTAGGTTCCTCTCGGAGAGAAAATGTGGGGCCATTTTCATTCTTGGAAGAAATCTTTAACGTCTGTGGTTTGATGCGAAATTGGATGGTGGTTCATTGAAAAGATCTTGCAATGTTTAATGAGGTATGGGAATTATGCAACAAAGTTAGGAGGAATCTTTGGATGGAGGTACAGTACCCCTCACAGTCACCACATTCCAGCATTCAGCAGAAATAATGCTAGATTTTGGCTAGCTTTCAACAGTTTCAGCTCTCTGTGGAATACATAATTGAGGTCTCATACTTCTCACTTAGGATTTACTATGAGAACTGTACACATAATGTACGTTTGACTTTTATTTTGTCAAAATCCAGTTTGAGTTTGTCCAGCGGTGATGTTTCAGATTGTTGTAGGGAAGAAAAGAAAATCCAGCTCAACTTGCAGTGTACTCTCCAATCTGTACTTAAAAATGTTGATAAATGCCAGGCAGTATTTGTTGGTATCAACAAGCCAAATCAATCACTAATGTTGAGCCTGTTGGTGGTCGGAGACCAGTGTTGCAAGCATGGTGGATCGAAATGGAATTTTTTGGTTCCTTTTCATTCTTCCTTTTTTTCCTTCGTTGTTTCTTCTCTCCTTAACATGACATGTGGGTGTGGCTGGATGGCACAGAAATGATAAAAGATGGTCCAACATGATAATGAAGATGGGAAGATGATCCAGGATGATGAGTCCCAGAATTGTCCAGAGAATACAACCTATTTCAGTCCTGTCAACACTCCCTTTGATGGCTGGCCGGCTGGCCGGCTGGCCGGCTGTTTGGTCACAAGCTCTCTCCCCAGAAGAGATAAGATCTGAAACAAAAGAAGGATAAAAAAGAAAAAAAAATGAGATGGAGAAGAGACGAGATTGAGAGATGCACAAAGATAGGGAGATAAGTTGATGATGGGAGAAGTACTTAGTTTTAGAGCAGGTGGGTGGTTTTTGAAGTGGTGGGTGTATTTGATGCATCCTTTTCTTGTTTCTCTTCAAATAAAGAGACAATACAGGCTCTGTCTTTGTAAAGCTATAGCAGGGATTTGAACTCCTCCCACTGGGTGTTCACTGTTCTAGTTGATGTAGCCCTTGTGATCACTTTATAGAAGTTTGTTCGGTTAGTGACACGACATTTGCTCCTGTGACAATAGCTCAGCTCTTATTTTCTCCTTGGACTTTTAATTAGGGTTAGGATTTGGGTTGTGGTAGGGTTTTACGTTTAGTTTGATGTGAGGATTATGATTAGGGTTAGGGTTATTAATGCTTATGGGTAGAATTTATGCTTGGACTAGCATGCAGTTATTTCATGGGAGCGATTGTCGCAGGAGCAAATGTCACGGAACCCCTTCAATTATCTGTGTAGCACTTGGTGAGTAATGAATTGACAACATGGAATGCTACCACTTCAAGAATGAGTGAGACATTGCCCCTGTTGGGCCAGCAAGAGGGTGTGAAATCCAAAGGCTTTGTATGCTACTTTTAACCCATTGGGGATGAGCCCAGAATATACTCGGGCAGGTGCCTATGGGAAATGCATGTTATAAGCAAAATCAGCTCGTCCTCAATGGGTTAATACATAGGTGCTTCTCAGCTGGAGAGGTTAGTAACCTGTACATTGTAAATGCACATGCATGCTGTCTTACACGCACACACACTTTAAGCTCATGGGAATTGCTGGGAGATGTACAATGTGTGTGTACATCGAGGACAGGCTGATGTTGCCTAACATGCATTTCATAGATCCCTGCCTGAGTATTCTTGGGACTCGTCCACAATGGGTTAAAAAACAAAAATGAACAAACAAACTCGTGTTGTGATTTAGTCAGGCAACATCTTTGCATGGACCTTGGATAGCCGAAGTTCACTATAAAACGTTGCTAAGGTCAGTTTTCTGTTATCCTATTGATTGACCTACATTGTAGCTTGACAATGTTTGTTGTTGTTGTTGTTTTTAGTATTAACTGAAAAAGTTTAACCTATCTTAGTTTAGACTCCTTTAAAAGCAGTCTAAAAACTCACTTGTTTAAAGCCTCAACTTGACTACTCATTACATGTACTTGATATTTGTATGTCCTTTATCTCCTTCACTTTCTCTTCCTTCCGCGCCTAGAGCACTCTGCAGAGTGGATTTGGCGCTATATAAATCATATCAATTATTATTATTATTATTATTATCTAAAATTTGAAAGCCGAGAATGGAGAGGAAGTTTGTTTGTTTGTTTTTCATTAAACTGGATTTTGGACTTTCTTTTATTCAAAGCTCGTCTCCTTTGTCCGCCTTTGAAAGGAACATGAAAATTTTTTATGAAAAATTTAAGGGGGAAACCTCCTTTTCCTTTTTCAACATTATTTCTGCAATACTACGTTGTATGTTTAACTGTAAACATACAATGTAAGCATGAATTGAGTTTGTTTTAATGAGAATTATGCCATGATTCAGGACAATCTTATTATTCTTTCAACATATCTACTGTGGAGTTTCTTTTTTAAATGCACAACCATATAGAGCACACCAGTATAGACCCGTAACTTTGATATGATCCTTTTCTCAGAAATGCTGAAGTTGATGGAGATTGGTTTCCTTTCTCTTACTTCTGTATGTTTATGGGGCATCCATTTTTTTTTGATGAGTCATAAAGGATTTTAAAAGCTGGAATTATTCTCTTTCCAAGTGTGACTGTACTATGAAATAAGATTATGTGGTAACATTTTTTTTAAATGTAACTATAGGCCTATGCAAGGTCACATATTTTGAATTCTCGTGTTAGGAAACTGTACATAATACTCCACTTCACCTGAACTGTCTTTATCATACAGTATAAGTGTCTTGCGTATCCTGCATGTCTATAGGCACTGTGTCTACAGAGCAAGCTCTGTGATTTCACCTACATTGATTTACAATTTTGTATCAACCTTTTTTTTTTTGGGGGGGGGGGGGATTTCCCCCACAGAAAATTTACAATGCAGCTTTGTCTCTGGTCTATTTTGAAAGACCACAGCTGAGATGCAAGCATTTGTGCTCAGACAATGAACTAATAGACAAACTCCATAAGTATGTATTATGGACAGAAAAAAAAGAGAAAAATATGAAGAAGATGAAGGGGGAAGAAAAAAAGAAGTGGCAAAAGAAGCAAAGAAAAGTAGAATACAAGTTAATAGAATATGATAAAAGAAGGAGTAGAAGAAAGAACATGATGAAGAATAAAACAAAACATTTGAGAAGAGGCAAAATGAAGGAAGAGGTGGTTGTGGATGAGAAGGAAGAAAACAACAACAACTCTACAGTGCTTTGCAAGCCAAAAAAACAAAAACAAAAACAAAAACAAACACTGAACTTACAAAGCATGTAATTTATTTTTGTCCCTATAAAAATATTAAGTGATATTGTCTATCCAGTTTAACTGCCTGATGAAAGAGGAGATATCTATAGCTGAGTAATTCACTCATTAGAGGTCAAAGTTCAAGAAATTGTTTGGAGATGCAGTTGGCACTGGAGATTGAATATCACAGTGATAATACATCGTTGAATGACAAGTATGACAATATAAAATGTAACTGATGGGCAGAGTTTATATGTTTCCTGGCACTATTAAAGTAATGAATGTTGTTATCTCGTCACTCGTAGGAGCTAGGTAATTTTTAATATTTTTTGCCAGTTTTTGCATCTGACCTTTCCTCATTTGGCGAGGATCCACCCGAAAATTGATAGAAATATGGATTTTCCATTCTTTAAAAAGCTCTATCATGAGAAGCAAGTCATATCTTTGCTTTGTTTAACATATGGTCTGTCAAATAGAAACATTGCATCTTAGATTGCAGAGCGACTTCATTATGACTGGGATACTTTTTTAAAGTATACTCAAATAATGTTATCCAGTGAAACCTGAGATTATGTCTCTGTTTGATAGATAGGATGATATTTTTGAGTGAAATGTAATGTGAATATCCCATACTCTCATCACAGCCTTTTTTGCACACTTCTGTGAGCAAGATATCATCTGTTTGTAATTTGATATATTTGCTGTATTAA
Organism: Diadema setosum; assembly: GCA_033980235.1. NCBI lineage: Eukaryota > Metazoa > Echinodermata > Echinoidea > Diadematoida > Diadematidae > Diadema > Diadema setosum. The sequence continues at coordinate 10,856,732 of CM067075.1, read as the reverse complement.
GAGATAAAATGATATGCTTTTTATATATTTGTCATTGTACAGATATACAGAGGTGATCAGCTGTGAATTACAATTTTAGTTCGTAAAATCTCAAAGCCATGAAAGAAGAAATACTCTATGTTGTTGAGTGTGTATTTTGTGTTAAAAATGCAGTTTTGCTACAACCATATAAGTGCTGCTGTATTAAAGATGCTTCAGAACCTCCTTTTTTTTTTACATGCTTTGATAGTATAAATGGGGTAAGAGCCTAAGTTTACAGTGATTTTCAGTGAATGTCTTCTGCTGGTGGTGTAGACATAGATATTGACCCAGATAATGTGTGAAGGTGATGACAGTTTTGTACCATTCAGGAGTTGCATGATTCTTTTTGTCTTTACTCCCTTCCACCTCCTCTCACATCTCAGCTCTGAGAAACCCGTTTGTTTCTTCTGCTGGCTTTTTTTTTTTTTTTTAATGAGTGATATAAAAAAAGACAAACCAAATTTCAATACAAATATACAACATAGTCAAACCTGTTTAAATATAGCCACCACTGAAGGGAAATTACAACAGAATACAGTAGCTGTTATAGACAGACGGTCGCCATGCACAACAAGCTCTCTTGGGGAATTTTGGGAGCACTACCCAGTTGGAGGCTGCTACGACAAGTACAGTGTACAGTTGTATAACTGTACATTTACCTTCAAATGGTTGTGTACATATTCAGTGTAGCATATCACTCCTTGATACTGCTGTCTAACTTTCTGCTTTGTTTTCTGTCTTCCCCCCCCCCCCCCCTTGTCAGGAACATGTTTTCAGGGAAAAGGGGCTCTTTACGGTGACTGTCAATGCCTCCAACTCGCTGGGAAGTGCACTCAAAGTTTTACATGTGGTAAGTATCAAGATAGTGTTAAGATTCCTTTTAATTGGCCACTGAAAAAGCAATGAATGCTTGTGTTAAAGTAAGGAATCATGGGACTAATGGCTACTGTGTAAAGGGCTATGAAAGCAATGAGGATAAAGTGCCTTGCTTTGGTTTGCTGCAGTAGGGGGATTTGAACCCGGGACCCTGTGATTGGAAGTCCCTGGTCTTATCCACAGAACCACAACAGCTCCCCTTTCCCACTTCTTCTGTAGAGCAGATTTCCTCACTGATGGTCTAGAGTAAAATGCAAGTTTTGATGAATGGATAAATGTAGTTTGAGAGTGATAATTAATTTATGGGAACTAATACTGTTTTTGCTGGCATGTGTTGTTATTTTTGTTGCTGATAGTGGCTGGCTTGCATCATGTCTTGGCAATATGTCTTTATTTCAGTTTTATGGATTAAAATTTGTATAAACTGTAAAACCAGATGCTTGCTCATCCATGGAAATTTTGCAAGGAGCCAAGATTCGGGTGAGTAAACTACACGTTAACGTGTTTGTCTACACAATGCATACCAGTTCCAATTCACAAAAGTTTCATGCCGCAAGAAGGCCATTGGTTATCTGGAGTGTATGCTGTCCTTCTCCTCTGTAGATTGTCATGGATCGAGGTGTTAGCAATCTGAGTGTGTCTCTGCTAGAGGGCTCCCTTCACACCAGACCGAATGTCAGCCATGTCTTCCTACTCAGCATGGAGACAGCTGACCGCGAGCATGCCACGCTCCTCCTGGACTTCGGCGATGGCGTCGTCTACAACCAGTCCCTGAGGGACGTGAACGAGACCTTCATTAGCGGCGGCTCGGCCAATCCGGCCAACCTGTACCTGACGGCGAGCTATGGTGACGGATGCCAACTCCTCGTTTCCTTCAGCCACGAGTACTCCAGCACAGGACACTTTGATCCTGCGGTGCATGTGCTGAGTAATGGCACACTGTATGCTGGCGGTCTCCGGCAGACAATCATTGTGCAGGAAGAGATTCCGACTGTTAAACTTGACTCACAGGATTCATTTCCTGTGCACTCGAATGGAACAATCGGTTCAGTTGTGCCCGTCACAACCGGTAACATGTCGTACGAGTGGACAGTGAGTCTTGAAAATATCACAATCGCCAACGTTGTAACGACCAGCAAAAGCTATGTGCACAACTTTGCGGCGGAAGGTCGATACCTGGTCAGGGTTACCGTGCGAAACCTGGTGAGCACCGCCTCGGACACCAAGGTCATCACAGTGCAGAAAGAGATCCAGGATGTGAGTGTCTGGAGCGAGTCTGAGAATTCGATCATGACATTGGAAGAGAGCGTGCTTTGTCAGGCCACTACGGAGGATGGAACTGGGCCAACATTTCTGTGGGACTTTGACGATGGGAATTCCTTTGAGGACTTTGGTCTGCAGAGCAATGAAGACCCCATAATCGTTAGTAGCATCAACCACACCTTTGCGAAATCGGGTGAGTACAATATCAGTGTCACGGTTCAGAACCTGGTCAGTACGGTGACCAGGAGGCTGGGCAAACCTCTGGTCATCCAAGAGCCTGTTTCTGGCATCACTGCACAGTCTACGAGACCCAGCTTGGTGGGTTCCCCGGCAGAAATTGCCGTTGAGCTCAGGCGCGGCTCGCACGTCCAGTTTCACCAAGTGTCTGATGAAGGGGAGCAAGTTTTAGAGGCCGTGATGGCTGGAAATCAGTCATATGTCGTACAGCTGCAGCTGGAGCCGACAGGACTTCATCACATTAACATCTCGGCCTCAAATAATGTCTCTCAACTCTCGACGCCAGTCAAACACCTGGTTCTGCCATATCTAGGAAACTTGTCTGTGTCTCGCTTTCCCATTTCTTCAAATGAAATTGCACTACTGGTGGACATCAATGGTAAGTTTCACTTTGACTTGGTTCCAATCCTACATTTCAGGTTTAATGTCACTCCTATTTTTCCTTTACTCTGCAATGCGTGAAAATTATCTCTTGAATTAGTTTTGCTATTTTTGAATGAAATACCAGTAATCAGTTTATGGACGACACTTAATGAAGCAAAGTTTAAAGAAATGTGTGAGATGTCAAGGTGCTCTAGCATTTGGGTTACTTTTCTCCAATGCATTTCATCCTTTTTTGTTGTTTTGAATTTAATTTGCATTAAAATATGTAAACTTGCTAGCCTTGTGTTAAGAATGAAGTTGTGAATTTGATTTTAATAAAATGGAATGAATGAAATCAGTTAGATTATACATGTAAGTTCATCCCTACTGTGGCGAGGGTAAAATGGATACGTTTTCGAAAATTATGGAGCAGATCCTAATCAGATGATTTGTTGAGAGCGTACATGACCAGAGAGAACGTGGCCAAGCATTTATTTTGCTATCACATACATTAACTATGCGTATGACTGATCATTAAAATGTAAAATTGCTGGTCTATTGAAGCATTTTCACTTCGTAGGGGTAACTGAGGGAGATCGCATTTTTTTTTTTCCTTTTTACTCGTGACAAGGGTGATTTATCGAACATCAATGATCTGTTTCATCATTTTATAAAGCAAATAATACATGTTACCTTGTTGGGGCATTAATAGTGTAATTACCCACACTTTAATAGTACCTTTGAAACAGTCCAGATGCCCTCGACTATGGTATCAGGTGAATAGACTATTCTAAATCTGTGCCTTGAATACATATCTTATCTTACTCATGCCCCCATTAATGTGAATAATTTGCACAATATAACATCCTATCATAGTCTCCAGTTGCTGAGTCTCCCCATTTCTGTAGGATCCTCCACCCCCACCCCCTTGATTACAATGTTTGAATGTTGGTGGTGACCACCTCTGATAGATGTGTGTTTTTGTGTATATGAGTGCATATTTGCATTTTTTATTGTTATACACCGGTCAAATATAGACGAAGTTGGATTGTATGATGCAGCAAATTGCGGAAGGCTACAATTGTACCTTGGAATCCCTAAAACCATCTCAATCCCCTTGAAGATGAGTCCCAGGTGTTTTTGGGTAGGTGTCTGTGGGAAATTATCAAAATGCATGTTAAATAGCAAGATCAGCTTGTCCTCATTGGGGGTAATGTTGTATGTCAGGCACACATCCAGGTCAGATGGAAGCTGTGTTCCACTGGAACCTGGGAGAGAAGAACATCAGTACCGGCAGCAGTCTGCTAGTCGTAGAGAAATCTGAGCTGTCATCGGAGAGCTTGCTGCTGACAGTCACTAACCAAGGTAAGGAGAATATCAACATACACAGTATTTTAAATGAGTGGTTTTTAGTCAGTTAGAGCAGTTTTGGTTTTATGCCAAATGCCATCAAGGTCCCATTTAAAAAGAAAAAGAAAAAAGAAAAAAAGGTGTTAGTACAGTTTGTATGGCAACTTTCCAAAGCTACCGCCAATCGAGAAGCAGGATTTATCTTCATTGCCATGGTAGTAGTCATTGTCGCAAGAGTTGCTATTGTAGTGCCAGCTTTTTTATGAAATAGGGGCCCAGATCTCAGTGGACATGTTCTTGAACAGAACCATTCCAAATGACATTTGATCGTCATGTGCTTGGGTACCACTTCATGTTACAGATCTGCAAGTGATGCTGCTTTAAATAGAATTTAAACATTGGATATGATTTGTGAGTCGGTCTCCATGACAAAGGGGTCATAGCATCGACACACTTTCTTCTATGAAAGCCAAATAATGTGTCATTGCCATCTGGTGAGTCAAGTAGGTGATGTGTAATTTATTGAAAAGTTTTTGGTCCAACCCTTATCCACAAGATTCTATAATTTTATTTTAAAGTTGAATCCATGCTGCACCTGGAAGGGGGGAGCAGTCACCATGTGGAATGGCAAGAGGTTTGAGAGTATTTTTTTCTTCAGGTGAATATCAATAGACAGCTTTCTTGAATGGTAGAAAGTCGATATGGGTCTCACAAAATGTACATCTTTTGGCCTGACAGGGATGATATAGTTTAGGTTGATATGGGGGATTAAGATTTAAACTTTTTGCAAGATAATTAGAAACAACACAATGAAATATTAAAGAGCATACAATTCTAAGAGGAATTCAAGGTTTATTTGACCAAAATAACATTGGAAATGGCTGAGATAACAAAAAACACTGTTAAACAAACTGGTCCTAGTAAAAGGTCAGTCCCACCTTAAGGACCTCATTGTTTTTGTATATCTCAACCATTTCAAAACCAATTTTCACCAAATACCTTGAGGTACATTGTACATGGTATGTATAACTTGTGCATTCAGCTATTAAGGCATCATGTTGCGAGGACAAAAAATGTCTTTCAAGTCATGTTCTCTCTTGTGGTCTTGTAGTTGGCAACCAATCACTGGATGTTCCCATCATGGATGCATTCCAGGCAGTACCCATTCTCTTCGACCACTCCCACCACGTGGACATACGGACCGCCACAAGTTTTAGCTTGTCGGTGAGTAAGACTTTTTCAGTTTTAATAGAGGATTCTTTTCTATCTTTTCCAGATGTGAAAACATTGGATTCTGGAATAAATGACTGGGTGCTATTTCAAGAAATGCATCATCAGCATCATGTCTATATTCATCAGTATTGCAAGGATGATGATGACAAAAATAACAGATATGATGATTATAATAGTGATGATGATAATGATATTGATGATAATGATTAAAGTGATCATGATGATGATTAAAATGATGATGACAGTGATGGCAATTATGGTAAAGATGATGATAATGACAGTGATGGCAATTATGGTAAAGATGATGATAATGAAAGTGATTATGATGATGACAATTGTGATGATGAAGATGAAATGATGATGACAGTGGTAAAGATGAGGATTACGACCATTATCATGATATCATCTCTGTTTTTAGTGGCATTATCTTCATCACAGGTTCTTTTTTTTTTAGGCTTTAAGTATCTGCTTGGATTGTTCTGATTTTTATTGCCTCTGCCCCAAAATGGCCCTAGAGGCTTTATTATTTTTCATTTCCTGAAGTCAACAGGAGGTGATTTCTGTGAAATTTCTGCTAAGGAATGAAGAAAAATGATGCACAATGACTATTTGCAAGACAATGAATGATGGTGTCGATAGATATTTGAAGTCGGAAATTCAAAAGTGACCGACTGCTGCTACCAGGGAAACTTCAAGTATATGCATGGATGTATTTGTACGTGAGGGAATTGGGACATTGATAACTTGGACTTGATGTGACAGTAGACTGCCATGCATTTGCAGTGATGATGACAGTCCATAGAATTCGTTTTTAGTTGTTTATGCCCCGGAATGGTGCCAGAAGCTCTATATGTACATGTATTCACGTGCTTTGCCATTTCATGAGCCTTCAATTCTCCCTTGATTTGAAGTTTTGTCATACTATAGAGGATAAACTTTGGTCATGGTTTTGGTCACAAGTGATCAATATAGCAATATGCGTACAAAAAGTTATGCATCATAAATTTCATGATGCAAGATCCGGATCATGTCCATTAATGACCCACAGCCCTTTTTTATTTAAAATCTCATTTATGTTTGCGTTCTTTGCTGAAGGCAAATTAGAATGTAGAAGTGATGTAGCAAGACATGAAGATTTTAGATTAGACTTATATATCTTACGAATCTCTTTCATGGACTTTAAATGGAACCACATCCCACATGTAAATGTGGATTGGGTGAAAGTATCACAAGTATTTGTAGAACACATCATTGAAAGTTTGAGGAAAATTGGACAATGGATTCCTAAGTCATGAGCTTTTGAAGCTTTGGTGCTGTCATTGCCAGATAAGGAGACTACTACACATTGTGATAACATAAAGAACAACAACATAAAGAAAATATGAAGAAATTCAAGATGCATTGTGTTTTCACTTCTTTAGCATATTGAAAGAGCACTTGAATTGCATCTTTTAGAAAGCAGGAGGAATAATAATTACTATTAGATGGAATGAATGCTTTTCATGAAAAATGAAGTTTTGTTGAATTCTCCATATACATGTATTTTCCTTATTATATAGTTTTTTAGTTGCCCGTAATGATGCCATGAAGTGTAGTAATCTCCTTTAATATCCAAAGATGACACCGCTGAAATTTATAGATTTGGAAATGATTGTCCGATTTTCCTCAAATCTTCACTGATGAGTTGTACATACAACTGTATGTACGAATACCGCCATTTCCAGGAATATTGTCTATGAGTAAAAGTGCATATCATCAACTGTTATTAGTCATCATCAACTTTGTTTTTGTTTTTCTCATTTGTTTCTACCTTTGTGGTTTGAACTTCAATAGGCAGAATCTTCCATCTTGTAATGCTACATAAAAATTTGTTTGTTTTAGGTATATTTTCCCTCTCTGTTTGTCTATTTGTCTGTTTTTCTTTCTGCCATAAATGCCATGTCTCTCAAATGAATGGCTGATTCATTATGTTCTCTTGAAATTAAAGATATGTTCATCTCTTGTTTGAGTTTGTCTTTTTCTGATTTTTGTTTTTTCTGATCTTTTCAAATTTTCCTCATATTCCCCTCCCCCCCCCCCCCCCCCGCATATTTTCAACTGCTTATATTCTCCATTTCTTGTGTGTGTTCCTATCCGAGATTGAAATAACAAAGGACGTAAGCAAGAAACAAGAGGCCAATATTAATGGCAAATTCCTATCGGCAGGTATCACAGGGGGAGAGCAATTAGGATCACGCAAGGCCCAAACCACAAAAAAGCCGGAAATAACCCGTACCTGTCTGGCATTGGAAAGGATTTATAGATTGAATTGAAAACAAAGATTGAATTGTGTAAGTTTGTTGTCATTTGCTTTGGAATATCTTGGCGAAAAGAATATTTCATCAGTCAGCATGTTTATTTATAAACAACTACCGAGCTTCAATCTGTTTCATCACAATATGAGGGTTTGCAAGTTAGTAGATTTTGAAAGTTTTTTTTTTTTCTCTCATTGTTGTTTTAATGTCAGCAATTTTTGCATTATCTGTTGAGGCAAATCTCATCCTTGAATCTAGATTTGTAGCGAGCCTTTTGCATGGACTTGTACATTCAGCACTTTTGAATTCAGACTCCAATTCAGTATTGATATTTACTTTGGAAAAAGATCTGAGTGGTGATTAGTTCCCGGAGCAAAATTGCATTATTCCTGAAAAGTGGCAATCGATAGTATTCCACGTCAAGGATACTTTCCAAGGCATGGTTTTGCTCGTAGAGATCTGCACCAAATCAAATGAAATTTACTGAAGTATGTTTAGCAACTATTCCAAATCACCCCATCTATTTGTCTGTCTATAACATATTTATTTATTTATGTAATATATCTATATCTTTACACTTGGTTTTCAGTTGGGTCCACTTGACATAAAATATCACACACAGCAGTAGAGAATTATTTTACACGACACACAAGACCATACACCATGGTAAGGAATAATCAGTACCATCTTTGAAAGTTGACTTTATCAAATATAAAATCGTACTAAATATGGATGGTAGAACCTTAGTTTAAAAAAATGATAAAAGACATTAGATAAGTAAATTATAAAGTTTTATATCTTTTCAGAAAAGAGTGATATTGGTTGCAACCATACAGAATGCAACTTTGTGCTGACATCTCCTGAAATATTAAATCATCGCAATAAAATCATGTAATTAGTCAACAATTAAGCAGCTGCAGCCCCTTCCCCTTCAAATCATGACTACAACAAAATCTAACGGGAAGGACGAAAGTTTTTCTTGATGATACCATGTTAAAACTAGAGAAACACCCTGAGAGCGCAGACGTCTGCCAAGCAGCTCATTTCCACCACTGATCTTGTTCTCCAAATGAGATCCACTCATGTGTGTGAATGCTGAAAATCGCCTGATTTCCCAATATAAAAGCTTTTTCTTTAATACCTCATCAGCTTCAAGCTGCGCGGCACCTTGCCTGAACAATGCACGCACTTTGGTGCACGTATGCAAACCTCAAAAATGCGCACCTTGAACTCTCAAGTTCATTGACCCTACCTGCAAACTATCGAAAATCCTTCATGAAATCCATAAAAATTCCGTGATCACTACCAAAACTTAATCATCTGTTCCTTCTGTCATTCTCAACTTTTCCTGTAAGTTTCATCTAAATCCGTTCGGAACATTTTGAGTTAATTTGCTCACTGAGAAACTACCCAACCAACCAACCAACAAACAAACACGGCAATGAAAACATAACCTCCTTCCTTATAATAGCGGAGGTAAAAAGGAAATTTAAGACTATCTAGCAGTATCTCACAAGCATCTATTATGCCCCGCCCTCTTTTTTCTTTCTACTTTTTTTTTGTCCTTTCTTGTTCCTTTTAACTCTTTCAGTCTCATGGGTGACATATTTATGTACAACGTCAATGGAATTCTAGGCTGATGGTGCTGAGAGGGTTAATGTGATGATGCTCTTTAGTGTCATGCACACACACTGGGACTTCACCTTGACCTTGAGTCAAATTCCATAGGAGGACTGTGCTGGAGAGATGCTCATTGTGTTTTCAGGGCCGGCAGGGGAGAATTTATCCTGGTGTAGCATGATGCAGCAGAAAGGATCTGCAGAGAATGGAGCAATTACGCGAAGGTCCAATAAATCAGCAGCTGACGCAAGCATTGTCGTCATACCGTTGGAAGAACAATTGCAGTCATTATGTTAAAGACCTCTGTTTCCGGTAGGGCAAAGCTTAAAATGCAAAAATCATGGGAAAAACTGTGGATGTGCAAGTATGCTTAAGTGTGGAACGACGAGGGCAGATTCTATACCATCAATCAAACTAACAAACTCTTTGTCAAAAGAACAAAAGTCACTGAAACACCTTAATTTGATAAAAGAATGTCAGTCATATTATACTAATGGGACATGTAAGAGAAAATATGAGGAAAAAGGAAGAAGAAGGGGCAGTGCTGGTATGGAGGAGGATGAAGAAGAAGAAATGTGAGAGGATGAGGAAAAAAAAGAAGGCAAGAAAAAGAGATGGAGGAGGAAAAAGAGATTGTGATGAAGGAGGAGGAGGAGGAAGAGGGGTGGCAGAAGAGGCTAAAGAAGAAATAGAAGAGGAAGATTTTAAAGGAAGAGATGGGATGGAGGTGAAGGAAGAAGGAGAAGAAGAGATGAAAGAGGAAGGAAAGATGGGCAGAAGACGAGATGGAGGATAATGGAGGAGGAAGGAGAAGAAATGTCAGAGGATGAGAAAAATAGGGATGAAGAAGAAATGGAGGAGGAATAAGAGATTGTGATGGAGGAGGAGGAGGAGGAAGAGGGGTGGCAGAAGAGACAAAAGAAGAAATAGAAGAGAAAGATTAGGAAGAGATGGGATGGAGGAGGTAGGAGAAGAAGAGATGAGAGAGGAAGGAAAGATGGGGCAGAAAACGGGATGGAGGATAATGGAGGTGGAGGAAGGAGAAGAAATGTCAGAGGATGAAGAAAATAGAGATGAAGAAGAAATAGAGGAGGAATAAGAGATTGTGATGGAGGAGGAGGAAGAGGGGTGGCAGAAAAGGCAGATGGAAAAATAGAAGAGGAAGATTAGGAAGAGATGGGATGGAGGCAGAGGAGGTAGGAGAGGAAGAGATGAGAGAGGAAGGAAAGATGGGGCAGAAAATGGGATGGAGGATAATGGAGGAGGAGGAGGAAGAATAGGTGATAGAACAGGAGGAAGAGGGCAGAGGATAGAAGGGGAATGCGCGAGACCAAAGTAGGAGAAATGAAGGATAAGGAAGAGGAAGAAGAGATGGGGATGGAGGAGGATGGGAAAGAAGAAGTAATGACAGATGGAGGAGACAGAAAAGAAGGAACGGAGGAGGGAAAAGAGGAGAGGATGGAAAGGAGGAAGAGGGGGCAGAGGATGAAAATGCGAAAGAGGCAAGAGGAGGAGGAAGATGAAGAAGAATGGATGGTGGTATGATAAGAGGACAGGGTAGCAGAGGATGAGTAGGAGAAGGCAGAAAAAGAGAAAAAAAGGAAGAGGAGGAAGTAGATGAGGGGTTGGGAGGAAGAGGAAGGAGAAGAAGGAATGGCAGAGGAGAAAAAGAAAGAGAAAGCAAAAACAAAAGCATGAAGAAGAGGTGGTAGATGAGGAGTAGGGCAGGGAAGTAGAAGAAAGAAAAACAAGTGAGATAAAAAGAAATGGAATAGATGAAGAAGAGGAAAACAGATGAAGAAGATATGACAGAGAAGGAGAAGGAGGCAAAAGAAGTGGAGGAGGAAGAAAGGATGGTGGACAATGATGAAGAGGAAATGGAATAAGAAGAACATTAAGGAGAAGCAGAAGAAGAGGTGGTCAAGGAGGAGGAGGGGGGAGAGAAAGTGGAGGAAACAGAGGAAGATGTACTGGAAGAAATGGTAGTGGAGATGAAGGTTGAGGATGAGGAGGAAGGAGAGTTTGACTAGAGTTTGAAGATTAAGAATTTGTTTGAGAAGGAAGGCGGTGAAGGGGAGGTGGGAATATCGGAAAAAGGAATAGAAAATATAGGAAGAAATGCCAGGGCAGAACTTAAGGAGAGTGCAAGTTGGACGAGAGCAATGTGGAAGATGGCAATGAAGGGGAGAAAGAGAGATGGAAGAAGAAAATGCAGTTTGGTGGGAAAAGGAACAGGGAACAGAATAAGAGCAAGAAAGGAGGGAGAGTGGGCATGAGATGGAAGAGGTGATGAAATCGAGGCAGGAAGGAGATGATTGGTAGGTGAATGGATCGATGGTTCCCACTACACTTCACATCTTTGAGAACCTGCCAAGAAATTGTGATTTTGTGTGTTTGTTTGGGGGAGGGGGGGGGGGGGGGAGGGTGTTAAGTGGAATATCATCCCATGCTATAAAATTTGCAAAGTTCTCTTAACTACTGGAACAATGTGTTTTGTTCGTAAATACAATGAATCATATTTGCCCCCCACGGATGGAACAAGAAAACGATGGAAGTGCTTTTCACCCTAGCCTACTAAATCACCAGCCAATCCCCAGAGTGGGCATATGACACATGCACATTCATTTCTATTTTTTTTTTTTTTTTGGTTTTCCCCCAGCAAATCGTGCGATTGTCTTTCGAGGGATCAGCTTCTTTCAGCAAAGGGCAATGAACTCTTTCCCCCATTGTTTCGGAGTTCCTTTTGTTCTTCTTCACAAGTTTATTAAAGCCCACCTCCTTTGACCCCCTGGCGTGGCCCTTTCCTCTCTCGCTGCCAAAATTGCAGCGATTTAATACTCCCAGGGAGAGAAGGTACCACGGGCGGGGGATTCTTTCATCTACTTAGTATCTCTTAGCATCAGTTTTGCTGCTGGGAGCGATTCATCTCGTGCGGTTTGCTTGCTTGATGTTTGATAGGTCATTACTCGCTTGTGCTAGTTTGAAATTCTTTCTTTTCATTTTATACATCGGTGAATTACATTCACTTTTAAAAAGTCATTGACCCAGTATTTTGTCATCATAAAAACACAGGTTTTGCTTGATTGTTTTTTTAATAGGTCATTACTGGGTTAAAGAGCTAGTTTTAAAATCTGTCTTTTCATTTTATTTATTGATGAATTACAAAGCGTACATACACTTAAAAGTCATTGACCCCATATTTTGTCCACATAATAACACAGGCTTTGCTTGATTGTTTTTTAATATGTCACTTAATACTTGATTGTTCCAGTTAAAAAAAAAATTGTTCATCTTATTTATTGGTGAATTACATACACTTTAAAGTCATTGACCCCATATTTTGTCCACATAATAACACAGGCTTTGATTAATTGTTTTTTTTAAGAGGCCATTATACTGGATTGTGCAAGTTTGAAAATCTGTCTCTTTGTCTTATTTATTGAGGAATTACATACATTTTAAAGCCATTGACCCATATTTTGTCTGCATACAGTAACAACACAGATTTTTGCTTGGTCATTTCTGGCTTGCTCTAGTTTAAGATTCTACCCTACTGTTTTATTTATTGATGAGTTATAACATTATTGACCCATAATTTATCAATATAATAAAACTTTTTCGCTTGCTGTATGATAGGTCATTTCTGGCTTATTGTAGTTTTAAATTTTATCTACCTGTTCCATTTTTTGATGAATTACAATTGTACATTGTAAAGTCGTTCAGCCATAATTTCTCAACATAATATCTAACACAATTTTTAATAGGTCATTATTGACTCATGCTGGTTTGAAATTCTGCCTTTTTAAAAATTCATTGATGAATTTCATACATTGTGAAGTAATTGACCTGTATTTTGTGAACATAATAGGGCAAGTTTGGTTTGCTCATTCTTGAAACAGAACGTTAGTGGCTTTTCTTAATTCTATATTCTGGCTAACTGCTTCATTTTACTGATCGAATCGCATTGTAAATTCATTGAACCATAATTTATCTACATAATAACGCAAATTATAGTACGTCATTACTGTCTTTTAATATCCTTGTTTGAAATTCTGCCTTTTTTATGTTCTTTACATACATTGTGAAGTCATTGTCCCGTATTTTGTGAACGTAATAGGGCAAGTTTTGTTGCCAATTTTTGTGAAAAAGACGAACAAATGTATCATGTAAGCTACAAGATGGCTATTATCTGACAGTCTATTACTTCCCAGTTATCATGTTAGATCATCATATTGGCTGAAGTCCTTGCTTGCATGGAGAACTTCTGTTCATTTGAGTTCAGAATAGAACTGATGTTCAATGTTTATCTGGTAGGTTTTAACAACTGAAATGTAAAGGACGCAATGTTTTACATCCTGTACTATAGACTGTGATAACTTTAACCCGTTGAGGACGAGTCCCGAATAGAAAAATCAGCCCGTCCTCAGTGGGTTAAGGAATTATGCAGTGCAAATGAATGTTGACTAGTGTTAATACATGATAACCTCGACATCACTTGTGTGGCCCAATGAATGTCTAGATATATGTCACATATATTCTGTAATAGTTTTTCTACTATTTTTTTTTTTCAAATTACTTGTATAGACCCACAGGAACCTTGTTCCAAACCCAGATTCTTCCAGTGATATTATCTACCAATCACTGCTTAAGTACTGATTAACAAAATATATCGGAATTCCCCTTTCCGAATACTGAGTATAACTTGCATGTTTCCATCTTACTAATAATATTAGTAACAAAAAGACACTGCAGGGAAACAGGCATGTAATGCTAGGTTTAGGGGAAGGTACATTCCAGTGTCTTTTGCTAATCATACATTATCAATGAATGAGAGATGATGCCATTGGAAAAATCTTGGATAATCTGAAGAGAAATAGCTGAAAAATTATTATAAAATCTTTGGCACACATTTAGATATTCATTTGGCCCCAAAATTGATGATCAGGGTATTACTAATCAGTACAAGTCAGCATGCATTGGTATCACATAGTTCCTTGACCTCCATGGGAAGGTAGAAGAGAATGAGGGTGTCACATATAGCAAACATTCCTTCGATATTGTCAGCTGTCTTAAATTAGCCAGAAGGAATTGCCCCCTGCATGTTGAGAAAAGACAGCAAATAATTCATGTCTTTATGAAATGGAACATGTGACCATAAGATGATGGAATTAGCCCTGTTACATCAATGTTGGAAGAACTTAAAAAACAGCCAGTGCTATGGGGAAGCCCACCAAAGTCCTACGCCACGAATGTTGGCATCGGGCCTAAAACTTCCCGCCAATCGCTGAACAGCGGGAGCACGTGAACTTGGCGTGGGATGGAGGGAGGGCGTGTCCGAGTTTGACGAGTGGAATGTTTGTCTTCGTGCGTCACAGAAATACAGTGACCAGAGATATAGCAGCGGAAAATCTTCTCGAAATCTAGGGACCCAAACCTGGAATATTGTCAGTATGCTGCCTTTTCACAAAGAGACGGGTCAAGAGACTTTTCGAGCGTCAGGATTGGTGGAAGCATGCAGCAAATGACGTTGTACATTCAGTACCTGATACCCACCAGCTGAAGGGAAAGTTTATGGAACTGAAGGAACAGTCTTGTTGCAGGAAAGGAAGTAGAAGTTTCTTATTGTTTGGGATATCAAGGGATTTTTTTCCCCCCATGCACTTTCTTTTTTTTTTTTGGGCACAGAGAGAAGTTTTAATGAGGTGTCCTGATCTGAAATCTACTGAAATATATATTTTTTTGCAGGATGTGACATTTGTGAAATCCTTAGAAGTCTTACCAGAGCCAATGGGAGGATTGTTTGTCCTTATCTGGATGGCAAATGTACTGACCTGTACAATTCTTTTAACACCCAAAGTTAACTGACCATTAAGCCAGTCTCAGCGTCCAAAGCGAAATGAGATAGATATGGAGTTTGTATGTCACAAGACTTTTCTTGGAACTCCTTCCTTAAGAGAAGTGTCCACAGTTGTATTGAATGCACAAAATGGATTAGGTAAATATCAACTTCTTTTAGACTCTGTTGCTCGCTAAAGACAGATTGACTGTTGTTCTTTTTTCTTGACTGCTGCCATAGTTTCAGCAATTCACACAGCTTACTCTGAAAGCAAATCAATCTTTGAAATAGGCCATAGAGATTTTTTCAAAACATCGCCCTAGATTTTGTATCATAATATTTGTGTGTGTCTGTGTGTGTGTGAGTAATGGTGTGCTTTCAAGGTGTGTTTGCAATTCGTGTAGAAGTACTCATATATTCAACAGAAATTCTACATCATAAGTGCAAACTTACTCAGCCCTATCAAGTATGGAATTGTTACTGTTTTAATAATGGTTTCTATGTTTGAGAAACTTCATATTTTCTCTTCACAGATGTTATCTGGTGCATCGATTCAGTCTGTGGAAGTCACATGCGAAAACCAGCACGACAAGAACAACCATACAATGTCCGTGACGGTGGATGACCCAACCCCTTTGGTCTCCTGGCTCCACAGCTTTCCAGACGTTGGAGTTTACGTGCTCTCTGTTGCGATCACTACGGTGGACAACGAGACATTCACGCACAGCTCGGCAGTCAGCGTCCAGGAGCAGATCGAAAGCGTCAGCGTCACCGGTCCAGATCTCACCAAGTTCCTCTGGTAAATCATGAAATCTTGCCACTGTGGATAAAAGTACACGATCAACATACGACTTTATGTGTGTGCCTGTTTGTCCTCTTTTGCAACAACCCTTTGCTGCGCCCTGTTTAATAGTCAGTGGGAGCATCTCTTCTCGGCATGCTTTGTTTGTGATTACCACCTCAAGGCATCTCAAAACTAACCATTAATTGATAGATACAGTAATCTCCCTCATCACTGTAGTATTACAATCATAATCTTGTGGGTCTGTTAAATGTTGTCATAGCAGCACATGCTTGTGTAGCATATCACTTCCAGGTTTTGGTGAAGGGATGGATATTGGAAAGGGGGAGGGAATGTGACCTGAGGCCCTGACATATCTTAGTTTTAAAGTTCACCAATAAATCAAATGGGCACATAAATGGCTAACTTCAGCCAAAAACATGTGGTGTTGCAGCTAAAATCCCTGTAAAATTGTCATTTTGTTGTCTTCTTTTCCATATCAAGGCCCTCAACCACCCAGACATGGGAGATGATGCCATCGCTAGGGACAGACATCCTCTACACATGGCACATCAAACCGGTCAATGGCTCATCTTCATCTGGCGGGGACTACTTTGTCGTGATGGGCGGGGCACACACTTTGGTAAGAGAATTTTAAAGGTGCTGTGAATTTCAGGGTCTTATCGAAGTGTAATAAAGCTAGACTGAAATCTTCTTGAGTATATCCCTTCAAAGAGAAGATTTTTTGATAGTGATAGCTTAGCAGATGGTAACTTTATTGAGCTTTTCGAGCATTCAGGTCCATTTTATGCAAAATTATGATTCCAGAAGTACATCATGCCAATGTGAGTGTTTTATCAGTGTTTTATTAGCATTCATCAAGTGTATTTCACCAGAATGTATGCATACAGGATGCATTGAGTGCAACATAAATGAGAAAGAAAAAAATCTGAACTGTCCAGTATTAAACTTTACATACACTGTAAGCTTCACGTTTGCACCAGTTGAATTCAATTCAGTTTACAAGTCAATTCCCCTTTGATTATAGGCCTACCTGCCATTCATCAGTCCCGGGCTGTTCAACCTGTCCCTCACGGCAGCCAATCAGATTTCTTCTACTGCTAGCTCTGTCCTCACCACTCTGCGGGAGCCAATCACAGAAGTCGTTGCATCCTGCGCCCCGGTGCTACACGGCCTGGAGTCCCAGATCCTCGTCACCGTTCAAGGTGGACCAGAGTTTGACTTCCACGTCAGCTTTTCGGACGGTTTGAATGCGACGCTGACATCTGACTCCTCTGAGGTGTCCATCGGGTATGCTGACTACTCAACGAGTCCGCCCACTTTCGTGTACGCCATCAGCAAGAATTACACCTCTCTTGGTGACTACAAAGTTGTGGTGGTGGTTTCCAATGGCGTCTCTGAGCAAAGAACTTCGACGGTGGCGAGGGTGGAAGAGAGAATAACTGGCCTCACCATCTCAACGTCGGACTCGTGGCTTATCAACTTACTCTCCAACATAACGATGATGGCCTCGGTTGCCACGGGCAATGACGTCATCTTCACCTGGAACTTTAATGATGCTTTTGGACCCACCACTGTCACGTACAGGTAAGTTTGCATTTACTTTGCACAACACAACCAGAAAACAGAAGAAAGTGTACTTTCACAGAAGTGTGATTTGGATGTGCAGTAGACAGTGTGCTATTAGTATGTCATACTGGCGATCCCCAGCAAGTATTGTTGATAGGTATATTTAACCAGTACCCACATTCATACAGATTATATTCCTGTAGACTGCCAAGAAGACACCATGAAAGAACTTGCTGGCTGATTTCTAAATTACATAATGGTGGTGTTTTCAGTGCAGGCCTGTATGTCAAAGATGTCCATCACAGTCTCCCAGTTCCTTGGCTAGAAGAATCCTAAAAACAGAATATATCAGAGCCTCCCCGATTTGGGACTTATTTTGCCCATGTAGATGCATGTACCAACACACCAGCAACTTGTTGATTGTTCCTTCAAATCTCCTTGATGTTGCTTTACCAGTGTTGGCATCGCTGGGCTTGCGAAAGCTCCTGGGTTCGTAATAAATTTGGTTTTCATTCATTGCACTCTTCTTCCAGTAATGGCAGCTACAGTGCAGCTGTCCACACCTTTGCCTTCCCCGGTGAATATGTCATTGGCGTCAGTGCCCACAACGCTTTGCAGTCGGATCCGGTCATCTACAATTACCCTTCAACGTTCATCGTCCAGCAGGTGCCAGAAGCGTTGGAACTGAGCGTGAGTTATATATCTGTATTTATACCGAACTTTACCTGTTCTCATTGCGAATTAGATATTATTCTTTACACCAAAGTCCGCAGAGAAAGAATTAGTTTTGGAAATCGACCAAGAAGTCCTGGGCAAATCTGTTTAGATAATGAAAACTTTCCATCTGCACCTTTACTCCTCTCATTCTTCTTTGCCTCCTTCCAGATATTCATATGTGTCGACTTTTAGCAGTGATGTATTCTCTTGCTCTGGTCAAAACATCAAACAAGAATCTTGAAAATTATTGTGTTACATAATCCCATCTAAGTGACAGATTTGCCTTGTAATAAAGAAAGAATGTATATCTATCCAAAATGTAGAGCAAGAAGGGGTTGTCAACTTGCTTTGTGTCTGAGATTTACAGCTAAATCACAAAATCCTTCGTTAATGATTGTGAACCAGAAATAGTGTCCATCAAAAAACATTGAGCAAATATTGGGATTTATTGTTGTGTTATATTCTTGCTGAATTCCTCCTTTGTCAATTTGTTTGCCTTGACAAATTGATATGCATCTGTTAAAATTGTATATGTTTGTCATGTTGGAATATCAGTGCAGAGATAGCAACTGTTACTTTTTTGTAGTATTTTGTACTATTGCCAAAATACTACAAGTTTCATACAAAATACTGTTTTTCCAAAATTACATTACTACACATCTATTTCAGGAAAGGTAGAAACAGGAAAGGTAAACCCCCCCCCCCCCCCCCAAAAAAAAAATGCATTTTCAGCCTTCAGAATACTGTAATGCTATCAACAGGATTGGCATCCCTGTCAGTGAATAAATGAGTTAGTTGACATCTTCCAAACAAAGAATTTTGTTGCCCTTCTCTCCCCCCCCCCAACCACCAGGTCATTGGTGGGGCCACCGCTGCTTCCCTCTTGAGCAATGGGGCAAGCTGGGCCACCAGCACTGTGGAGTTCCGGGCCTTCTGCTGGGGCTCCCACATCGATTTCTTCTTCGACTACGGAGATGGAACCATCGAGGTGGTGGAGGGAGTAAAAGACGAGTATGGTAGCTTCTCTGCCGATGGTCAGCATGTCTACACATCGGGTAAGCACCAATGGAACACTTGGTAGGCCTACATGCCATGTTTAGTCCATTCAGGACTTCCTCCTTTTTCTTCTTTTTTTTTTTTGAGACCTCCTGGCATATTTTGCTAGAAAATAAAGATCAGATTTATTTTCCCCATCAAGTCTAGGTAAATGTGAGGAAATTTGGACAACCAGGAACATGAATCTATGGATATGCACTCTCCATGGAATTCTGTAGATGTGGTGCTTAAAAAAACTCAAACAGCAATGTGAATTACTGTGTAGATCCCTGTAGCAGCATGAGACAATACTCATAAACATCCCTGTCCCCCATATTACAAACTCTTAATTTTAAGATTGATGACAAGAGTTCATCACAATTTTAAACAATACATATCTCTAAGACCCAACTGTCTGAATAAAATTGAGAGAAAAAACAAACAGCCACCTGTCTTTCATTTTGAAAATGCACAGTGGATTAAAAACACACTGTTCATGTTGGCTGCTAGGTTCCCGAATGGAACGGTTTAACCTCGACATTTCACGCCACAATTCCACAACACGCAAAGATTTTGCCGCGTTGTTTCATTACTTTTTTCATGGAAGTCTCTCGCATATTTTGAGACCAAATTTGCGACATCCGGGTACACCGTTCTGAAGTTACGTAATGTTTTGCATATGCATGTCAACCCGAAAACGGCTCAAAATCATGATATCGTGTGCAAATCCAATGCAAAGTGTGTGTTTTTTTTTTTAATTGATACAAATTAGATTATTTCAACTCTTAATCATAGAAATTAATCAATTCTAATGTAGATAAGCTCGAAAAAGTCCCTGCAACAAATTTTGGCCCAAAAACAATAGAAAACAAAAGGTCGAAAAAACAAAATAAATAAGAAAATGAAATAATAAACAAAAAAATTATTTTGATTGTTCTATTTTTCACAAGAAAATTGCTTGATGTGTCTTGAGGAATTCTGACACAAAACTTTAGCAATCCTTCGGCCTTTTTAATGGAGTTACAGGTGAAACTGTGATTTCATGCAAAATTTGCATAATTTTTTTACTAAAAATAGAAAGTCAATATTTTTCCAATGTTTGATCATGTAATCTTGTAGATGACATCTGGCTCTATGTTCAGGCAAAGTTTAGGCTGATATCTGAAGGGGGGGTCGACCTCTCAGTAAAAACTTGGTCTCAAAAAGCCCAGTTAAAATAGGGTTAAAGTGCCAAATGTAAGTCAGTTGATATGTAACATTGAGTTGATGCAAACATCTATCACTTTCACTACCTACTGTGTGGGCAAGAATTTATTTTTTAAGCTGGGTACATTCATCAGTTTAACCCACTGGAACATGCTTTGGGAGAGACATTGTTAGTACTGAAAGTGTTGTGACCTTCCACCCTTCAATTATCTCAATACCTACGGGAACTGGATGAATAATTTGTAGGCGACAGACAATATAGCGCATCATTAATTGTGCTGAGATGTCCTAACAATTCCTTGCGCAGAACAATATTCGATCAAGTTTATGTGAGTCTTGACAATCAAGTATTTTTTGAGGAGTGTGTCCCAGGCCCAGTGCTGACTTTTGATGGTTTCTGTCACTGTGAGGACCTGTGAATGTGATGCATTTCTGTCTTTGCAGAGGGTGCATACACGGTGATGGTCACGGCAGGCAACCAGCTGACCAACATCAGCCAGACACTGAGGGAGCCCTTCTATGTGGAGATCCCACCCACCAACCTGCACTTCTCCCATGACAGCTACAGCTTCCCGTTCGGCAACAGATCGGTCCTGACCGTGGATGTGGCGGCCGGTAGCAATCTCTATTACAACTGGTCCATGGGCGATCAGACCAACTACATATTTGAAGGTGGGTTTTTAGTCACCTGAAGACAGCAGTTGCCAATATTGGGTGTGGATTGAAGAATGCCAGTGCTCCACAAGAGTAGCACATACATAGTCTCACAATGATCAGATGTTTTAGGAGATGCTCTTGTGATTTTTTTTTTTTTTTTTAACCTGTTGAGGTTGAGCTAATTTTGCTTTAACACTAATTTCTAATAGACACCTGCCCGAGTATACTCGGGACTAGTCTTCTGCGGGCTGAGATTAAGATAACTTTGCTGGATTCTATGCAAGTTCTTATATGATGTGAGTGCTATTTGTTGTGAAAACTATCACAGGAAGTCAGTCAGGGAGTTATATGTTGCGTACTCTGTACAGCCACTACCACTCATTCTATGAGGTCCCCAGCAAGTTCTTTTTCATTGTGTATGGTCATTAGTTACCCATGCATTATGTATGCCAAGTGAAAAATGGTAAAATATATCATGTTGTGAGCAAACCTTCCATGACTGACTCTGTTTTGTCTCGCATTATTTATTTATTTTCTTTCATCATTGTCATCATCTTCCAGTTTTGATCCAGGTTTGTCCCCGATAATGGGGGTGGCCAAATTTACCTCATGACAGTGATATTTTCTTTCCTTTTCTTTTGTGTATGTGCTCAAAAACCACAGGTCCCACAGTATCACATGTTTACCGGACAGCGGGAGTGTACCAAGTGATCGTCGTGGCCTTCAACAAGGTCCAGAGCCTCCAGACATCGTGCGACATCCGCATTCTCAACTATGTCTCGTGTGAGTAGACTGTGTGCCGGTCAATGATGCAGTTAAGGGCCAGGAGCTACTGAGTTCATTGCATAGTAATATCAACACTACCAATATGTTGATGCTTTCCTATTGCAAGCAAGTCTCTGAGATTGTAGACCTTCCTTCTTTGTGTGTTCAGAATGCCACAAGCTGTCGCTGCTGAATGCATCCTATTTTTATCAATAGAGTGCTTTCCCAGTTATAAATACAACTAAAACACAATCGCATTGCAACAAATTCAAGATTTAGGTCCCAAAATTTTTGTCTTTACAGTGTGTATATCATTAAATACTTAATTTGTTTGGCCATAACGAAATTTCAATATAGAAATGAAAGATGATTTGTAGTCCTGAGGACTTTATTTTAACGGGAGTCTCCGGTACTAATTTTATTTGATGATATTTTGTGCATTGCATTCATATACAAGTGAGTAAAAGCAACAAATACAAATACAGAAGTATGATACAACATGTATATTGATAGCAAAACAATTACTAACAAAGAAGCTGAAGAAGGAGGAGCAGGAGATGATTTTTTTTTCCATCACTGATGAAAGACTCCTCTCTCTTTCTCTGCCTTGCTTTCTTCCACTTTCTCAGTTGTGGAGCTCAAGGTGGCGAGCCAGCTGGTGCCCACCCAGACCAGAATCACCTTCACGGCGGACACGCCCGCAAACAGCGCCAGTAGCTTCGTCTGGGACCTGGGCAACAATCAGGCGCCAAAAACCACCTCCGTCAGCTCTCTGAGCCACACATATCGCACGCCCGGCACGTAAGTTCGAGTGTGGATTATGCATGTCGAATTTAGACAGGTGAATGCGTGCACGCACGATGGTGCACTTTGATTTACACCTCAATTGAGGACTGTGCAGTAGGTGAGGAATCAAGCTAACACATTTGATTAAATGCAGATGGAACTAAAGTCATAGCTCTTTGCCTGTTCTCATCATCTTTACGTTATGATGCATGTCCTCCTAGCTTGACATCATGTTCTCCTTAGGTTAACTCTCTTAAACTTGATGTAAAGTTGTGAAAGACACATTCATCAAGGGCACTGGAAAGGGCATTATGGTCCCCAAGTCAGGAAAAAAGGGATACTGTTTTTCATTCTCGGCAGTCTACCAGTATAGAAGTGTTTGGTGGGGGTATTAATCACCTTCAGGATATTTCTAGTCTTTTCTTTACCATGTCACCTGCATCTCTGCAACCAAATAGGTACTACGTGACTGTCGTTGCCATCAACATCTTTGGAAACGCCACGTCCCAACCGGTTGAAATGACTCTCCAGGCAGAGATTGCCACACTGGTCATCAAGACGTCCTCGTCGATCCTGGTCGGAGAGGCCACCGTCTTCCAGGCGCAGCTGGCTGCCGGCAGCAACGTGGAGTTCGAGTGGGACTTCGGCGACGGCTCCAGCAACCTGGTCACCGACCAGGCTGCAGCCATCCACACATTCAACAGGTTTGTGCCCTAACACTTCCGCACTTCCAGTTTCCTCTTTCTCAGTTTGCTCGAACATGTGTAACCACAGTTGCATCCAGCTTCATCTAACCCGTTGAGGACGGACTACTTTTGCTGCAACACGCATTTCCCATAGACACCTGCCCGAGTATACTGGAGACACGTCCTCAACAGGTTAATGCGATTAAAGACCCAGTAGCGTGGGGATATTATAGTGTGGGAAGGCAGACCTGGGACGGAGATAATCGAGAATCCCCCACAACAAATTGTATACAGCTGTATCACTGACATTTATGTGATTACAAGCACACAGTCAAAGAATCTTCGCTGGTGTCGAGCGTTAACGATGAGCATAAGCTTCAATACACATATTCACTGACACGTTGCTGATGGGCGCTTATTTATGATTTTCAAGTGTACCCAGTGAGAATTAAATGAATATTGATTCAGTCAGACTACCCTCGTTTCCTCAGGCTACCAGATCTTTAATTACGTAGAACATAAAAAGAAGCAGCCGTAAAATTGCCTATTTGTTAGCAGCATTCATGCATTTAATTTCAAGTGCACATGGTACACATGTACCTAATGAATAGAACGAAAAGTCAATTTTCTTTGCACTTCATGATTTACCACAATGTACAAAAAGGTTCCTGAACAGATTAGCATGTGTTGTTATGAATTTTATTTTATTTTTCTGTCTCATATTCAGGACTGCGGAATACTTCGTAACTCTGACAGCTTCAAACGGCATCAGTAATGCCACCACGACCAGAAACATCTTTGTTTTGAGTGAGCCATGCAGCGCACCAAACTTGGGTCTTGTTGGGGGTTCAAGTAGAACTGTAAGTGTATTTTTTTTTTTCTCCTCTGTTCTTTTGATTCCTTTGCTGTTGTGACCTGTTGCTATCAGCAAATTTGTCCAAACATAGATTACTCGTATTTTGGTATTTGCACATTATCCAGACTCTCCAGCTTTTTAGGATTTATTTGTCTCACATGCTTCCAGAAATCTAACATGAAAATAGAGTGCTGTTAGTTTATCAGAGGGTAATGGAGTGATCAGTTACATTTCCCCTTTCACATGTCTGTACTGTCTGCCCTCTTATACCTGGTTTGTGATTTCCCCAAATTGACTGATATAGTCAATGAGATAAAAAAAAAAAAAAAAAAAAATCTGTGCCTATCAGGCAATCATACAATATTGAACAATATTGTGCTTTGTTTGAATGTGAGACATGTTTTCCTTCAAACAGGTGTTGTAAATATAAAAACAAGTACTGTATATGCCGGATATTTTGCAAGGTTTTTATTTTTGCAAATTTTGGGAGTCAGGTGCTGTTTGCAAATTAAAAGACAGGTGAAAATACTGACTATGATCCAGATATGAATGTCACGTGCACATACGCATTTCTCCGTTCAGTACTGCACTCCACAATCGCGAATTTAATCGCTCACGTAATCGTCAGGGAAGTCCCAATTTGCAAAAATTTGGACTCACTAGATATATGTCGTATAAAGTAAACTGTGTGCTGTTTGCTTGGATGATAATCAGTGCATGACAAGACAAAGTCCTTTCCGCATGGCGCTGTAACCAAACCGTCTAGAGGCTGGATACTTTAATCCACACCGAATACAAACATGTATTTTCAATGTCCACCTCTTGTGTCAGGTCAACTTCTCGGAGCCGGTGCGAGTGGAGATTGAGATCTCCATCGATTGCGACATCACCGACGAGACCGTCTACCGATGGATGCTCTTCCATGCTGACAACGGCAGCCGTCTGATGCTGGATCCGCGGCACGCCTCACTCCAGAAGCGCACCCTCTACATAGCGAGTCACGTGGTGCCTCTCGGGCAGTATCAGGTCACGCTAGAGGTATGACTTGATTGTAGTGAGCAGGTTTTGAAGAGCACCTCAAGATGCAAATACAGAGCAAGGTGCCTTTAGCTACCTTTCTGTCCTCCTTCCACCCCACCTCTCTCCTTGTCTATATATCTATCTTTCTGTTGTCTATCTACATGTGTATCTCTGTATCTCCATTTCTATCTATTTATCTATGTATCTATCTATCTATCTATCTATCCATCTATCTATCTATCTATCTATCTATCTATCTATCTATCCATCTATCTATGTATCTACCTATCTGTTCATCTATCTCTGTATGTACCTATCTATCTATCCATCTATCTATCTATGTATCTCTGTATCTATCTATCTATCTATCTATGTATCTATCTATCTATGTATCTACCTATCTGTTCTTCTGTCACTGTATGTACCTATCTATCTCTTGTATCTACCTATCAATCTATCTATCTCTGTATCTATATATTTCTGTATCTACCTATCTATCTGTCTATATGTCATCTGTCTATATATCATCCATCTGTCTCTCTATCTGTCTATCTTACTTAGATCTCTGTTCGATTTCTATTTCCTTTCTTTCTCCTGTCCTGTTCTTCACAATTATGCATGCAATCTCTCAAGTACCTCAGAAACTGCATTTTGCTCTTTTGAATGCTAATGTCTTCTGGGTTTTGTTGCTGTTTTGACTTCTTCTGTTTGATAAGACAACTGCAAACATGCCATGCACATGCATTACACTGTCTATGCTTTCCTCTGTTTTCTTAAGTTTGTAACCAGTAAGTCTGGTGATGAAACTGTATTATCAGGAAATGATAATTGATACAGGATAAAATGTCTCATATGCAGAGGTCTGTTTGTGCAGGAGTGTATAGCACATGCATGTGTTGTTCCTTTTTCGTGTTTGTTTTATTCTGTATTAGTAAGCGTCATTCATGATGGTTTTTGTCCCCGCCGAACGAGTTCGAGCAGGGGACTATGAAACGGGCTCCGTACGTGTGTGTGTCCGTGTGTCCGTCCGTCCGTCCGTCCGTCCGTCCGTCCGTGTGTCCGTCCGTCCGTCCGTGTGTCCGTGTGTGCGTCCGTGTGTGATCAAAATCTTCAATTTGCTACTTCTCTGTCATTTATGAGCCAATTTTGATTCTGTTTGCTTTATATGATAGCACTACATGGGAGCTTTGAAACTTCTACACAGAATTTCAGTCGTGACCTTTGACCTTGACCTTTGACCTATATTGTACATTTTGCTACAAAATGCTACTCCTTCGCCATTTCTAACCCGATTTCGATTCCGTTTGCTTTATGTGATGGCACTAGGTGAGGGCTTCAAAACTTCTACACAGAATTTTGACCTTTGACTTCTTTGACCTTTGACCTTGATTTTTTGACCTATATTGTACATTTTGCTACAAAATGCTACTCCTTCGCCATTTCTAACCCGATTTCGATTCCGTTTGCTTTATGTGATGGCACTAGGTGAGGGCTTCAAAACTTGTACACAGAATTTTGACCTTTGACTTCTTTGACCTTTGACCTTGATTTTTGACCTATATTGTACATTTTGCTACGAAATGCTACTCCTTCGCCATTTTTAACCCGATTTCAATTCCGTTTGCTTTATATGATGGCACTAGTTGAGGGCTTCAAAACTTCTACACAGAATTTTGACCTTTGACTTCTTTGACCTTTGACCTTGATTTTTGACCTATATTGTGCATTTTGCTACAGAATGCTACTCCTTCGCCATTTCTAACCCGATTTCGATTCCGTTTGCTTTATGTGATAGCACTAGGTGAGGGCTTCAAAACTTCTACACAGAATTTTGACCTTTGTCTTCTTTGACCTTTGACCTTGATTTTTTACCTATATTGTACATTGGCTACAAAATGCTACTCCTTCGCCATTTCTAACCCAATTTCGACTCCATTTGCTTTATGTGATGGCACTAGGTGAGGGCTTCAAAACTTCTACACAGAATTTTGACCTTTGACTTCTTTGACCTTTGACCTTGATTTTTTACCTATATTGCACATTTTGTTACAAAATGCTACTTCCGGCGGGGACATATGTTACGCACCGCGTAATTTCTACTTTTCCTTGTTCTCTCAGGGATGAAGTGGTGTTAAGTCAATATGAAGTCCAACAATGACAGAGTGCAATGGTACTTTTTACTGCATGTCACATGATTAGCAGTCGACCAGCCAGATAGCAAGAGTCTTTGTAGGTGTTGTGTAATCTGTGATAACCCTGTCTGTAACAAGCTACTGGGAAACACTGGTAATTGAGCAAATTGTGCTTTTCTTACTGCCGCAGGTTCGAATGAACAAAACCATAGTCTACGCTCAGGTCTCCCTCACTCTCACCATTGTGGAGAGCCGGCTGATCGCCGTCATAGAGGGCGGCACAACTAGGACGATAGACAGCAAGATGCCGGTCTACCTTAATGGCGGTTTCTCGTTTGATCCAGATCATCCAAACGATGCTGACCTGCGGTAAGTGTCTGTGCCTTGCATCGAAAGGATTCATGCCTTGGGATGGGTTTACATAGTCTACATAGTTCATCTTGTCAACTCCCATAGAAATCAAACTGATCACCCATTTTTCTTAGTTGCAAGCTCAAGTCTTTTTATCCTCTCTCTCATTGGTTAAAAGATTTTCTTACAATGTCCTGTGATGGAGCACACTGTTCCAGAGCAAATACAATGTAGGAGCTTTCAGTTCTGGATTAATTTGCTTTGTTTGTTGAAGGTCTATATTCCCTGACTTGTGAATCTGTTTGCGAGTTAGCCAGACTTTCCTCACACTATTCAAACTTAAGTGTATAGTCACTATAGATGGAAGTCCAGGTCAACTGCAAGTATCTATGAAATGCATTGAATTGAATATGACAATGGTCATTTCTTCCTTACGATAGGTACAACTGGACGTGTCGTCTCATGGACAACCCAGCTGAGCTCTGCTTTGACTCCGCCTCCCTTGGCAACCACTCCGCCCCTCTCCCGGCCGCTAACGAGTCAGTGGTCTTTCCCTCCTCGCTGCTGCGGATCGACCTCACGTACTGGTTTGTCTTCTACCTGACGGTCAGCAAGGGGGACCGAACGCCGGTCACAGTGTCCCAGGTTATCAAAGTGGTCACCACTACCGAGAATATGTATGAGTAAGTTGGACACCAGTAATCTCTCCCCCTCCCCCCTCTCCCTCCCCCCTCCCTCCCCAGCCCTGTCCAATCCAGAAACTCACATTATCAAAGCATAGTTGTCTCCTCTGTGAACAGTATTCCTCTGTTGATTTACTTATCTGCAGATGGCAAGTGACTTCAGATAGCGTTTTTTCAAAAAATGACTCCAGATGTAACATTTTGAAGTACAGTTGAACCTCTAATATCCGGCCTCCCTTTATCCGGATCTCTCTATTATCCGGACGCAATCTCGCCGTGATTTTTATATCTTTTTTAAGAATTACGGGAGGAAAGGGGGATTCCTACTCCTACTCCTACACAAACACACATGAATTACATATACTTGATACATTTCTTAATAATTATTTAGGTAAATCATCCCAAGAATTTATAAAAGAAAATGATTTCATTCTTGCAAACACGAACCTCTATTTTGGGGTCTATTACTGAGTGTAACAATGAAAAGGTTGCAGTATACACATTACTACATGTGGTACTACAATGGGCTACATCAGTACATGTGTATGTATATGTACATGTATAAAGCATTGAGTCTCCCGTATCCGGCCAAATCCCTTATCCGGATGAGCCCCGGTCCCGACTTGTCCGGATACGAGAGGTTCAACTGTAACACTGTATATTTGTTGTTGTTTATTTCTTGTTAGACTAACCTAACTTTATTTGAAATGTTAAAAAAAAGAAAAAAAAAAGAAGCAGGTTTGCCAGTTGTGGGTTTTGCCTCTACAGACTTCCATTTTAATATTGCAAAAGCTACAAAGAAAGAAAATGTTTTAATATAAGACTGGGGAATGTAACGTACTTCTCTTAACCGTTCATCTTGCAGGGTTCTCGTTGACTGCCCGTCGTGTGACGAGGGTTTCGTGAACTCCAACACGGAGCTGACTCTGGAGGCGCTGTGCCCGACATGTGGGGACAACGTGACCATGGTGTGGGAGCTGTTTGTCGTCTTTGATGGCACCACCGTTGATACCAACACAGGTGAGCCACACACTCGCAGATGAATATACTCTAAAACCAGAAACGTTCACAGCATGACGTCCATTTTCACTGCGTGAAATTTTCACGAATTGCCACTGGCATTAATGTTCGTGTATTGCGTAGACAAAAAAGCTGTTGCATGCATTTTACTTTCCTGAATCTTTGCTTCTCACGAAATTCTGAAAAGTTCCATGCACATTAAAATTTTTGGTGTTAGAGCAGATAGAAAGGTGGATGGATGGATGGACAGATAATATGTAGATTCTAAATAGATAGATAGACAGACAGATAGATACAGTAGATAGATTGGTACATAGGGAGAGAGAGGAGTGCCTTCTATGTTTATTGGCACAGACGTCTGGAAACTAATTGTCCAAATTCATGAAATTCCTTTGTGGAGGTGTTTTGATTGCAACTGATTGACAAATTGGCCTACATCGACGTAAATGTTGATGTAGGGCAATTTGTCAACCACTTGCTATAAAAAATAATCGTCCATGCAAGATTTCCTAATCCACCTAATTTCTTGTGCGTCATCATGGCCTTCCCTTTGAACTGAGGTGCATTGCTACACTTGAATGGGCTTGCTAACTTTGCAACTAGGTCAAGTTTGGATGGATTACTGAGTGATGATGAAAAAGCTTGGCCAGTTAAGCTAAGATCCTGGCACATAAAGGGTGAAAGAGGGAATAGTACACCTAATCCTTATGATTTACATAGAAATAGAAAAGTCTTGAAATTTGTTTCCCCCCAACTTGTCTTCATCAGCCTCCAGATGTTGGCGTGCTGATGGGTCAGGGCCTGTAAGTAGTGGTGTCGTCTCCACGACAACCGCAGTGGCCCCACCCACCTCCCACAGTGCGCACACCATCACCAGTGGCCAATCAAGTCCTTCAACTCCACCCTCTGGCCCCGGTTCCACCACCAGCCAGGCGCCAACAAATGCACCACAGAGTTCGAGAGCACCCACCTCCACGCACTTGTCCAGCACCATCTCCAGCACTGCAGCCGATGGAACAGGTTCCACAGATGCGAGTGAAGCAGGGCCTTCTACTACGCCACTAGCATCCACTTCCACCCCACCATCAAGTGGGACAGTGTCTACAGAAGCAAGCAGTACACCCACGCCCACGTCTTCTGACCAGCCAAGCAGCTCGCCTTCATCTACGCAGACAGTGTCTACAAAAGGATCAAGTAAGAAAATCAGGATATAAATTTGCTCCATCAATGAAACGTACATTGTATATTTGACACATTTGATTACAGTGAACAGCATTATTTATTTGTTTGTTTGTTTTTTGTATGAAGAATTGCCCTTATTGTTTGAGGATGACTGTAACCTTTTGAACTACAGTCAGCAGATTTATTTTACGTGATGTTGCATAACCCATGTATGCTTTTCTCAAGATGAAGTAAATGCATATTTTCTCCTGCATCAGACTGATCAACCACCACAAGTTCTCCAGTTAAGAAAATGAAACAATTTTTGCCTGCACGAGTGTTTATCAGAGTTAGATGTGAACTTTGTACAACAAATTATATCATGAAAGTGTTGTGATGATTTCAATCAAGATTTAGTTGTTACAGTGCAAACATAGTTTTAATTTGCCTGCAGAACTGTAAATTTTGGCTCTAAATGTACACATACATATATGCTTAAGAAATATGTAAAACAAAGATTCAATAGAATTACTACAATTTCCGATTATACAGTTGAACCTCTATTATCCGGCCTCCCTTTATCCGGATCTCTCTATTATCCGGACGCAATCTCGCCGTGATTTTTTTTTTTAATAATTACGGGAAGAAAGGGGGATTCCTAACTCCTTGAGAACTCCTACCCAAACACACATGAATTACATATTACTTCCAATATGATTAACATACATTGCATCAAATTTCCTTCCAAATTGCTTACCTTCAGACATTTCAACATCCCGAAACATCCCCAAATGTAACAATGAAAAGGTTGCAGTATACACATTACTACATGTGGTACTACAATGGGCTACATCAGTACATGTGTATGTATATGTACATGTATAAAGCATTGAGTCTCCCGTATCCGGCCAAATCCCTTATCCGGATGAGCCCCGGTCCCGACTTGTCCGGATACGAGAGGTTCAACTGTACTTGATCGTGGATGCTACAGTGTGTGTAAATTTTTACAAGCGATCATTTATTATTGATAATCAGCCAATTGGGCCATAGCAGTATCTACAGATCTGCTGAGCCAGAGTGATTCGCATGCAGCTTGGTAGAAAATATGTTTGCTAGGGTGTAATCGGTTATGTTATGTGCTACCTGCAAAAAGTGCACCTACTACTGAATTGAGAGGGTGCTTTGGGAATAAAAGTCATGTACTTCAATCAAAATCATTTCATACTTTTGATCTTAAATTACTCAGCCCAATGTTCTGGCAAAGTGTGTCAGCCAGACGAGTTTCTTGGTAGAACCTTTCAATGTATTGCAAACAAATCCAAATGGTGGAAGGTGAATTTTGAGCCCTTCTGAGAACCATTTTATGGGCTCTGAGTTAAAGTCTGCAAAGACATAAATCACTGTTTTAAATCATTCCCTTTCAGGGACTCGCATCCCACTTAGACTTTGTACAGGATTCATCAGGCATCTGTTGGCGAATTGGGTACTTCACTTTTATTTATGCATCACAGACTTCATTGTATCCTAGCCTCCTCAAAAATGGAGAATACAATTCTCTCTGTTCCTCTTACCTAATGCAATGCAACCATAGTAATTTTCCCATGCAGCAATCTCAATTAGCGTCATCATGGAACCATTTTCTACATGCTACCCACAGCTACCTCTGCAGGATCTTCAGCAAATATCACTACAGCAGCAGCTGCTTCGACGACGCATACCAGCCAGGGAGGTTTCCCTCCGGGACAGAGCTTCAGCGAGACCTTTCCTTCTTCGGAGACGAGCAGCTCCTTCGCTGAGAGTTTCTTCAGTTCCATCGGAGGCGGTCTGGGCAGGTCTGCTGAAACAAACAATGGCACAAAGGAGAAACCCGACGAAGACGGCAAGAGTCGCAGCGCATCAGACTTCTCGAGCGGAAGTCGGACGCAGCGGAACGTGAGCACTTCCAAGAGTTTTGCAGATGCAGGATTCAGTTCTTCGGTAGCGGAATTGTTTTCCTCGTCAGCTGCATTTGATGCTCCGTCTGCCGGTACCAGCACATCTGCCGCAGGCTCCTCTCCGGTCGAGGAAGATTCCTTTGCTGAGGCAGTGTCATCATTCGCTGAGCAGGACCTTTCCCCGCAGGGGTCGTCATCGGTGGCAGAGGTATTTCCAACATCTTCTCGTCAGCAAGCGTCAACGAGTGCTGCTGGAACCACCACACCATCAGCACCGTTGGCCACCACACAAGCAACATCTGAAGGTTCAACCCCGCCACCTTCTTCCACTGCCAGAGGAGTCGAGCCTAGCTCCACAACGCCAGCAACAAATGTTGATTCCCTGAGCAGCAGCGTAGTGGAGGATTATTCAGAGGACTACGCCGAAGACTTCTCGGAAGACCTGTACGAAGACTACTCGTCCGTCCCCATCAACCCCTCTACAGCCTCCACCACGCGCACTTCCCTTACCACTGCCCAGCTGTCTACCATTCACCTCTCCACCACAGGAGCCACCAGTGGTACCACTAGTGGTACCACCACACCAAGGTCTACCACAGCACCGCAACAAGTGGTGGAGGACTACAGCTCTCTCCTGGAGGAGTCTATCAATGAAGATTCTTTCCAAGAAGAAAATCCTCTTGAAAGTGGAGGTAAGTCAGCAGTCATCTATCTAGAGCAAATGTTTACATCAGGGGCATCTCACAATGAAGAGTTTAATTGCAAAAAGGACTGAGCACCATTTTTAAACATTTTAAAGTAAGTTTATCATCAAAAAGAGCAAAATAAAACCATTCCAGTGATGCCACACTTGCAACATGACAAGAAATATTCTTGAAGTTATGATTAAAACCAGCTTTTGAAGTTATGACTAAAAATATTCTGTATTTTTGGACTATTTGCTTGTGTTTTTGTAGCAGCTTTTATCGCAAATATCTCAACTCAGTAAGAATGGAGATAACTTGTTCTGAAATCAAACTCTTCAAAGGTGTACCCTTTTTTTGTGATATTCTCTCTTAAGATACGTATGCATTGCACTGTTTTCTTAGAGGAGGTGACTGCTAGTCTGTTGTTGTATGCAAATTATTGCTGGAACCTCATGTTCAACTGCTCCGACTCCCCCTCCCCCCCAAAAAACAAAAATAATAATAATAATGATAAGCAATTTCAATTTTGACTTCACACATGATCCATCTGGGGCCCATTTCATAAAACTTGTCGTCAGTGACAACTGCCACATTTCTATGACAAATTTGCTCTCAGCCAATCAGATGCAAGGATTTCAGTAGCTTGTCACATCTGTGACAACTTGTCACTGATGACAAGTTTTATGAAATGGGCCCCACGTTTCCATGGAAAAAGCTGGAAAAAAAATGGCTTTCAAATGAAGTACCACAAAGTTTTGATGAAGGGATGTTTGCATAACCATCATATTTCACATATAGGTATTCCTATTTTGATCAAATTGATAACAAAGACAATTTACGGAAATTCTGTATTACAGCTTGCAGGACGTTTATCAAGTAAAATATCTTTCTGAAAAAATATTGTTTGTGTACAGAATTGATAAATCTTTATGTGTTGAATGCACTAGAATAGACAATGCCATCAATGTTAGATTGTAGAACGTGCAATGTTTTTGTTACAACCTATTTTTTTTTTTTTTTTTTTTTTAATAGCTGTTTGGAAATGGGCATACTGTTTGCATCTGTTAAACATTATCCAGCTATCCTACTAGTATTGCCTGTTAAAGAAATAATTGACCATTATTTGTTTTTTAACACAGTATCCAGTTCCTCAGAGAGTGAGTATGAATGTGTTATGGATGGGAACATGGCGACATTATCTGGCGAACTGACCTTAACTAATTTTCCATTAATTAATGTAACATGAGGCTAAGCGTATGTTCTTATAGAATAAAGTATAACTTTATGTACTTCTGTACTTCTTTCAGGTTCCTGTCAAAACTTCTGATATTTCAGATCCTATCCGCAAATAGTCCTGTACTTCAAACTTTGTGAGAGGAAAACTTTCAACAATGACTCTGCAAAAATCTGTTCTTTTAATCATATTGGATTTATGTTCATACATCATACACGTGTTACATTTTAGCCTACATCTATACTATACTTTTAGTTAACATATACCAAGTAACATCTGTTTTGTTCTTTTAATTTGATAATTTGAGTGGTACTTATTTACATCTTGTTTCTATTTACAGTGTGATTTTTAATCTGAGGGGGTGGAAGTACTTAAGAGTTAGCAAGACCTTCTTTAACCATTAAGTGTTGACTTGCAAATGAACACATCCCATAAAGCCAGTGTATACTGTATACGCCATATATTTCGCGAGTCTAAATTTTTCGCGAATCAGGAATTCCTGACGATTTCGCGTGTGGTTAAATTCGCGATCGTGGAGTCCTGTACTGAACAGAGAAGTGTACATGCGTACGTCACATTCACATTGGGATCAAAGTCAATATTTTTGAGTGTCTTTAATTTCACGAAAAGCACCAGACTCATGAAATTCGCGAAAATAAAAACCTCACGAAATATTCGGCGTATACAGTATTTGTATTTTTAAAACATACTTCCACAATAATGCCAAGGGTACATACACCTCAAGTGTGGAGGTCAGCATCAAATAGGAGCATTTCATGGTCCAAAAATGTAATGATAAGATACTTTAAGTATTTGATGATTCAATGATATGATAAATTCAAACTACCTAGAACATGTTCTTAAAATCAGAATAAGTGACAGAAAAAAAGGAAAAGTAATAATAATGAATCAT
Source organism: Diadema setosum (assembly GCA_033980235.1). Lineage (NCBI taxonomy): Eukaryota > Metazoa > Echinodermata > Echinoidea > Diadematoida > Diadematidae > Diadema > Diadema setosum. Next base: position 10,821,426 of record CM067075.1, on the reverse strand, counting down.
TCAAAAACAGTTTAACACAGATCAAATGGTCAATTTCATTTTACTAACAATTTGCCGAATAAACTGCACAATGGAAACATCAAAAGAAATCCAACATTCATCCTCTTCACTTACACTCTGTCTTATTGCTGTACTTCCGTGCACATAAGACTCCCTCTTCTGTTTGTGCAATTTATCCCATCCTGTTCCTCTCATAAGCAGTGAGAGATTTCATTGTAATTTTCAATTTGTATATTTTAAAACAATTATCATTATTAATCATTTGACTTGATAAAGGCGCTGCAACTCTTTAAGGAAACTGACCGGAAATTGAAGAAAAGCACTTTTCTTTCCTCATGCCAGAACCACTGGATAGTGTGATGTTTTTGAAAAACTGTCTCACTGCTACTTTGATGGTTATTCCATGAAAAATTAGAATCGCAGATCAACAGCACACCCGTGCCTATTTCAGCTCCTGACTGCATATGACAAATAACTTTCACAATAATCTGCCATTAAAGTCAGTACTGCAAAGCTACCACTATTGCTTTAATGATAAGTATCCATTGGTGGCTATTGTTTACAACTTTCATATGACCAAACAGCAACAGCCAAAAAATAAAAAGGAAGTTTAAAAAAAAATCTTCAAAGGAAAATTTCTGAAAACAGAAAAGAAAGAGGATCTCCTTGAAAAAACAAAATCACAAGAATCTTGGATGTGTCATAGTAAAGTCTTTATCTGCGAATTATGTCCACTCAGATACGGAAGACAGTGACAACAACCAGAGCAGCGATGACAATGGGGATCCCGTCGCAAATCTGGAAGACACATACGAGGAGCACATCGTCGCCAAGCGACGGCAGCCGGTGGTCATCAGCGAGGACTCCACCACCACGGGGCTCAAGGGTGGCCAACTCACCCTCAGGGATGGACTCTTGGAAGAGGGCCGCACCTACGCCGTGGCAGTCAAGATATACGAAGAAGGTACAGGATTGCTGGCTGTCTTCCCTTTGCCTAAATTCAGGCACCAGGTCTAATGTGGTGTCAAGTATACACATCATTCTATGATCAGTTGTTGCCACAATGTACAATTGTACATTAAAGGGACTGTACAGTACTGGTTGAGGTTGGGATTGTGGGGATTCAGGTTTAAAACATTAATAAGTGAGATAAGGAGAAACCTCTTATGAAATATGAAAGAGCATGTAATTTTAAGGATTCAACATTTATTTGATGAAAATTGTTTTTCAAATGGCTGAGATATCCAAAAATGTGATAATAATAAAAGGCGACAGGCCACGCCTTTTATTAGGATCTCTTTGTTTCACCTTGTTTTTTGATATCTCAGCCATTTCAAAACCGATTTTCATCAAATAAACTTTTGATACCCCTTAGAATTGAATGCTCTTTGACATTTCATAGAGTGGTTTCTGAATATCTCACAAAACGTTAAAAGCTAAATCCTCACCTCAACCAGAACTGTACACACCCTTTAACTGTCACACCCAGACTCATACTCGAATTGTCATGGGTTTTGGTGTTAGGTGTTTGGTGTCAAGAGCGAAGCTGCTGCCAATCTTATTATTATTATTTCAAATTAGTTTCAGTAATTGAATGTGAGGTTTTGTGTTCATGTGGTATAATCCATACACAATAGGCATGCAGTGTCTTACCCACAGTGTGCGTGTGTGTGTTTTATCAGTCATTAGAGTGGTGTTATACACTGTACATGTAGATACATGTAAATACACAGAAACATACATGCACATGTACATTGTACATATACTCTATGTGTATGTATGCACATACATACTTCAGCATTATTAACATTATATTGAAAATATCTGCCCTTTCCCTGGTTTCACCAATGACGCGCTGCATTTGCTTCAGTTTTCACATCTTTTCTCTCTGTGTGGTCACAGATGGTGGTGCTGGACAGATAGGTGAAGCCTTCCAGTATGTGACGGTGAACGAGGCCCCCAAGTGGGGGGCGTGCACCAGGCTCCCGGACCAGGGCACGGAGCTGGAAACGACCTTCTCCGTCGACTGCCACTCTTGGCAAGATGATGTGAGTCTACATCTTCATTTCCTCATAGGGGGTAGGGGGAGCAAAGGGAATACAGTGCTGATCGCGTTAAACTTACCTACGCGTAGAACCGCGCATCGGTAACGCGTACGCAAACACGTTTCAACGCGAACGCAACGACCGGCGGATCTCCTCCGGTTAAATTGTCTAGCGCCATCTACGGCGCCTAAGTGAAAGTATCGCGCGTAACTGCAATGCGATTTTGCGCCGCGCAAAATGTCGCATTGAAACACAATATTAATTTTGCAGTGGAACAGAAGAGAGTGATTCACTTAGTTCTTTACACTCGTAATGTTGAGATCTTTGTGAATAATTGTTGCCTTTTCTTTTCGCTCGCTTTTCAGCCTCTGAGGACGGAATTCACGGCAACTGAAAATAAGTGTCTGGTAATATAGATTGTCCGGGCTCTCAGTTACATAAATGACCTGTTGATTCGTTGTTGTTCTACATCGATTTACCGACGTTTTGCACTTGTTAATTAGCCATTCACTTTGTATATTGCTGTTCCAAACGGTCTACCGAATTTATCCTTCATTATTGATTCTCAAAGTTATGAAAACGAGGTGTCAGAACTGTTTTTATTATGTCCGTCAAGTAAATCGTTACACATCTGTATTTTTTTTTCTAAAACGCAAACAGAAGGAAACTGACCATAGAAATGAATATATTTTATCAGTGGTAAATGAGCAAAGAAAATCGGACACTATCACGATAGAATCCCATTTTCTTTGCTCATTTTTCCGCTAATACATGTTTCCTCAAACGTTGAAACTAAATTGCGGCACCTCCTTTTCATACAAAAAAAAAAAGTCTGAAGGAAATAAAGCTGATCTTCTGTCTCACAAAGCTAGGTAAACGCGACAAAATGATTTTTTTCTTTTACCTCGCTTCGTGAGACAGGAGATCAGCTTTATTTCCTTCAGTTTCTACACGATGATGAACATCTTCCCGACTAAAAAAAAAGAAGAAGTCAACAATGAAAAAAAAATAAGGCTGGTCGTAAAATGTTCTCCAAGTGAAATGACTTATCTCTTGGCTATAACTTCTTAGTTTATTAACTTAATATGACGTTGGAATTCGTTGTATTTTTGTTTTGAACGCGTTGAGTTGAAATTTATCTCGTTTTCTATTTAACAAAATGGTGTTGACGTTTATCTGATTTTTATCGTGTTACGATAATTATATGTCATTGATCTCTGTTTCCGGGTGATGTTAATTTCGAAAGGTTTATTATTCCGAGGGTTCGTTATTCCGAAACACGCAAATTGCGAATACCGATAGTTATATTCCTCAGGTCGAAAGTGGAAAAGGCTTGCTTCATTCGAACACAATTTTAGTATGTGGCGTTTGTTATTCCGAAGGTCGATTGTCGTTTCGTTAGTCGTTTCGTTGGAGTTTCGTTATTCTGGATTAACAAACCTTCCCTTATTTTCCGGCTAATGAATAGCCGGAATAAGCGAACCTTTGAGATAACGAGCATTCGGAAAACCTTTGAGATAACGAGCATTCGGAAAACCTTTGAAATAACGAACATTCGGAATAACGAACTGAAAGCGAAAAAAACAATACCCGGAGAAAGCGCTGGAAGCTAACGCCTTCGAACTTCTGATGCCGGGGCAACAGCTTTCCAGGAGTGCACGTTCAAACGTTTTACGCCTTCGTCTCACCTTTGTCTGGCAAAGTAGTATTTATTTTTTCGTGTTTACCTCGCTTGGTGAGACAGAAGATCCGCTTTATTTCCTTCAGTTTCTACCACGATGATGAACATCTTCCCGACTAAAAAAAAAATAAGGCTGGTCGTAAAAATATTAGCCAAGTGAAATGATTTATCACTTCGCTATAACTACGTAGTTTATTAACATAATATGGCGGTGAAATTCGTTGTATTTTTGTTTTGAACACGTTGAGTTGAAATTTATCTCGTTCTCTTTTTTCAACAAATGGTGTTGACATTAAGATCTGATTTTTATCGTGTTACGATAATTATGCGATCAATCATTCTTTTTTTTTTTTTATTATCTCATTGATCTCTGTTTCCGGATGATGTTAATTTCGAAAAGTTTATTATTCCGAGGGTTCGCTATTCCGAAACACGCAAATTGCGAATACCGATAGTTACATTCCTTAGGTCGAAAGTGGAAAAGGCTTGCTTCATTCGAACACAATTTTAGTATGTGGCGTTTGTTATTCCGAAGGTCGATTGTCGTTTCGTTAGTCGTTTCGTTGGAGTTTCGTTATTCTATATTAACAAACCTTCCCGTATTTTACGAACATTCGGAATAACGAACTGAAAGCGAAAAAACAATACCCGGAGAAACCGCTGAAAGCGAACGCCTTCGAACTTCTGACGCCGGGGCAGCAGCTATCCAGGAGTGCACGTTCAAATGTTTGTGGCTTTTTCTTCTTGTTTTTTTTTTTTTTTTTTCGTTCGTCAGATTATTTTATAAAACCTTGTTTTATTTTGTTTGGTTTGGTTTTTGTTTTGCTATTAATTTGTGATGCCATGAACAGTTGCTGTCACTGTTCCTGTTACGGCCGAACTTGTACCCGTTATTTACTTATACACGTAAGTTTTTTTTTTTTTTTTACATTGTTTTTACTGTTCGAAATTTATTATTCAAATAGTAATTCTCTGTTGGTTCTGAATTCTATATTTTACTGAAACTTCATCAATTTGTGTTTGTGTTACTTGGGATACTTACTTATTTAGTGTCATGTAGATATTTGAAATTGCACATTTCGTATATTCTGATATTTTTCCCGCCTTGATATGAAAACGCTGTTTCATTTGGGTTGCGCCCTTTCCAGCAACTGATGATTAGTTAGTGTAAACTGTAGTACTCTGTAATTATCTATTCAAATCCATTTCAAATAAAGTTAAGCATAGATGTCTTTGTTATTTTGTTTTTTTTTTCTTGTTCTAATTATGTTAACCTCCCTAAAATCAGATATGAAGAAATGCAGAACTTTTGTAGTGCTGTGAATTTTATGAATGGGAATTTATACCTTCTTTACATTCAACCGTTTGATATGACTACAACGAAATTTAATTGTTTTTAACGTAATGTTCGTTTACATATTATTCAGCTGTCAATAGAAATGTAGACATAAACTATTATTGTAATATATTTTTATATCTCTGTTCACTGTAGCTAATTTTATGGACATTTGCGATTATTAATGTACATCTAAAAGAATTAAAATGTTTCCGATTCAATTTACTTTTAATAGAAAAAAAAGTGGATTTACGTCATCATTAGCTTACTGAGTCCTCATTTGCAGAATACAAATCAAAGTTTCCAAATATTATAGAGATTAAAAGTCCATGACTTTTCTTTCCAGTGTAATTAATTTTTCACTATTTTGCTTGGTCAGGTTAGATTTATAAAAAATCGGGTTGATCTCAGGGTCGAGTACTCGTGCAGCGAGCCCAAAGTGGCAGTTTATTTTCGTTATTACTTTGCGTTATTAGAAAAAAAAAAAAAACAAAAAAAAAACGTTCATATTCTCACCGTTTCTCTTTCATTTATCTTCCAGGCTTTGGTGTCCACGTTCGAGACCCTCACTCGACATACTTACTGACACTGGCACAACCGTCTGCTACACTTTATGGCATGCGCAACAACAAGAATTCCACGCTTGTTTTTTTTTTTTATGGACTTTTCAAAACAGAGAGGGGAACGTTCCGGCCAGCGGGTCTGTGAACAACGGAAACCAATAGAGCATACACACCCAATCTCATACAAATACTTTCAATTGTCGACACCTTTTGTTCAAAGCTATTTCGTGTAAATGATGTCATGAAAACAAGGACATGGGTGCAGCAGTTTTACAACTTTTATCGGAGTATTCTATTGGGTTTAGTATTATCATTATTACTATTCACTTGTTCTCAAACCCTGTGTCGCTGAAAGTCCCCGTCCTGGTTCAGAAAACCAAATTACCTTGGTGTCTTTCTGGGCTTTTTTTTTCTGTTTTTTTGTTTTTGTTTATTTATTTTTTAGACAGACTGTATTTTTTTTTTCATATTTTCTTCTGGTGAATGTCTGTTAATGTATGCACAGTATGTCTAAGTGGTCATTTTTAGAAGAAAACCAACTGTCCATTCTGGTAGTGGTGATGTATTATATTTCTCCTCTAAGCTGAAAATGTGTGATAAACAACTTTTACCTATTTCTATTGACCACAATACAATTGTATCTATGTTTCCTGTCAGAGTCCTACATTTTCTGAGATGAAATAGTGAATATTTAGCTTCTATTATGTGTTTCGATTGTTTTGTCCCTAGTCAAGTAAGTCCTTTTCGAATTTGTAACCTTTCCACATTTTGCTAAGCCTATACATTAGAAATTCAAGAACAATTAGAATGGCTATACGAATCCTCATGCAGCTGAAAAGGCGTTGATAATATACCGCTTGAATCACTGAATACTCTTCGTATTGTTTCAGCTTTTTTGATATTCAATTGCTCTATGAAATTTTATTTAAAAAAATTATGGCTAAAGTATTCATGTATACATCTCGTATGACAGCCTGCCGTACGCGTTTATTATTAAGTTCCATGCAATCCTTTGCGTTGTTATATATGCTTATTGCAACTAGGCGTTTATTATAAGCAGACGGGTGAACATGAAATTACGGTCATGAATATATTCTGATATATTGCATTTTATACGTACCGGTAAAGGTGTATGTTACAACTGTAGCCCTATATAAAACGGAGACTACGTACTCTGGGATACCAAGTATTTTTCTTTAAGCTGATCATAAAGTTATGCACAACTTCCGAATGACAGAATTTGAAGTGCTTAATGTTTGAGGTTCTTCTCGACGTTTTGACAAAGTGAATGAGGCATAATCCTATGACTGCGTTATGAATGATTTTGTTTCAATGCTTATTTGTCACTCCTTCCATTTAACTGGTTTCTTTAGACAGTACTGATTTCAACTGACATCTGCATATTTCCAGCTTCCATGATATGATTAAGAGTAATTGAGAAATCATTATCGGTGTAACATGATAGATACATGTATTCGTAAAAATATCATATCTTTCTCTTTTCTAACAAGAGTAGGTCCTATACGGTCATGTACATCGACATTGTCGGTAAAGAGAAGAAAAAGAAGTATGTCGTTTTTATAATTTGATATTATTACACAGTGTAACTATGATATCATGTTATATGTATGATGATAATAAATGGTTACAGAGTGAACATTTTCAGTACGATGATATAATAGAATGTGCACTTATAATTAGTTTTCTCTGTTATTGTGATATGCATAACACTTCTTTCATAACATAAATTACAATCAGATTGTACTTACATGTATGATCATATTCAAATACTTTTTTTTTTAATTTGGATGAAAGTGTCCATATTTAAACTGAAACATATAAGTCAAAATAAAGTTATAATAAAATAATGTACCTCGTGTACATAATGATATTTTAAGCATTTCATTTAATCGCGCTGTGTATTCTACGTCACATTAGTACCAAAATGATGTTTTGACGAGTCCATCCCCAGGTACTGATAAATATCTAAGGATTCCTGGAAAGTCCAAAGCAGGGTAGCGACGTGAAAATGAATCATGGATGGTAGTGTTTATTATTATGTTGACAATTTTAGATTGGTCTAAACGTAACATTAGATATCACCTACGAATCTTGTATTGGTTCTTTATGCATTTCAGACGCATGCATTCTCGCTGTAATCATCAAAACGAAGTGAATTAATGCGTATATTTGGATTACAACCAAGACAAAGTGTGCATAAACATGAACAAACATGCTTCATTATAGTGCAAGACGGATTCGGCCTATCTGTGCCTTGCGTGATTTCTAAGTTCCAAGTTCCATTATGATTCTATTGGCCTATATGTTTTTTTCCCCACTATTGTATAATGATCGTGAAAAATATATCGTATGACGTTAAAATTAAAAAACAAAAAAAAAAAAACGTCTGCATTGAATTAACGTCCACTTGTGTTTAGATAAGTGGTGAAGCCCGTATATTCGCATCATAACCAGAAAAGGTAATAAAGAATGCATTTATTTCCGTTGTAACCACCACAGTTTGAATGGATAATGTGAATAAATATGCTCAACTGAGTGTGAAACACCTACGATGTCTAAAGTGTTCATGAAATCCATCACGATTATGTAGGCAAATATTACTATTAAGACGATCATGAAAGTTCTATTGTTTGCAGGTTTTATAGGTTACAAACTGTATTCTGTTCGTCGAAGAACCACCCACTTTTGTTAGAACGTACGTAAAACGCATACATTCGCATTGTAACCATCAAAGGTATCGAATGAACGCGTATTATGCGTGATAAACACCAAAACGTGTGGATACACATGCTCAATAGAACTGACATCGCAGTTATAGTAACAGGGATGGGAAGTGTCTCTGATTCAGTAATAAATGAGTGAGGGATAATTGCTAGCTATTTGAGTAAATTTGTAAACACTATAAAGCATTAGTTGCTAACCTTAATATAACACTTGTCATGTACCAATGAAAATGGCTCTTATACGCACTGTATAGAAGGAAAAAAAAAAAGCAGCTCGCCATCGTTCTGTAGTGGGAGATTTTGAAGCATTTTAAAGGCTCACATAATCCTAACAATCTTGTAAACATTAATGTGACCCTTTATACTCTCTACAGAATCATGAAAGATCTGTAGTACGCGTAATTGCTTATCTGCGCATCGAATAACCGCCCTCATGAGTCTTCTGTTTAAATATTGACCGATTCTGTGACGCGCTATGTGTATTTTTGGCATGGGCAGCGCCATTACTGCGGTGTATCATCCGACCCCCCCTCCTCTCTCCCCACCCCTCTTACGCGCGCAGAATGAAAAACTGATGCATGGTTGTTTTAGCCAATGGGCATCTCGTACTGAGTGCGCGAATGCTTGCTTAGTGCGCGAACCTTTGTTACAAGTGCGTGATAAACATGTTGCCCGGGGGGTGGGGGAGAGCAGGGGGGGTCGGCTGAGACACCGCAATTTGAGCTCATGGCTGCGCCCAGTGCCATAAAATGTCTGCTGCCCTCAACGAACCCGAATCGGTCAATACGCAGAACGCGTACATTCGCATTATTTCCAGTAAAGGTATCGAATGAACCAATATGCTTATTAACCACCAAAACGTGTGAATTAACATACATTGTACTCGCCAGAAATTACATCGCAGTAGTACAGAAATGGGAAGTATCCCTAATATAGTAAACGTGATTGAAAGATTATTGCCATCTATTAGAGTGAATTTGTCAACAATATAACGCATTATTTGCTAACTTCTAACACAAAGGCCACAACATCTCCCTCCCTCCCTTAACACAGACAAGAACGTTCCGGTCCCTAAATAAGCTACCTCTCGAATAATTTTTGCTGAGCGAAATATGATTGTGTGAAGATTGATGCTCAGAATAGGCCACTGAAAGACATTAATGAGGCAATAATTTCTTGATAACATCTGTTTTTCTACCACTTTGAATGGAAACTGCCGGTGCAGAATCCTTTCGTAATGGAATATACACTTAAAAAAAGCGGACATACGGCTTACAGCAGCAGAAGATATTGAATATAATCATATTTATGTCTCTTATAACCACTAGAAAGCCTGCTTGTGTTCTGATAAATATACATGTACCAATGTGAATAAACCTGGTCAGCAGTGAATAATAGACCTAGTAGACCTCCCTGTACCTGGCTTGATGTCTTAAATGTTTACACTATTCATTGCGATATCATGAGCTTTTATGGTGTCTAAAAATCGTGAAAGATCTATAGTACGCACGATAGATTATTATTAAATTTTTGTGCATCGAATAACCGCCCACTTGTGTTTAATGTATAGAACGCGTATGTTTGCAATATTGCAAGTAACGGTATCGAATGAACGCATGAATACGCGTAATAATCATCAAAACGTGTAGATACACATGCTCGATAGAAATGACATCGCCGAAGTAACAGGAATTTAAAGTGTCCCTGATTCAGTAATAAATGATTGAAATATATCTACTAGAGTGCATTATTGTCAACACTATAAAGCATTTTTGGTAACTAAAAACATATAGGCCACATACATCGCCCCCCCCCCCCCTCCCGCCCCACCCTTAACACGGACAAGAGCGTTTCGGTCCCTATGTAGAATAAAGTACACGTGCTTCTGGAATATTTTTTTGCTGAGCGAATTATGATTTTATGGAGATTGATGCTATGAATGGGCCATCCAGAAAAATTAATGTGGCAATACTTCCTTGATGACATCTGTTTTTGTACCACTTTGAATTGGAAACTGCCGGCCAGAAACTTTTCGTAATGGAATACTCGTATATTCATTTCAAAAGGCAGATATTCGGTTTACAACAGCAAAAGACAATGAATAAAATGCGTTATGCTTCTCTTATAAAACCGCTAGAAAGCCTGTTTGTGTTCGAATGTATATACTGATGAAAATAAACCTGGTCAATAGGGAATGATAGACCTACTATGGACCTATCTGTATCTGGCTTGATATCTTAAATGTTTACATGATTCATTAGGATAATATGAGCTTTTATAGTCTCTAGAAAATCGCGAAAGATTGTGCATCATAGATGATTGTGCATCAAAAAAATAATAATAATAATAACCGCCCTCTTGTGTCTAAATACATGTAAACACAGAACGTGTCGATTCGCATTATTGCAAGTAAAGGTATCAAATGAATGCATAAATATGCGTATAACAGTAGTTACAATCACAACGTGTAGATACACATGATCAATAGAAATGACATCGCCGAAGTTACAGGAATGGAAAATGTCCCTGGATCAGTAATACATGATTGAAATATAATTGCCATCTATTAGAGTGAATTTGTCAACACTAAAATCCATAATTTGGTAACTTGACTCAAATAGGCCATAATTTTATTATATTTTGCTGGTGTAAAGGATTGGGGTTAGGGCTAGGGTTAGGGTTAGGATTAGAAAGATATTAATGTGGCAAATCCCTTTTGTAATGGAATACTTGCATATTCATTTCAAAAGGCAGACATTCGGTGTGCAACAGCAAAAGACAATGAATAAATGCGTATATGCTTCTCTTATAAAACCGCTAGAAAGCCTGTTTGTCTTCGGATGTATATAAATGTAAATAAACCTTGTCAACAGGGAATGATAGACCTGATCTGTATCTGGCTTGATGTCTTAAATGTTTACATGATTCATTTCATAATGTGAGCTTTTATAGTCTCTAAAAAATCGCGAAATTTATACGCACGATAGATGATTAATTTTGTGCATAAAAAAATAACCGCCCTCTTGTGTCTATACAATAGCATGTAAACACAGAACGCGTCGATTCGCATTATCGCAAGTTAGTAAAGGTATGAACGCATTAATATGCGTAGCTACAATCACAACGTGTAGATACACATGATCAATAGAAATGACATCGCCGAAGTTACAGAAATGGAAAATGTCCCTGGATCAGTAATAAAATTAATGACTGAAATATAATTGCCATCTATTAAAGTGAATTTGTCAACACTAAAAAGCATTTCATTTTGCTGTTGTAAAGGATTAGGATTAGGGCTAGGGTTAGGGTTAGGGTTAGGGTTAGGGTTAGAAAGAAATTAATGTGGCAGATCCCTTTTGTAATGGAATACTTGCATATTCATTTCAAAAGGCAGACATTCGGTGTACAACAGCAAAAGACAATGGATAAATGCGTATATGCTGCTCTTATAAAACCGCTAGAAAGCCTGTTTGTGTTCGGATGTATATACTGATGTAAATAAACCTGGTCAACAGGGAAAGATAGACCTACTGGACCTATCTGTATCTGGCTTGATATCTTAAATGTTTACATGATTCATTAGCATAATGTGAGCTTTTGTAGTCTCTAAAAAAATCTCGAAACATCTATAGTACGCACGATAGATGATTAATTTTGTGCATAAAAAAATAACCGCCCTCTTGTGTCTAAATACATGTAAACACAGAACGCGTCGATTCCCATTATCGCAAGTAAAGGTATCAAATGAACGCATAAATATGCGTAGTTACAATCAAAACGTGTAGATACACATGATCAATAGAAATGACATCGCCGAAGTTACAAGAATGGAAAATGTCCCTGGATCAGCAATAAATGACTGAAATATAATTGCCATCTATTAAAGTGAATTTGTCAACACTAAAAAGCATTATTTGCTAACTTAACTCATAATAGGCCATTATGTAAAGGATTAGGGTTAGGGCTAGGGCTAGGGCTAGGGCTAGGGTTAGGGTTAGGGTTAGGGTTGGAAAGATATTAATGTGGCTAATCCCTTTTGTAATGGAATACTTGCATATTCATTTCAAAAGGCAGACATTCGGTGTGCAACAGCAAAAGACAATGAAAAAATGCGTATATGCTTCTCTTATAAAACCGCTAGAAAGCCTGTTTTCGGATGTATATACCGATGTAAATAAACCTGGTCAACAGGGAATGATAGACCTACTGGACCTATCTGTATCTGGCTTGATATCTTAAATGTTTACATGATTCATTAGCATAATGAGAGCTTTTGTGGTAGTCTCTAAAAAATCGCGAACTTATACGCACGATAGATGATTAATTTTGTGCATAAAAAAATAACCGCCCTCTTGTGTCTAAATACATGTAAACACAGAACGCGTCGATTCGCATTATCGCAAGTAAAGGTATCAAATGAACGCATAAATGTGCGTACAATCTGTAGTTACAATCAAAACGTGTAGATACACATGATCAATAGCAATGGCATCGCCGAAGTTACAAGAATGGAAAATGTCCCTGGATCGGTAATAAATGACTGAAATATAATTGCCATCTATTAAAGTGAATTTGTCAACACTAAAATGCATTATTTTCTAACTTAACTCATATAGGCCATTTATTATATTTTGCTGTTGTAAAGGATTAGGGTTAGGGCTAGGGCTAGGGTTAGGGTTAGGGTTGGAAAGATATTAATGTGCAGATCCCTTTTGTAATGGAATACTTGCATATTCATTTCAAAAGGCAGACATTCGGTGTACAACAGCAAAAGACAATGGATAAATGCGTGTATGCTTCTCTTGTAAAACCGCTAGAAAGCCTGTTTGTGTTCGGATGTATATACTGATGTAAATAAACATGGTCAACAGGGAATGATAGACCAACTGGACCTATCTGTATCTGGCTTGATATCTTAAATGTTTACATGATTCATTAGCATAATGTGAGCTTTTGTGGTCTCTAAAAAATCTCGAAACATCTATGGTACGCACGATAGATGATTAATTTTGTGCATAAAAAAATAACCGCCCTCTTGTGTGTTTTTATACATGTAAACACAGAACGCGTCGATTCGCATTATCGCAAGTTAGTAAAGGTATGAACGCATTAATATGCGTAGCTACAATCACAACGTGTAGATACACATGATCAATAGAAATGACATCGCCGAAGTTACAGAAATGGAAAATGTCCCTGGATCAGTAATAAATGACTGAAATATAATTGCCATCTATTAAAGTGATTTTGTCAACACTAAAAAGCATTTTATTTTGCTGTTGTAAAGGATTAGGGTTAGGGCTAGGGTTAGGGTTAGGGTTAGAAAGATATTAATGTGGTTAATCCCTTTTCTAATGGAATACTTGCATATTCATTTCAAAAGGCAGACATTCGGTGTGCAACAGCAAAAGACAATGAATAAATGCGTATATGCTTCTCTTATAAAACCGCTAGAAAGCCTGTTTGTCTTCGGATGTATACATGTAAATAAACCTTGTCAACAGGGAATGATAGACCTGATCTGTATCTGGCTTGATGTCTTAAATGTTTACATGATTCATTTCATAATGTGAGATTTTATAGTCTCTAAAAAATCGCGAAATTTATACGCACGATAGATGATTAATTTTGTGCATAAAAAAAATAACCGCCCTCTTGTGTCTATACAATAGCATGTAAACACAGAACGCGTCGATTCGCATTATCGCAAGTTAGTAAAGGTATGAACGCATTAATATGCGTAGCTACAATCACAACGTGTAGATACACAAAATGATCAGTAGAAATGACATCGCCGAAGTTACAAAAATGGAAAATGTCCCTGGATCAGTAATAAATGACTGAAATATAATTGCCATCTATTAAAGTGAATTTGTCAACACTAAAAAGCATTTCATTTTGCTGTTGTAAAGGATTAGGGTTAGGGCTAGGGTTAGGGTTAGGGTTAGGGTTAGAAAGATATTAATGTGGCTAATCCCTTTTCTAATGGAATACTTGCATATTCATTTCAAAAGGCAGACATTCGGTGTACAACAGCAAAAGACAATGGATAAATGCGTGTATGCTTCTCTTATAAAACCGCTAGAAAGCCTGTTTGTGTTCGGATGTATATACTGATGTAAATAAACCTGGTCAACAGGGAATGATAGACCTACTGGACCTATCTGTATCTGGCTTGATGTCTTAAATGTTTACATGATTCATTAGCATAATGTGAGCTTTTGTAGTCTCTAAAAAATCTCGAAACATCTATAGTACGCACGATAGATGATTAATTTTGTGCATAAAAAATAACCGCCCTCTTGTGTCTAAATACATGTAAACACAGAACGCGTCGATTCGCATTATCGCAAGTTAGTAAAGGTATGAACGCATTAATATGCGTAGCTACAATCACAACGTGTAGATACACATGATCAATAGAAATGACATCGCCGAAGTTACAGAAATGGAAAATGTCCCTGGATCAGTAATAAATGACTGAAATATAATTGCCATCTATTAGTGAATTTGTCAACACTAAAAAGCATTTCATTTTGCTGTTGTAAAGGATTAGGGTTAGGGCTAGGGTTAGGGTTAGGGTTAGGGTTAGAAAGATATTAATGTGGCTAATCCCTTTTCTAATGGAATACTTGCATATTCATTTCAAAAGGCAGACATTCGGTGTACAACAGCAAAAGACAATGGATAAATGCGTGTATGCTTCTCTTATAAAACCGCTAGAAAGCCTGTTTGTGTTCGGATGTATATACTGATGTAAATAAACCTGGTCAACAGGGAATGATAGACCTACTGGACCTATCTGTATCTGGCTTGATGTCTTAAATGTTTACATGATTCATTAGCATAATGTGAGCTTTTGTAGTCTCTAAAAAATCTCGAAACATCTATAGTACGCACGATAGATGATTAATTTTGTGCATAAAAAAATAACCGCCCTCTTGTGTCTAAATACATGTAAACACAGAACGCGTCGATTCGCATTATCGCAAGTTAGTAAAGGTATGAACGCATTAATATGCGTAGCTACAATCGCAACGTGTAGATACACATGATCAATAGAAATGACATCGCCGAAGTTACAGAAATGGAAAATGTCCCTGGATCAGTAATAAATGACTGAAATATAATTGCCATCTATTAAAGTGAATTTGTCAACACTAAAAAGCATTTCATTTTGCTGTTGTAAAGGATTAGGGTTAGGGCTAGGGTTAGGGCTAGGGTTAGGGTTAGGGTTAGGGTTGGAAAGATATTAATGTGGCTAATCCCTTTTCTAATGGGATACTTGCATATTCATTTCAAAAGGCAGACATTCGGTGTGCAACAGCAAAAGACAATGAATAAATGCGTATATGCTTCTCTTATAAAACCGCTAGAAAGCCCGTTTGTTTTCGGATGTATATACTGATGTAAATAAACCTGGTCAACAGGGAATGATAGACCTACTGGACCTATCTGTATCTGGCTTGATATCTTAAATGTCTACATGATTCATTAGCATAATGTGAGCTTTTGTAGTCTCTAAAAATCTCGAAACATCTATAGTACGCACGATAGATGATTAATTTTGTGCATAAAAAAATAACCGCCCTCTTGTGTCTAAATACATGTAAACACAGAACGCGTCGATTCGCATTATCGCAAGTTAGTAAAGGTATGAACGCATTAATATGCGTAGCTACAATCACAACGTGTAGATACACATGATCAATAGCAATGGCATCGCCGAAGTTACAAGAATGGAAAATGTCCCTGGATCGGTAATAAATGACTGAAATATAATTGCCATCTATTAAAGTGAATTTGTCAACACTAAAATGCATTATTTTCTAACTTAACTCATATAGGCCATTTATTATATTTTGCTGTTGTAAAGGATTAGGGTTAGGGCTAGGGCTAGGGCTAGGGCTAGGGTTAGGGTTAGGGTTGGAAAGATATTAATGTGGCAGATCCCTTTTGTAATGGAATACTTGCATATTCATTTCAAAAGGCAGACATTCGGTGTGCAACAGCAAAAGACAATGAATAAATGCGTATTATGCTTCTCTTATAAAACCGCTAGAAAGCCTGTTTGTGTTCGGATGTAATACTATATACCGATGTAAATAAACCTGGTCAACAGGGAATGATAGACTTACTGGACCTATCTGTATCTGGCTTGATGTCTTAAATGTTTACATGATTCATTAGGATAATGTTAGCTTTTATAGTCTCTAAAAAATCGTATAGACCTTAGTACGCACAATAGATTATTATTTGTGCATCAAAACACCGCCCTCCTGAGTTTAAATACAATATGTAATACCATACAGAACGCGTAGATTCGCATTATTGCAAGTAAAGGTATCGAATGAACGCATATGCGTAATAACCACCAAACGTGTGTATACACATGCTTGTGTGACATCGCCGAAGTTACAGGAATGGAAAGTGTCCCTGGGCGAGGCGGTGGGGGGGGGGGGGGTATGACATTGTGGCCTATATAGTTACCAAAAATGCTTTGTATAGTGTTGACTGTAATTCACTCTAAAGCATATACGCATTTCTATCTTTTGCTGTTGAAAAGTGTTAGGGTTAGGGTTAGGGTTAGGGCTAGGGTTAGGGTTAGAAAGAAATTAATGTGGCAGATCCCTTTTGTAATGGAAAACTTGCATATTCATTTCAAAAGGCAGACATTCGGTGTGCAACAGCAAAAGGCAATGAATAAATGCGTGTATGCTTCTCTTATAAAACCGCTAGAAAGCCCGTTTGTGTTCGGATGTATATATACCGATGTAAATAAACCTGGTCAACAGGAAATGATAGACCTACTGGACCTATCTGTATCTGGCTTGATGTCTTAAATGTTTACATGATTCATTAGGATAATGTGACCTTTTATAGTCTCTAAAAAATCGTGAAAGACCTTATACGCACGATAGATGATTAATTTTGTGCATCAAAAAACCGCCCTATTGTGTTTAAATACATGTATACGTATAGAACGCGTAGATTCGCATTATTGCAAGTAAAGGTATCGAATGAACGCATATTTTTATTTAGATTCACATGCTCAATAGAAATGACATCGCCGAAGTAACAGGAACGGAAGTGTCCCTGATCATCAATAAATGATTGAAAGATAATTGCCAACTATTAGAGTGAATTTGTCAACATATATAATAAAGAATTATGTGGTAACTTATTGGCCACAACCACCTCCCCCAACCAGAAGGGTAAAAGAGGGAGAAATGAAATAAAAGTAAAAGAAGGACACGGTATACGCTCAGCATTCACACCAGCATCATTATCATCACCATCACTCAGATCATGTTGTCCTATTCCTATCAACATTAAGAAACACGACCACCATCATCACTCGAGATAAACGCCTTAGCAAAATCACGAAGTATCAACAATTTTCCCCACAACCAACGACAACACAAACATTACAAAAGATAACATACAGCACATCGAAGCGGTTGGGATCAGCTTCCTACGAAATACTGCAGTGAAGCGGAGAAATTGCCGCTCCGAAAGTGCATATATTGTGCGAGGCACTTGAAAGAAAATATAGAGGGAATGAACTAAGTAATATCAGACCGAAGTAATCGTAACAAACAAGGTAAGAAACGACAGAAATGAAAATAAAAATATAAGTAGGCCCTATAGCCGTAGTTCGCAGCACCGAACACTCCGCGAAAATAATGTACAGTGGAAACTCGGTACGTCGAGTCAACTGTCAATAAACGATCAAAGCAAAAAAGGAAGAGGAAATGAATTCATTGGGAACGGAAAAAATATTTTGATGTAAGTATTCCTTGTATGTGAGATCTCCTTTAGTAGGCCTAGATCTATCGAGTTTCCACGATACACGGGAAAGGAATTTCGAACGCTTTTCAACTGCAGTGCACATCAACACATGAACAGAAACTCACCTCTCACTTGCAGAGAAAAATGATGCAATAACATTGTCAATGTCACACAACACTATTTCTTACAATGGAGGCAAGGGAAAAGAGGGATGAAAAAACAGTTTCGTATGCATGCAATAGGGAGCATGCTATTCGTATAAATGTAGGGTAGGAAAAGATAGGGAAGAAAGTTGAGAAAGTGATATTATGTTCAATCATGAGAGTATCTCTTTGTTCTTTCTTGAATCTCTAGTGGCTCTAAAAAGAGCCGTTGTTTCAGGGGCCCAGCCTCGGCCTTGCCTGCACCCCGCCTGATGGTATAGAGCAAGACGCGTCTATATCAAGATGGTAGTCTGTGGCAAGTTGAATGTCCCTATCAGAGCTGTCGTTGAAAGGACCTCACAGGTTGTAGATAATGGTACGGAAGTCTTCGAGCTTCGAGGGCGGGGATTAATCTTCTTCACTCCTATGGAGCCCGTTGACTCGTACTGCTTCAGGAATTAAAACAGATATCGCTTGCCGGCTCCCAGTGATACCTCCTCCGCTATTTTTTTCTTGTATAGAAGACTGCATGATGACTCTCTGGCTCGCGTGGCGGGAGGCATGCGCCCCGTCCTTCTTCTCATATCGGCTTGATTGCAGTGTAAAGCAAATTGTGAATCATGTATTATCATGAAAGAGAACTACGCGAAATGTAACAATAACAACTAAAGTAAGTAAACAGAGGAACTTTAAGTCCCCAGTACTGGAAAAGGAAAAATTCGAAAGCATGATTTGCAGTTCTATCCCCATTGAATTTTGATTAGGTGTTTACACAGAATGTGGTTATTACCGCTCAAATTTCAAGTAAATAATTTCCTTTATTAAATTTCCTTTTCCAGTTTCGGTCCCTTATAGCAGAGACTCCAACCCTCCCGTTTTCGACGGGAGATCTCCCGCCGAAAGCCCATTTTTGCAAAATCTCCCGTTCTCCCGTTTGAGATTTGAATTCCCCCGCCCAGGCTCTGTGTCTCCCGGTGGAAAGGATTTCTTACTTATTGCTATCGTATGTTGAAAAAATAAGCCTTAGATAGCACCAGAGAACATCTAAAACCCTATATAGGAACTTCGCGCTTCGCACACGTCAACTTGGAGTCTCCCGTTTGTTAGGGGTTTCGGGCGGGAGAATCTCCAGATCAGAAGGTGCTTGGGGTTGGAGTCTCTGTTATAGGGTTATTTGAGACCAATTTGTGTCCGGGACCTTCTGTGAAATTGATTGGGAAAATTATCGAACAAAACACCTGTAAACAAAATTTTCCCTTCAAGTTCACAGAAAAGCTTAACGCTGCTCTCTTCAGCTGGGAAACACAAACTGCGTTGTTTCAACAAAACTGTAAAAACTGGTAGTGATTTAGTACGAATTGCAATATAAAGCAAACTATGGACCATACATTATCATAAAGAGAAAAACTACGTGAAATGTAACAGTAACAACTAAAGTAAGTAAACAGAGGAACTTTAAGTCCCCAGTACTGGAAAAGGAAAAATTCGAAAGCATGATTTGCAGTTCTATCCCCATTGAATTTTGATTAGGTGTATATTACACAATGTGGTTATTATAACCGCTCAAATTTCAAGTAACGAATTTCCTTTCTTAAATTTCCTTTTCCAGTTTCGGTCCCTTATAGGGTTATTTGAGACCAATTTGTGTCCGGGACCTTCTGTGAAATTGATTGGGAAAATTATTGAAATAAAACACCTGTAAACAAAATGTTCCCTTCAAGTTCACAGAAAAGCTTTACGCTGCTCTCTTCAGCTGGGAAACACAAACTGCGTTGTCTCAACAAAACTGTAAAAACCTGGTAGTGATTAGTACAAACAACAATGTAAAGCAAACTGGGAACCATCCATTATGAAAGAATTGAAGTATACGCGAAGACAACTTTGTAAGAACTAAAAGAAAAGCTCCGAAAAAATGTATCAAAGTTAGAGCTATGATAAACAAATCAATGACATTTGCAAAACAGTCAGATAGTAACATCGGAGTATGAACTATTGTCTTTTTAATCTTTTACTAATTTCTCTAAAAAGTGACTAACATGCATATCTGACAGGCAATTTTCACGTGATTTAGAAAGATACAAATTGTAGGTATATTTTGTAATGTCAACAGCTTAGAATCTGTTGAAGAAAATTAACTCTGAACCAACAGTATAGGCCCTACAGTCTGTATTGTTATTGATTTTTTTTTGGGATCTATTTATAGCGTGATAATTGTCGTAATGGGGTGTCGGTTACAATGCAGTCTTGGACACCTACGTACTATTAGTATACTTGTACTAGTATGTAGTAGACCTACTGTTGTTCTTGTACAATCCTACCGACATAGCCTACACGCTACATACAGGTACACAGTAACTGTTGCACTCGTGGATCTCCTGGGTGCCTACTACACAGCAGTGCCGTACTGCCACACAGCTGGCCGTAGTACCGCGAGCTGCCCGTGTTATATAGCAGCTGTTTTCATGCATGCAGCATGCAGCTACACTAGCATGCTCATCTCATCGTGGGGGGGGGGGGGGGGAAGCCAGTGTGTGTGTACCATTGGTGTGTACATACACCGTATGTACGGTAGGCGTGATAGGTAGCGCGCACACCTACACGGTACCACAACAGAGTCTCCTACCATTACCATGTACACATACCCTTGTTATATCCAAGAGGCAAATAATGCCCAGTGTGCTGCATGCCGAATGAACGTAGTGTGTGTGTGTGTGTGTGTGTGTGTCTGTGTCTGTGTGTTAGATACACAGTACAGTAGAGATTTGGTGCGTAAAGTCTGCGGCTCATCTGTGCTCATCCAGCTAGCTTAGAGGTCAACGCACAACTAGTCTAATAAAGATCGTATAGGATCTTCGATGTGAGTACGCACGTCAATGATCCACGTGTTATACGTTCACTACATCTAAATATGTTGGAGAATTGTCTAACGTTAGATAGTCTATAGACCATACATGTATAATCATAGCTAGACAGTAGGTTTGTATCAGGTCCAGTCTGCTGTAATGCGTACTTATAGTTTCTATTTAGATCTAGATCTCGATCCGATGGAATCCCCCAAAATTTTTGCTCATTTTTCCACTAATGAACTATTCAGAACTTTACCGAATTTCTAATGTACCGTACTACGTTCACTATTTGTGTCATATCGATAAAAAGAGCCTGCTGAGCAGGTGTTTCATTCTATCCTTTTTCATTTCCTTCCTGTCGGTTTCTTCTTTGACCCTGGATGGAAAAAAAAAATGCCATATCTTGCCATGGAAAGACAACCACCAGGGCTGCCAACATTGGAAACTAGTTGAGAGTGAGACTCCCATAGGCCAATGCTATAATTTAGGAGTCAAAATGAGTGAGATCAGTAGAAATGCATGCAAATGAAATAAAGTTTTAGAGTGAGAAAGGACCAAAATGAGTGAGAGTTGGCAGCCCTACACATACCATCGTGAAATATTACAACATGAAACTAAGAAAAAAAAGGTGAACAATGAAAATTCGTTTGTAAAATCATAAATCAAAGGTGAATTCTTATGAAGCAACTAAGATGTACAACAGCTTTGATAATGAAGCAAGTGAAATCTGAAAACTATTATGTTAACAATTGATATTAATAAGGAATTCTGACAAAAACTTACTCATTTCATAATGTTCGTAAATGCCTCTTTTTTTTATGGGTAAGAGTATAAAATCATAAACGCCACCGATAAAATGACAGTCAGAATTACAGTCTAATAGGGGCTGTAGGTAGTAGGCCTACAACTCCGTAACAGCTGATTACTTAAATGCATCTTATCCATGGGTAACTGCAAGAAGGCGCGTGGAATTTAGACTTGAATCAAGAACTATACATATTTTTTTTTTTTATTTGAAACAAGTTTTCTTAGACTGAAAAAAAAATATTTTGTATTACGCTTTAAAATATATAGTAAATATATGAAGTAGTTTTATTTGTTACCTTATATAGAATAAGAATTATTGTACAAATTCAAAATACCAGAAGCTAGGCTTTAATAAAGGCAAATTTCGCCCCAAGAATCTGCAGCACACCGTAGGCTTATCAGGGCCCCATTTCATAAAAAGTTGATATGATAACAACTCTTGCTGGAATGTCAATTGTCATGGTAACAACAAGAATGCAACTTCCTGATTGGCTGTTGCTATGGGAAGTTGCCATTCCAGCAAGAGTTGACATCCTAACAATCTTCTATGAAACGGGGCCTTGGTTGAAAGTTTGAAAGTTTGAAAGTTTATTTGGTGCATTCCTAACGTTGCCAAAATCAAGTGCGTACTCGCGTAAAAGTTCAGGGGGGTGTTTCATCAACGAGTTTGTCGGAGGTTTTCACCGACAAATTTGCTATCAGCCAATCAGACGCAAGGATTTCAGTAGCTTTTAACAGTTGTCAGTGTAAATCACTGACAAAAAGTTTCTTGAAATGGTCCCCATAGAAGTTCACGTAATACGCGCTGTAGAAAATGTATACTTAGTAGGCAAAGTCCGCCATTACTAAGTGGTACAATGGCGGGCTCGCGTTTTTTTTGTTTTTGTTTTTTTTTTTAGACGGCACAGATTGGGGCATGGCGCGTATTAAACCTATGGGAAACACGTTGGATTATATAGGGTTAGGGTGTTAGGGTTAGGGTTAGGGTTAGGTTTAGGGTTAGGGTCCCCAATCTGTGCCGTCTAAAAGAAAACATGAAATCACTGACTCCATTGTCCGCCCTCTAGTGGTGGGGCGGAGAAAAATCTCTTTGATAGCTACACAAGCTAGCAGCTGCGTGTTAGCTGCTCGCGCTCCACTGTTCTTCAGTACACACTACTGTTGTATGGGTAGCTAGTTCACCGATCACATTCCTTTTCTCGTGCGAGGAAAACTTACAAAGTATAGAATTTCTTCTCAAAACTCGGTCAAACATGAACTTGGAATATACTCATTACATTAAAGCGTCAATACCATTTTAGTGGAGTTTGATTTCGCCATTGTTTGTTTTAGCTCTTGAATGTACGACTTCGTACAACGTATGTCCAATTTGTTTGTGCCTTGGTACCAAGTCACGTGCTGCGCCGCGCGGTGCGTGGTCTATGTTTCGTCGACGATCTGACGACCGCCGGCCGATCGACCTGGCCGGCCCACGCCCCCGCCGAAGAACCGTACAGTACAGTACACACACACACCATCGCGATCGAAGTTTTAGTGATAGCGAAAACACGCGCGGAGCAGACATGCGGATTACAGTACAGGGTGAATGAGTAGTTAAACGTACCTGTACCAAATGTATCACGATTGAATGTCAAATCTTTTTCTATGTCTCTGCAAATTCGACCTAGGTTATCTAAGCATATTAGATTATGATGCATCATAAAATAGATTAGCCGTAGCATGAACTTGCTTACATGAGAGTTAGTTGACAACGTTGCAAAATAAAAACCCCGTCATTGAATGGAATGTCCCAGAGCCCATTTCGGGCAAGGGCCTAGGGCTAGAGGTGCGCTGGAGAACGATGTGGACGCTTCGATTTGCGTGTGGTTAAGATATGTAAACAAATGGGTTGGAATAAAAAGGATGTAAGCCTGTGAATAACACTTTTGTTTCACTGCTACGCAAGCGTTGCATGCCAATATACAGTTCATAAAACAACAATCACAGTTTTAGTCTCCTGCATTTGTCGAAAGGTTCGATGATGTAATCTCAGAGAGTAAATCTTATTTTATTTCCCGAAACTAAACATATTTCGTGTACTCTAATTTTATCACGTCGATTTATGTCTGTAAAAAGAACATACTCCATGATATATTCATGATAATTAGCATTACGTGTTAAGATGCGTACAAGATATTACGCGGTTGTATGCTTTCGGAACGATAAGAATTTAAACAAAATACATGTAGGTCACCTTACACAAACAACAAAAAGAATTACCAACCCCCATGGAATGAAAGGAACATCAACATGAAGAAGAAGTACCAATATGTATGCCATGAAAATGAAATTCAAGCTAAAGAAATTCAGCACCGACAGGCAGAAATGAGCAAGTCAGCGCCGTGAAAACGTGTTTATTCATTACGTTTTTGTGATTTAACGCGGTTGTATGCGTTCGGAACGATACGAATTAAAACAAAATAGGTCACCTCACACAAAAACAAACAAACAAACACCAACCCCCAAGGAATGAAAGAGACATCAACATGAAGAACAAGCATGCCATAAAAATGAAACTCAAGCTAAAGAAATTCAGCACCGATAGGCAAAAATGACTCTGAACAAGGCAGCGCCGTGAAAACGTGTTTATTCATTACGTTTTTGTGATTTAACGCGGTTGTATGCGTTCGGAACGATACGAATTAAAACAAAATAGGTCACCTCACACAAAAACAAACAAACAAACACCAACCCCCAAGAAATGAAAGAGACATCAACATGAAGAACAAGCATGCCATAAAAATGAAACTCAAGCTAAAGAAATTCAGCACCGATAGGCAAAATGACTCTGAGCAAGGCAGCGCCGTGAAAACGTGTTTATTCATTACGTTTTTGTGATTTAACGCGGTAGTATGCGTTCGGAACGACAGGAATTAAAACAAAATGGGTAACCTCAAACGGAAAAAAAAATCGCCAACCCCCAAGGAATGAAAGAGACATCAACATGAAGAGCAAGTATGCCATAAAAATGAAACTCAAGCTAAAGAAATTCAGCACCGACAGGCAAAAGAAGGGCAAGTCAGCGCCGTGAAAACGTATTTGTTCGTTATACGTTTTTCGTGACTTACGCGGTTGTATGCGTTCGGAACGATAACAAAATAGGTCACCTCACACGAAAAAAACAACAACAACCACCAACCCCCAAGGAATGAAAGAGACATCAACATGAAGAACAAGCATGCCATAAAAATGAAACTCAAGCTGAAGAAATTCAGCACCGACAGGCAAAAATGACTCTGAGCAAGGCAGCGCCGTTAAAACGTGTTTATTCATTACGTTTTTGTGATTTAACGCGGTTGTATGCGTTCGGAACGAGAAGAATTAAAACAAAATGGGTCACCTCACACGAAAAAAAAAAAAAAAAAATCGCCAACCCCCAAGGAATGAAAGAAACATCAACATGAAGAACAAGTATGCCATAAAAATGAAACTCAAGCTAAAGAAATTCAGCACCGACAGGCAAAAGAAGGGCAAGTCAGCGCCGTGAAAACGTATTTGTTCGTTTATTATACGTTTTTTGTTGTGATTTACGCGGTTGTATGCGTTCGGAACGATAACAAAATAGGTCACCTCACACGAAAAAAAAAACAACAACAACAACAACAACAACCACCAACCCCCAAGGAATGAAAGAGACATCAACATGAAGAACAAGCATGCCATAAAAATGAAACTAAAGCTGAAGAAATTCAGCACCGACAGGCAAAAATGACTCTGAGCAAGGCAGCGCCGTGAAAACGTGTTTATTCATTACGTTTTTGTGATTTAACGCGGTTGTATGCGTTCGGGACGATAAGAATTAAAACAAAATAGGTCACCTCACACGGAAAAAAAACAACAACAAACAAACAAACCACCAACCCCAAGGAATGAAAGAGACATCAACATGAAGAAAAAGTATGCCATAAAAATGAAACTCAAGCTAAAGAAATTCAGCACCGACAGGCAAAAGAAGGGCAAGTCAGCGCCGTGAAAACGTATTTGTTCGTTACGTTTTTTGTGACTTAACGCGGTTGTATGCGTTCGTAACGATAAGAATGAAAACAAAATAGGTCACCTCACACGAAAAGACAAAAACAAAAACACCAACCCCCAAGGAATGAAAGAGACATCAACATGAAGAACAAGCATGCCATAAAAATGAAACTCAAGCTAAAGAAATTCAGCACCGACAGGCAAAAGAAGGGCAAGTCAGCGCCGTGAAAACGTGTTTGTTCGTTACGTTTTTTGTGACTTAACGCGGTTGTATGCGTTCGGAACGATAAGAATTAAAACAAAATAGGTCACCTCACACGAAAAAAAAAAACAAAAAAAAAAAACACCCAACCCCCAAGGAATGAAAGAGACATCAACATGAAGAACAAGTATGCCATAAAAATGAAACTCAAGCTAAAGAAATTCAGCACCGACAGGCAAAAGAAGGGCAAGTCAGCGCCGTGAAAACGTGTTTGTTCGTTACGTTTTTTGTGACTTAACGCGGTTGTATGCGTTCGGAACGATAAGAATTAAAACAAAATAGGTCACCTCACACGAAAAGACAAAAACAAAAACACCAACCCCCAAGGAATGAAAGAAACATCAACATGAAGAACAAGCATGCCATAAAAATGAAACTAAAGCTGAAGAAATTCAGCACCGACAGGCAAAAATGATTCTGAGCAAGGCAGCGCCGTGAAAACGTGTTTATTCAGTATACGTTTTTGTGATTTAACGCGGTTGTATGCGTTCGGAACGATAAGAATTAAAACAAAATAGGTCACCTCACACGGAAAAAAAAACACCAACCCCCAAGGAATGAAAGAGACATCAACATGAAGAACAAGTATGCCATAAAAATGAAACTAAAGCTGAAGAAATTCAGCACCGACAGGCAAAAATGAGCAAGCCAGTGCCGAAAATACGTGTTTATTCATTACGTTTTTGTGATTTAACGCGGTTGTACGCGTTCAGAACGATAGGAATTACTGTACGAGCTGCAATTTTCGCGTACAGATATTTTTGCAAATCTAGAGCTACTTGGGAGACGTTTTCGCGTGTTGTTTATTTCGCGGTTGCGAGGGTCTAAGTAAACTAACCTTAGTTATTCGCGTGTTGTTATTTTCGCGTGTTGTTATTTTCGCGGTTCAAAGACGATTCGCGAAATTCGCGAAAATAAAACCACCGCGAAAATTTCAGCTCGTACACTAAAACAAAATAGGTCACCTCACACGAAAAAAAAAAAAAAACCACAACAACACCAACCACCAAGGACTGAAAGAAACATCAACATGAAGAACAAGTATGCCATAAAAATGAAACTCAAGCTAAAACAATATTCAGCACCGACAGGTAAAAATGAGCAAGTCAACGCCGAAAATACGTTTTTATTCATTTTTGAATACATCACCCCTTGTCAGTGACACCTTAAAACTATAAAAGCACACGTGTTTTCTTCTTTTTCTTCAATTAACAGTCAGTTATAATTTAAAGCTCTTTCACTTTGAGTCAATATCATGGCGCGGCCCGATGTGGATCGCATTGCGGTGTGAGCGCGGGCGCGAACATACAGATAATGAAATGTTGCCCGCGAGATGGCGCTATTCCACAATAGTGAAAGGGAGGGGAATATTTTGCTGTACAATGTGTACGCGTTACGAACGCGTATGGCAAAACGCAACGCGGAAAGTACACGTACCTACGCGTTTTTGGGGTAACGCGTAGGTAAGTTTAACGCGATCAGCACTGTAGCATCACAAACATAATCTCAAACAGCATGTTCTGAGTGAATGAATGCAATCACATAGTGAAATGTCAAACATTATGTTCCAGGTGATTATTAGGTTATCTTTCTCACTGAACTGTGAAAGATGGTATTCACTATCCCCATGTATTTGCTAAACAGTGAAGATCTTCAGTTCAGGTGCAAAAATGAGTTCTTTTAACCCTAACTTACCTGGGCTATTTAGCAAGCTTGAATTCCTGGGGGGGGGCCATTATGGCCCCCCCATCAGATCTCGGCCGTTGATCGCGCGATCGCCGCAAAATTTTGCATGAACATAAAGCCGGATGTAATCTACAAGACTGCTAAGTTAGATTTTCAAAAAATTAGCATTTTTTATTTTAAATCAATTAATTATGCATATATATGCAAAAGACCTCATTTTCGTCTGTAATTGGCTTATAAAAGCTTATGGAATGCTGATTTTTGGTGTAAATATTCCTAGTGACATTCCAAACATTGGCGCGTAAAAAAAAATTCAGTATCAAAATTAATTTCTTATGTTTTTTATTGTTTTATCAATTTTTTATGTATTTCCTTGTTTTTTCGAACTTTTGTTTTTGTTGTTTTTTTCAACAGAATTTGTCATACACATTTTTTGAAGCATAACTATACTAAAATGAATTGATTTCAGCCATTAAAATGAAAAATATGAATCTTTATATGAATTAATTGAAAAAACACAATTTGTATTGACTTTGTACACAAAATCACATTTTTGAGCGATTTTGGGGTTGACGAAAATTTTTTGAAGGGGCGTGGCTTCGGAACGGTATGCCCGGACGCAACAAATTTGGTCTCAAAAGTTGCGCGAGACTTGAAAGTAAAAAGTCAGCGAGCGGCGCGGTCAAAAAATTTTGCACGCCGGAATGGTCGCGGAATTTGTCGAGGGGGGGGCCATTATGGCCCCCCCCCAGGTAAGTTAGGGTTAACATGTTCTGTTTCATTTTAATTGCATTCTGCGGTACGTGTATAAAACCATGTTTGCAAAAAGTCTGTGTTCTAGAACCAATTTTGTGAAGCCCTTTTCTGGGGAATAAGGGATACTTTTAGGCTAGCAACATCTGACTCCATATTGTTGTATGAATGTGTCGGAATAGGACTTGCCGCTGCTGTACGAGATCCGATACAGTCTGAACCAGTCGGATCCAGAGACAATTCTCTACTATGGCATGGATTCATCCATTCGTTTCCTGCTGCCTGCTGGACATGCAGAGAACAACCACAACGGTGAGTTTGCCAAGAGTGCAAGAAACTGTAATGTTTTGATGTTATTAATAATGTATGATGGAGACCATTTGGTTATAGGTTCGATGGCATGTTTGTTCCTAGTCTGTTGTGTATATTGTATGGTGTCTTTTAAGTGTTACAATCATAAATGAATAGCAGTCATGGATATGATACTCCGTAATCGCAAATTGTTACACACGTGGATGTATCTAATGATACTACAGTAACACACGTGGATGTATCTAATGATACTACAGTAACCAGTTCCCTACACAATTTTGACAAATCCTTCGAAGTTAAACATAGTTCTCTCATATATTTCGTCTCTTTTTTTTTGGGGGGGGGGGCAGTTGACCATCTTTGGCATGCTCTTTAACCCGTTGAAGACGAGTCCTCCGTATACTTGCACAGGTGTTTATGGGAGATGTGTGTTGTAGCAAAATCAGCCCGTCCTCAATGGGTTAATCATCTTGTCTTTCTTTCTTCATCCTGTCCATCTATTATCTCTGCCTCTGTGTCTCTTCATCAAGTTTTCTCTATGCTGTTCATGCCACCTGGCTTCATTGATATCTTTTATTCTTTATTTTCATTTATTGTCTTTTTACAGTGTACCTGAAGCTTGCTATTGTGGACAGCCAGGGAGCCAAGACGTCAGTCTGCGACATAGCGATACCGGTAACCCCAAAGGAATTTGGCAGCTTGGAAGAAAAACTGAATTATTTGTGAGTACCACCCAGGCCTAGTTTTTGCTATTGGAATGAATACTCTTTACACACTTTTAATCACTGCAGTAATGTGGCCACCCTGTGCAGTTCAACAAGGAGACTGGTGTTCCTCTCTCTCTAGTGATGTTATAGAGAAAGCATGCATGACAAAATCTGAATTAGGATATTCAGTCATCCTTGCCTAAGTCAAATCCCCAAAGGGATGGGAGAATATCCTTTGACTTACATGAATTTCGACTTACACAATAAAATGAACAATGTTCGACTTACATTTGTATGCAATAGCATGACTTGTGCGAGGTTGACTGTATATAGCCAAGCACACAGGGTGCAGTATCATGAGTGTCTGATGTCTCGTAACTATCAGAAGAAGAACGTGTGTGCCATTGAGGCACCAAGTTTGTGTATGAAGAGATAGGAAAGGTCTCTTAATGTGCAAAATTACTTTCCGTTGGGATTGTTTGGGTGGCCACATGCTGAGTACATTCTGCCTTCTTTGTAGTCCCAAGTGTCGAAATCTGCGTCATTCATGAGTATAGATGGGAAGGGTGCGATACTGTAAAATACAATATTTTTGCGGCATGAAATTTTCGCGAGTTGCCTCTAACATTTAGTGCATGTAGTGTAGACGAGAACTTTCACATGCATTTTAATTTCGCGAAACTTGGCTGTCAAGAAATTTGCGAAATTAAAATGCACGCAAACATTCCTCGTTTTACAGTACTCCTTGTAACATGGACGGAGATGACACCCTTCTGGCCTCACCTACTGAGGACATGGCTATGCACAGTGCAGAGTTACCCTGCACTGTGTTCGTCAACATTGTCGTTTTGACGCAAACAAATTTATGATGTGCCTGCCCTCCCCTGTCCATTGTGAATGCATGCTCAGTCCCTCCCCCATCCTGATGGTAGTATGAATAACCTCCTTGTTTATATGTATCCCAAAATATGGGATATGTAATTACATTTGTTTTGTTTTGTTCTCATTTGCTCCTTTTGTTCTCATCCTCCTTCATGCATGATGGAAATGCTGTGGTTATACATATTTGTAATATTTTTGTTTTGCTTTGTTACTTGTACATATATGAAGGGCCCTTCATGTGCGTTTCGTCCCTGATTGTGTTGTGAATGTCTTGTTTTACTCACTGAATGCGTATATGTACTTACAACAGTTCAGCCACAATTTTATGCCTAAATTGTAACCTATAATCTCCCTTGCAGTCCGGCCCTCTCAAGCTTTTATGCATCTACCTGCTGAAAGTTACAAAGAAAATGTGAACAGCACAAACAAGAAAATCTTTCAATGGTGTCACATTCATCTGTCTTCAAAACATCAATAGACTTTCAAGAACCTTCACTTGATATGATATTCTATAGCCATGCTAATGCAGAATAAAGATTCAATAGTTATTAGCACAGATACATATTTCTTGCAAAGAATGAGTGTCAAAGCATATTATTAATTGCAGTCAGTTGTTTTCTCAACTGATTTGACATTACAAGGAGAAAGAAGAAGGTCAAAAGAATGGACATGAGAAGAGAAGTGTGCTTGTGTATGTGGGCTTTGTGCTAGCCTCTGTGTTTGTGTATTTAAATTATGTCAAATGTGAGGAATCTGGAGTCTCATTTGTTGCATCGCCTTGGTGAGCTGATGGCATGGCATTGCCAATTTTGGGTTTGAGCTGTTCAATTGTTTTCAGAGACTACATCCCATTTTGCCAAATTGGCAGTCTTGATGTTTCCATGACAACGGAGATCCGACTAGGTGTTGGAATGGTTTCGTCTGTCTTCTGGATCCAGCACTTTTCCACGGTTGCGAGCTTCCTTGGTGTGTGCAATCTGTCAGTACATTGTGGGATGGTGTGCAGGGAGAAAGAAGAATGTGAGTTTCCTGTGTAGTGTAATAGGGAATGAGACAAGATGTGTGAATACAGCCAGATAGAATTATAAAACAGATAGCACATCATTAAAGGGAAACATTTATGTCAGACTCTGCCTCTACTCAGTGAAAAAAGTGATATGATACAAAATAATCTGATATTGTCATTGTCTTCATGATTGTGACCACAACAGATATAAACACCTTGTTATGGGAGGCAGAAACCATTTAAAATCATACAATTTACTGCTACAACAATGTACAACCACATACCACAAGAAATTACACAAGTTGACAAAAGATGCTTGCTCAATTTGCATTTGCCTTTGCATCCTGTGCTGTGAAGTTAGAATTGTAAATATCCAATGCTCTGTACCTGCTATTCCATATTACACCAAATTTCCTTAACCCTCCCCCCCAAAAAAAAAAAATAGTATAAGATCAGCCTGCATTAATGTAAAAAAATGTTGATTAATTTAAAAGAAAAAAAGAAGGAAACAAAAGGCGCTATTGTATATGTTGTGCACACTCCCCTTCCAGTACTTATCCTTTGTGTACCTATTTTATCATCTTCTTTGTTTCGTGAGTCAATATGATTGTTTCTTGTCCGTACTGATAGGAATGAGATTCAACTCCATCACTACCAGTGGATGCCTGGTTGTGGGTATACATGTATGTTTTTTTTTTTGTGTGTGTGTGTGTGTCTGTGTGTGTGTGAGAGAGAGAGTTGTAATGTCATTTTCATCCCTTCTGTGGTTTAGTAAGTGTGGTTGTAGAGAATGCAAGCAATCGGCATATATATACAAACTGTACAGTTACCTTGTGGGGTAGATGCGATTGAAATTGTTATGAAATTCTGTTCTTCTCCCAATCTATCTGTCGTGTCTACCTGTGCACTCCCGATCAGTGCGACACTGAAAAAGATGATACTGCGGCGCAACCTTGTCGTGCCGCCGAAATATTGGACGTTCATCACGTGATGCTGTCATGGTGGCTAACCTTTTATAATGATGATGAACGTTTGTCTTGAGGCAACTATGTTATGCATATCTTCCATTTCTGTACACTGTGTCAGTGCCATTTCATATAATTTTCGAGCCATTTTGAGTTTGAGTCTGCATTGAAATGATTGATCTCTTGGTTCACAGAGAGAAGGTACATGTACTCACGAAAAAAGAAGAAGCTAATTTTCTTTTGCAATAAAATGCTTAAGCCCCCTCCAAAAAGCAAAACAAAAAAATCAGTAAAAATGTCGAGTCAGATAAAATTGATACAAATTAACAATTCATTCATTAACCAGTTTATCATCCTCTGAATCTTTAAGCAAGCAAGCATCTCTTTGTGAAACTGTCGTGGGGAAGGCTGCAAGATAACGATTTTGATGACTTCTCTTCATCGTGTCTCGCCAAATTTACCTATCTCTTCCAGAAAACACCACAGAAACAAACAAAAGTTGAAATATTGTAGCCTTGATGTTCCATATTAAAGGGATGGTATAGCTTTGGTTGAGATGAGAGATTCTGATTTTAACTTTTCACAAGATGATTAGAAACCACTTATGAAATATGAAAGAGCATACAATTGTAGGAGGAATTCAACATTCATTTGATGAAAATCGGTATGGAAATGGCTGAGATATTCAAATACAAATTAAAAAAGAAATACTTTAAAAAAAATACTTTTTTAGGATCACTTTGCTTTTGGATATCTTTGCCCATTCAAAACCAGTGTTCATCAAATTATTAG
Source organism: Diadema setosum (assembly GCA_033980235.1). Taxonomy (NCBI): domain Eukaryota; kingdom Metazoa; phylum Echinodermata; class Echinoidea; order Diadematoida; family Diadematidae; genus Diadema; species Diadema setosum. The sequence continues at coordinate 10,788,090 of CM067075.1, read as the reverse complement.
GTTTGCATTCCTCCTTCATATTTCATAAGAGGTTTCTCATTATCTCTCCCCAAAAAAGTTAGAAAGCTGAAACCCCATCTCAACCAAAACTATGCCTTCATTTCAATGCCCAGCACATGCACCATTCATCCTTTCCATGTTGACTGCTTTCATGTTTAATATTCAGCAGCCATAATTTAGAAATTTATTAGAGAATGAAACAGAGAGAGTGATATTTGAGAGAAGCTTTTACATTCAAAGAAAATCTTTGTTCTTGCTGAACCCTTCTTTTCAGGATTCTCAAATGTGTTGTGAAGGAGGACAGATAACTGCCAGGAAAATAATAGTATAATTCTAAATGATTATGATCATATTATATTTAAATGAGAACAAAAAAATCAAGGTGAATACTTCATACCCACTTGGAGGGCGATATCCTTGGAACTTACCACTCTCAAGGATGAATCAATGTTCCACAAGTAATACTGCATATGCCATTTTGTCGCTGGTGCGACAAGACCTCGTATCTACAAAATGTCAAATGTTCAGGAGAGCCAAAAAAAAAAAAAAAAAACCATGGCGGCCAAAGCACTATAGCGAATGGGAGAGCCGTTTCTTTGACATGCTGTGTTGGCTTCATTTTTGGGGTAAAACAGTTAGGATTTGGACAGGACTTCACTTTCACAAGCTCGTTGATTATTGTGTCCACACGGAGTGAAACTACGAGTGGGGACCCCCTGTGGCTCATGGAGAGAGCGTAACCCTATGCAAAGATGCCTTGTGGTTCTAATCATCAACTAAACTTTAAGGCCGGAATTCACGAAGGTGGTGCAAATGAAACCATGGTTTAAACTATGGACAAAAGTCATGGAATGCCAAGTGTCGCACGGAATATTCCGTTCTGAAATTGGTCATTTCGTCGACAAAATGACCGTTTCATTAATGAAATTATCATTTCGTGGACGAAATGTTCATTTATTTACAAAATGTTGTCATTTCGATACAAAATAATCATTTCATCGACAAAGTGACCAATTTCTTAATTCATATTCCATGCGACACTTGGCGCTCCATGGTTTTTGTCCATGGTTTAAACCATGGTTTCATTTGTACCACCTTCGTGAATTCGGGCCTAAGATTGCTATTCTAACTTTCAAGTGCGTCCGCACGGTGCTAAACTGCAAGCCAATCATCGAGAGTTAGAAATTTTCAACATAAACTTAAAGTCTAGGAACAGCATGTGAACCTAACTAGTGTGAAATACAATGCATGCATCTCTCTTTCAACAATGAAAAAAGAAGAAAAAAGAGCAAGCATTGTGTTGAGGACTGGGTCAACATTTTCTGGAGCATGTTTTGCAACACAAGGTCCCAAAGAAACACAGCTGTCATAAAAGCATTGTACCTCTTGACAGATAGGAACAGAAGAAGGAAAATGGATCTACCACTTTATTTTATTGTTTTTACTGTTCATAAATATTGTATATTGCTAATGACAGCAGTGGCACCATTCCCTACCCCATTTCCTTCACCTCTTCATTGTTGATGACCTGCTTTGTGATTTCAATTATTTGACCATCAATCCCCAAAAAAGTCATTTTTACCAAAATTTTAGACACAAGGTCTTGTCACCCCAGCGACGATATATTTTAAAGTGAGTTTAATTTTTTCGCGTATTGAGACTTCCGGACAGTTTTTGCAAATGGTTAAATTGTGATCGGTGTCATTCACTCATTGTCAGGAAGCAAAATTAGCGATTCTGCATGGAAAACAATATTTGCGTACTATTGTATGCATATGTTGTACCTTTACTGCTATGTATTACACATTTTTGGATCAGATTGAATGTGTTGTGAAATTCACAAATAACACCAGACCAGTATATGTAAAAATAAAAAATCACGCGAAATATATCCAATGGCATATACAGTACGGTACCGATACGGGTATGCATGATATGGGATAATTTGCATAATGCCCAACACAAAACAGATATGTATCACATCTCAAGTCATTCAGGAATCTACAATAGGGTCACTATCAAGCATCAGGATTTGAATTCATTGTCATTTAGTTGCAAAGCACAAATCAAAATTTAAGTTGAAGTACAGCAAATTTCAGGGTATTTTGTTTCGCATGCTCTTTGTACAAAACAATTGCCATTTCTATAGATTTTTTTTATTTATATATATATTCAGAAATGCCAGTGCGCTTCAGGGAAGTTTGACTCGGCATAATATCCACGTTTATGAAATACTGCAGCTACTGTTTAAATCAGGAAATACTCAGTGGAGCGATTAAACCAGATCAACATTTCAGGGTATAAGATTGCAGCAAAACGCAAACAGCAAAAAATGTTTGCACATCGGGACATTTTCTGTGAGTGAATGTGATACCAATTCTCTCAGGATGAAAGCAGCTGGATTCTGTTTTGCTGGATGCATTTGGTTGCTTGTATTGGCACAAAACATCAAAATGTTACCCTGAGATAGAAATAGTGTATTCTTTTTTGTTTGATCTCAACGTATCAGTTATTTACAGTTCCGATCTACTGTAAAATTTCATGCAGTGTGAAAATACTTGCTAATTTTGCACGTATCAGAATGAGCACTGATCTATCAGATCTCATACTAAAATGCAACTGATCGGCAAATATATTCACGGAAAAATGCCCTTATTGTCAAAATTATATGAGTGAGCAAAGTTCCGTGCAAATGGTCCATTGAACGAAATAGATAAATCTCACAAAAGTTTAATCTTTTTAAAGTTTTCAAGTAAAGTTTGATGACAAGTTTTTACCTGTGTATGTACATGTACAAAATAGAGTCAAGCTCAGTCTGTTATGTATTTTAAAGTTTGTGATATATCATATATATTTGTAGGTGTGTTGTTTTTAATTATGTGTATGTCTGTGTTACCTATGTCTTGTTTTTATATCTGATCTGTCCTTAAAGGGCAAATTGTGCATTGGAATGTATGTTCATTTTGTACAGGTTGCTGTTGTCTTCTACTGCTAACATGTATGTGAAAGTATTTGTGTGTTATTTATTTTATGATTTCAGCTGCACTTTAGGGTAGAAAGCACAGGTAACAACCCAAAGGGTGTCAGATATGATATAGAGTTATTCTTGTGTGCATTATGCATAATATTAGAGATCATAAACACGAATGTGTTCATGTATTAAATCCAACGATAAAGAATAGAAAAAAGGGATGAGCTATTGTCTGAATTTTTTTTTCACATCTTGATTTGGAGATAATTCTTGCATGGAAGTACATTTTGAACTATTTTAAAGCATCAAACATTCTCATTAGGTTAAGAAACATAGTTATGATTTGGTTTAAAAACAAGAATATTTAGGGTCAAAAAGAATGCATTGTTCTACTGCATACACTTCAGCCATAGCTATTAAATCAAAGAAATAAATAACACCTTTTTCACCCTTTCACCCACCCGACAAAAAAACAACAACAACAAAACATCAGAATGTTAAAATGCAATTGAGTGTTGTAGGTAAATATGTTTACAATGAAGAGGCCGCGGGAGCTTAATTTTCACTGCGGATACCGAGATCTGAGAAATTCAGTCAGATGAGTGACTTGAATTAAGATATCATGTGTTGGAATGAACTGCAAGGATTATCTTCAAAGCTGTCAGAGTATTTTATCATTCTATGCTCATATTTATTTCCTTTGTGTAACATCTTCTGTATCATTTTATATACACCTATGTACAATGTCACCCCTGTCAAAATGTTTTGTATCTAATGTTGCCAAATGAATGAATAAAATACAATGTAGGAGTGAGGTTACGCTGGGCAGTAGCAGTGATCTGGGTACCTACGTTGCCCGCGGCGACCAGCTCAACATCCACTCCCACGTGCGTCTCGTGGCACACCTCCTCAACGACCTCTCGCACCACGACGAAGAGGACGAAGATATGGAGCATTGCCATGTGAGTAGATCAATTTACTTCATTTTATTTTATTTTATTTCAGTTCATTCATGTTATTTAATTTTGTTTCATTTTATCTCATATCATTTCGATGTAAGTCAGTGCATGCGTGAGTGAGACCTGCGTCATAATCTACAAGATTGTGTCATAAGTTTTTTGAAACAATCAATTTCTAATTTTAATTAATTAATTATGCAAATTATTATTATAATAATAAATTATTATTCAAAAGCTTAACCCTAAAAGGGCCGGGGGGGTGGATTCCGCCGCCCCCCCCCCCCCCCCCCCCCCCCCCCCCGAGATCTCGGCCATCGGTGGCACGATCGCGATGAAATTTTGCATGCGTGAGACCTGCGTCATAATCTACAAGATTGTGTCATAAGTTTTTTGAAACAATCAATTTCTAATTTTAATTAATTAATTATGCAAATTAAGCTCAAGATCATATTTTAGCCTAATTAAAAGCATTGAGAGTCTAATTTTTGGTCTGTAAATCTGTTGCAGCATATTCAACGATTGTACATCACAAAAACATCCAAAATTCATTTCAATTCTTATGTATTTTATTGTTTTCAGAATTTCTTATGTATTTCCTTGTTTTTCAGCTTTTGTTTTTTCTTTGTTTTTTCATTGGAAATTGTCACTGACCACTTTTCTACCATAATTAGTACAAAACTAATCAATGAAAGTGATTAATTGTAAAAATAATCAGGTTTTCATGACTTTCACGACAGAGCACTGTTTTCCATATGAAATGTACACAAAATCACAAAATTGTGCCCATTTTGGGGCGACATTCCATTACAAAAATGGGCGTGGCTTCGCAAAAGTACGCGCGGACGTCGCAAATTTGGTCTCAAAAGTTGCGCGAGACTTGAACAAACAAAGTCAAGAAGCCTCGCGACGAGGCCTTCTCGCGTAACAGAATTATAGCGCGAAACGTCGAGGGGGGGGGGGCGGATTCCGCCCCCCCCCCGGCCCTTTTAGGGTTAAGCTTTTGAACATTTTGCAGGTGGACATAGGCTTCAAAAAAGATAATACCTTACGAAATAAATGCTAACCTGTACATCTTTAAGGAAACCAGAAGATGCTTTGGGCAAAAAATAAGAAAAAAAGTATGAGAAATATCTGATTTTTTTAGTGCTTATCTCAAAAGAATTTTCAAATTTTTTTTTATAAAAATCTGATTCCCAGAGTTATTTGAGAAAGAACATTTGGATGGGCTGTGTAGTACATAGCCTTTTAAACAACTACTGTAAAACATGATATATTCGCGGCATGAATTTTTTGCAAATTGGAGCCAACAGCCTTTTTTGCGGCATGAAATTTTCGCGAACTGCCACTGGCATTCAATGCATATAGCGTAGACAAGAACTTTCGCGTCCATCTTAATTTCGCAAGTCTTAGCGCTTGCGAAATTCGTGAAATTAAAATGCCCGCGAACATTCCTCGTTTTGCAGTATTAAATTGTGCCTAAAACATCTCGTCATTACTGTTTGTATCTCTGCATAGAACATCGCCGAGCGTTGCGACATCCGTAGCGCCCTCTTAGACGGGATACAGGCCCTCTCCATTCGCAACGAGTACGAGATCCTGCAGGCAGTCGGTGCCACAGTGGAGGCCACTGCAGTACCAGAAGAGGTTTGTGTCAATGTTTGCTGAATTTGGGAAAGGAAGGTTAAAGTAGAAGTGGTGCACATCCAAACAAAAGGCACCAAAATTCTTGGTCAAGGAAAACTTGGATGTTACACATTACCCCCCACCCCCCCCCCCCCCCCCCATTCAGGAGAAAAAAAAAAAATCCTCTTAAATTATTTGGATGGTACTGGATGTGCAGGGCCCAAAAAGCCACACACAGACAAAAAAAAAACAACAACAACAGCAACAACACATACATGTAAGCTATAGTGTTTTCTCCAGTGTGTTGCAAAGGAAAGCCTGTGATGGATTGTGTTTAGAGTTAAAAACATACCATGACTGCCAAAACGTTTTGATATTGTGTGGCCCAAGTCTGAAATGTTGGTGATTTTGTAACAATCTTATACTGGGGTGAACTGTTTCAGATAATGTGGTGTTTTAAAAACTGATTTGTCTGGCATTTGAAGTAATGGATTCATATGTCTGTGAAGCAGCACGTTTGCCCCCCCCCCCCCCAAAAAAAAAAAAAAAAAAATGTTGTATTGGCATATTGATGTAACCTGCCTGACCCAACAGTATCGCGGACTAATTGTTATCAGTATCGCATATGAATGTGATGCCTTTGTAATTATATTTGCTGTACAGAAAACCTGGAAGTGTTGTGGACAGAATAGCTCTTTTCCTGCCATGAAATATGTGCTTCAAGCAGTTTCAGCAACAGTTTAACCTCTTTTTTTTCTCATTATTTGGGGTGATTGCACCCTCAGTGCTTTGACTTGGATGCGCCATGTCACATTTCTTGTACAGTGTACAATGTGCTCATTTGTTATCAGATTTTACATTTGTTATCAGATTTTATTCAAACTTGCTATTGAAGCTTACGGGGAGGATTTTTTTTTTTAGGAAACAAAAATTTTCATTGACAGCGCCCTCATTGTTCCAACTTGTATAGGATGCCATGTCATATTCATTGTATATGCTATACCAGCCTCATTTCTTGTTGGATTTCATTGTATCCCACTACAGTTGCTATATTATACAACAGTTTGGCCTCAGATGTCATCCAAATGGGGTGGGGGTGGTTTAGGGGACACATGTACTTAAACGGGTCCCCTGGCCGAGTGCTCTAGTTTTCTTCTTTTTTTTTTTTTTGGGGGGGGGAGCCTTACATTGACCGTTTCTCTACTCTGTGTAAGTATCATGTTGTGCTTTGAACAGTAAATTAAGTAAAAAACGGTGATTTAAAAATACTTGACATTGCCATAAATTACATGAATGATTTGTACCCATCTCCAACCACCAGATGAGTGCAGAGTGTCAGAAAAAGACGTCGAATCTTCTCACAGCTCTGGCCGCTTCCAGTGCTGCCTGCATGTGGGCGGAGCCCAGCTCGGCGCGGGACGCCCTCGCAGAAATGCTGACAGTTGTCTCCAATATGTTCGAGTCATACCACCACAACCACACGGAGGCGCCCTTGGACCTGAACATGAAGAGGACCATCACAGAGAGGATGATCACGTCGCTCTCCGACATGCTTCAGGTGAGATCAGAGCTCAGAAACACTCCATCATGCATTGGTACTGGGCTGCCAACATTAGCACAGGAGCACCTTGGTATACCTTACAAGCTGTTTTTTTCATGTACAGATATTTTCATGAATTTGGAGGTCACAGACATTTTCCAGAGATGTTGTTTTCATGATTGACACTGAGGCCATTGTAAGTGCACTAATGCTTGTCCGCTCACAATATTTTTGCATTTTGTCAAAATTTGCGGCCCAACAGTAATCGCGAAATTTGCAAATACATTTTGTATTGCTCGCGAAAATGACAGCTTTTATAGTAGTAAATATGACCAAGGGATTGTGTACCATGCGCAAGGTCTTGAGTTCAAGGCGTTGGTGAGTTCTGGCAATGGTGGGGTATTATAATGGCAGAGCCTTATAGGAGAGCAATGGCAACACTAAAGAGGCTACCCAAGGTAAATAAGACCATGAACCACGTCAAGGTCAGGGAGGATCCAAGAAGTAAACAGGGGAGATGCTATTAGTGTCCCCCTGCTTGTTCACAAACTAGGAGTGAATATCTACAGTCTGGTACCATATTTCATGGGGCTGGAGGCCGAATGGATTATGTCGCCATACCATAGATATTTTTGCCTGTATTTTGTGAGAATAAGTAGGCTGTATCAGTTTTGTCTTTTAGTGATCATGATTCCTCTCATTAAAGGACAAGTTCACCTTCATGTGGGGTGAGTGAATGCAGCAATATTAGTAGAACACATCAGTTAGAGTTTGAGGAAAATCGGACAATCCATTCAAAAGTTATGAATTTTTGAAGTTTCTGCTCATCAGTCACGGCTGGATGAGAAGACTACTATGGCTTGTGATGTCGTATGAGTACAACTATATAAAGAAAGTATAAAGAAAATTCAAGATATTCTCGCTTTCTTCACATAAGAAAAGAACACTCAACTTCTCTCTTTCAGAAGTCAGTGGGAATAATATAACCCCTAACATAGTTCAGTAACAAGTCGAAGAAATGTGTACTTTATTCAATAAGTCAAGTTTTGTGAAATTCTCTTTTTATTTTCCTTATATAGTTGTACGCATGTGACATCATACACTGTAGTAGTCTTCTCCTCCAGCAGTGATTGCACAGATATTTTAAAAATTCATAACTTTCGAATGGATTGTCGGATTTCCCCAAACTTTCACTGATGTGTTCCACTAATATTATTGCCTTCACTCAATCCACATGTATATGAAGGTGAACTTGTCCTTTAATTTCTTCCCATGAATATGTTGATACAGCAGACTGTGAGCCATGCACGTGTGCTGTCTGCATAAGATGGATCAGCGCATACACTCAATTACAACAAGGCATTGTCTTCATTCATAAAATAAGGGAAATATTCAGTGGGTGATTGACCAATGAGATCCCCAGAATTCATGATCATTAAAAGATAATTGTGTGCGTTACATAAATCTTAACCTGTTGAGGATGGGTTGATTTTGCTTTAACACACATTTCCCATAGACACATCCTGCTCGAGTATACTCCGGGACTTGTCGTCAACTGGTCAATAGGGAAATATCATTCCCAAATCAGGGTCTGAGGCTTTTATATATTCTTTACCAACTTGTACCATAATCAATTGATGACATATCTTATTCTTTTCTGTTGACCATTCTGCAGGTATATCTGGGTCACATGACAACCCAGAGTGCCCCAGTGACCCTGGACAGCCCTATGCTGACCCTCCAGGGTTCAAGGGTCGACGCCCTGGGCGGGGCAAGGCTTGTAGCGGGTGGGGCCTCCTTCACCCTCCCCGAAGACATGGATGGGCTCCTGCCCTCCTCCGCCCAGGCCCAGAGGTCCTCCTCCGGCTACCAGTGGAACTTTCCCTGCTACAGCGCCCACATGGCTACCTACGCTGACAACCCCTACGTCTGGGGGAATGGCTTCCAGAGGGTATGTGTTGTGATGGAATACATAGGGGCCATGCAACCAATTGTACACATTTGTTGAATGTTTGTTCTTGCTTTATTTCATATAATTTGTCTACATTATATGTCAACCTGCAGATGACATGCAGTCATATGTTTATTCCACCTCACAGTTGCCACGTAGTTGTTTCTGTATGTCTGTTTGTCTGTTTGTTTGTTTGTTTGTTTGTTTGTTTCCTGTTTTCAGATAAGTAGCACAGGAGGCATGAGGGAGATTCTAAAGAGCAGTCAGAGACATACTTGTACTTGTCGTTCATATGCATTTCAATAGGGTCAAATAATTTCCAGAAATGTCCAAATGATGTTCAATAATTTCCGTGAGACAGACTTTCATATTATATTCTCTTGTTGACACATGAATTTAATGGACAATGTCATGATCTAATCATGCGTTTACAATCCTTTTTTTTTTTCACACAAATGAGTATTACAGGCCCAGTTGTATGGAAGAGTCAGCAGCTCTGTCTTGAATTAATGAGTCAACATACGTAGTAACATCTACCACTGTCCATATGTTTGTACTTCCAGGTCACGACCCCAGTCACTTCTCTGGAGCTGTATACCTGTCATGATGAGACGGTGAGCCCCATTGTGGTCAGCAATCTGCCATCTGGGCAAGAGGTTGTCATTGACATTGATAACATGGTGGAAGAGGTGAGCCTGCTAGCATTTCGTACTTCCACATTTCAGCTGAAATTCTTTCCTGTTTTTGCAAACTGTCATCACATTACATCACAATGCATCACAATATGAGTGAACCGGCATTGAAATGAGGGATGTGTTTGTATATTATATGCATGATAATGTATGTTTCTAATGTTTTTAAGTTTTGTTCATGTAACAATCCATTTACTGACAAATGAACTGCTTTCCTTGTTGGCAAAACAGTTTAACTATTTCCCAGGTACTTTAGAATTTTAAACGGCTACAGAGGGGATAATATGACATCACAATTTTTGAGTTTTATTATAATCAGGCAATACTTTTGATTTTGTGTTCATTTTTGTGTGATGTCATGCCTGATGTTCATATCAATGACTGATCACCATTGGTAATTCTCTGTATTGTTTTGATGAAACAACCAGCTCTTCTAAAATTAAATTAACTTTCATGTCTATATACCCATATACATGAACGTAAATTCCTTTCTTCCAAAGTTTCCATCCACTTTCAACTTCACCTTTGACCCCGCCTACATGAGCGTGCACGAGTTCAACGTGACGACAGCCAACATCCAGCAGAGTATGCACCTCACCATCGAGTTGACCCCCATCGATCATCCAGTACCCGTATCCGTCCTGCTCAGGTGAGACTCAGCTGTGCAATGGAAGCTGTCTTCTTTAACTAACATTGGTGCTCCTCCCTTACGCTTCACATGCTTCACAAGCTTCTATGTGTTTCCGTCCAACGATTCTTTTGTCCCCATAATAGCATCCCATAATGACATAAGGAAAGTGTGCCTTGGAAAAATCACCTGTCCACACTGATTTCTAAAGAATTGTAATTTTTTTTTTGTGGGTTTAGCACCTTTTTGGAACAAAAATGAACAACATGCAAATGTTTAAGTGACTAGTTTTAATATCTGTGACTTGTGCATTTTTCTGGGATGATTTGTAGTTTCTACAGATATTCCTCCTGTTTCCTACATCTCTCCAAAGAATCTATGTATAGAAATAAAACATTTTATTGCCAATGATCAAGTAAAATGTTACATAAGGGTCATCTGGAAAGCTATTCAGGCAGGAAAGTTAGCTCGGCTGGCAGCACTGTAGGGGCAAAGTGTGGTCAAGCATGCATCTACGTTTCTGATTGGATCCTGCAGGATTTAGCACCTATTGGAACAAAATCCATATTTCATTACTTGATTTTGGTATTTTCTCAAGAATTTCAATACTTTGAAGAGTGTACTGTATGGGAGTACTAAAAATGAATATATTTCTGTCAAAAAGTCCAATTTGATGAAAATTTGGTTTAATACCTTATGGAAAGGTGGAAAGGAACTCTTCACAAGTTTGACATGGTATACATGTTCTATGTGTCTCTATTATTGCATCTTCATCTGTCCTATCTTCCCTGTCTCACTATCTGTGCCTGAAGGTATGACAGGGAGCCGACGCCCACTCAGTATGATCTGCGCTGGGATCATGATGAAAATATCAACAACATCCACATCTTCCTTGTCCCTGATACCTTCAACAGTAAGTGTCAGACTAACAGACAATTTTGTCAAACCTATTCTCGATAAATGATAAGCCTGATAAGAGTAATGCATTGTTTGCATGTCCTCCTTTGAATATAAGTTCTGTCTGTGCCCAGATATTGTGAAAAATATGAAAATTTGTGACATTTTGTGTCCAGAATAAGTGGATAGCTGCTCAACATGTAGATCACACAGAGTTGTCAATTTGTCTTAATCTCTAAACTTTTTCAATTCATAACTTGTTTTATGTGTCTGATTTTTGCCCCAAGTTTTCACTGATTTGCTCCTGATTTTTCTGTTTTTGTACAAAGCAATGTGATATTGGGATGACATTTCCCTGTAAGTCCATGGACTTTGTACAGCAGCAAAAAATTTCCTGTTCTCTACGATAAATCATTCTAATGCTATTTGCTGCTCTCCTTTTTTTCTCAGACTCCGGCCGCTACTACCTGGCCCTAATGGACGGAGAGTTTGGTCAGATGGTGTACCGGCAAAACGGGGACCTCTCCAGGCAGTATATGATGAAGATGTGGTGGGGAGAATGCCTTTATTGGAATGTGGAAAATGGTGAGCTCACATGCATTCTTCTATGTTTGACCTTACATTATACATCATGAAACCAATAAGAAGTTTGCAAAATAAGTTCTTTAGGCTTGGTTTGGCCAGATTCTTGGCTTCAAAATGTTATATTACTGATCAAAACTGGATTTATGTAGATGCCTAAAACAGTGTTTGACACTAACTTTTTCTTCTCTCTTTTGGCCTGTTGGGGACAATCAAAATCTTGAGATTTTAAATTTTGATGGCCCAAGAAAGAAAAAACTGAAGATGCCAGAAATCCAAGCAAATGTAACATTACACTTTAAATTTTAGTTGCTTGATCAGGCTTCCAAAAGATAGCCATTTTTAAAATTTGGTTTCACAAAAGTGCAGACAGAAAAGTTGCTTCTTTTTCTTTATTCTACGTGTATCATTCCAAATTTCAGATATATGAAGATGAAAAATGCCCTATTTGTTTATACCCAAAACTGAAAACAGACCATGCTGAACCAAAAACACATTTTTTTTTTTTAAGCCTACCTAAAATTCAGCCAGTGTAACTTCTACTTGTGATGCAAACAAGATATTTTGTCCAACTCTGTTTACCCTTGTTTGTAGTCATGTGGTCTCCAGAAGGCTGCTCCACCTCGTCATCGTCCACCTTCTCGACGACGCAGTGCCGCTGCAACCACCTCAGCTCCTTCAGCGTTAGCTTCCTCCCCATCTTCAGCACCCTCGGTTTCATCAACATGCAGCTATTTGTCGAGTAAGGCGGGACTTAATCTGAAAATTCCTTTCAAGCCTTTATCTTTCTACCTGCGAGCCATTTGTCATGGTACAGTTTCTCAATTTTGGCTTCCCCACTTGCTCATCCTCCTCTTTCCAAACATCTCCATAAATTTCCTCTTCCAATTTCTCCTAACTGGATGTGTTTCATACCTCTTCATTTTCTCTACTCCTCATCTGCTTTTTTTTTCCCCTTTGAAGCATAAATGTGACCTTGCAGAAATTATATTGTAATTCAAGAAACTTTAAAACATACTAATAAAGATATGAAAATCTGATTGTGCATACTGTATGTCACAAAATGCTGATTTGACCATCATAGTAAAAATGACGCTTCAGTAATAACAATAATTAAACAGTTGAGAGCATTGCTGTGGGCATATACAGTACAAAAGGTCATGCATGAATTTGGCCCCTTTTTATATACGCGCAGCTCAAATGAGAATCCAATGACCTACAATGTACGTGTTTGTGGATATGTGACAAAATTGTGTATATGTGACAAAAATACTGATTTGACCAGCATAGCAAAAATGATGCATCAGCAATACTCTAACAATAATGAGTTAGCTATCAAAGAGCATTGGCATGGGTATATAAAATATCATGTAAGAATTGGGCACCTCCATGATTCCAACAGCTAAAACAAGAATCCAGTAGCGTACACGTTGGTGAATATGTGACAAAATTCTGGATTTCTGAGACATTACTGATTTGACCAGCATAGCGGGAAAAGAAAATGCTACAGTAATAACAATGACTAAACAGTTGAGAACATTGCTGTAGGCATACATTGTTTAAAAAGGTCACATAAGAATTTGTCCCCTCCTTATCTGCACAGCTCAAACGAGAATCCAGTGACCTACATGTTTGTGGCTGTCCTCCTGGGTGCCTACGCCCTCCTCTTTGTCTACTGTTACTATGCTGACTGCCACGACGAGAAGAAGAAGGGACTCATCTTCCTGAAAGACAACCAGCCTGGAGACCAACAGTAGTGAGTTACCCCTCCATCTTGTTTTGTTTCATCTTTTTCAGGGCTTGGAAGCCATTATGGATGAGTAGGGAGTGCACATGGTGACACAACATTTGTTCCTGCGACAATTGCTCTGGTCTTATTTTCTCCAAGGACTTAGGGTTAGGGTAAGGGTTGTGATAGGGTTTTAGGTTTAGTTTGATGTGAGGTTTAGGATTAGGGTTATATTTGTGGGTGGGTTTTATGTTTGGCTTAGGACGCAGCTTTTTTAAGGGAGCAATATTGTCGCAGGAGCATATGCCATGGAACCAGTACACATACACTAATATTTGAGCAAGTGTTTAGATAACTTTAGCCGTGTGTGAGGGAAGTGGAAAGTTCCCCCTTCTCCAACACCATCCCATCCCCTCTTGAATAGATGTATGGATTCAGTGAATGTAAAAAGATAAGTGATAGAGTCACTGAAAGTGTGAAGATAATTGTGATGCGCTCCGTCGGAATGAGTCAAAAGTCGCAAAAAATGAAATCGTAGTTATGCCTATATGTGAATTCTACAGACTCAAAGCTTTACACTGATATATAATACAACTCATTTCGACATCCCTATAGATCATAAAAACGAATATTATCTACGCTTATGATGTCAGTCCATTTTTTAAATAACGGAGAAAATCGCTCTCAAAGTTCAGGCTATGTTCAAGCTCACGACCTGTTTCTTTCACGGGACGAAACAATACAACAGTCCTGCTTAGCGACGGCGTTTACGCTCCATCGCACGCACTACCATATAAGGCGATAGCTTGGGTGTGTAAGATAATTAACCAATCGCAGGACAGGTCTATCATAAACGATTCTGACCAATACGGCAGCCCGAATGTAAACTTCGGTGCGTTTGTGTCCGTGCCGCTGCAGCCGCATGAATGAGTCGGTACGCGTTGTGTGTCGGCTGCGGTGTATACTTTGCCGCAAGTTTTGAACTCACAAACAATAGGAAACAGTAGAAAGAAAAAAAGGCACGCAATGCGTATTACGAGAAGCGTCTTTTAGTGAGGGCGTTGATCGCTTCCATTCTCCTCCCATGTTGTTGTCAATGGAAACGTTTAGCAAGTACCAATAGCTAAATAGAACCTGTGAACCCATTGTAGGCGGGAGTTCAAAAGACAGCATCGGTAGAGAAAATCAATGAAGTTAATTAACGAAAGTCGTCTTTTGAGATAGTGTTCTTTGCATGTACTAAAAACCCTCAAATTATGCACATGGTCGTAATGTTGCAGAGCATCAAAGACTGCTTTCGCGTCTGTTCTGCTGCAGCTCTATACAGTCGTAACATTCTGAATTCCCGCCATATTAGGCACATTCCTTTATAGACGTTGCGTCCACAGTAATTATCGCTTATCACACTTGCTAATGCTGCACATACTATACGTATCAGAAGCAAAGGTTGATGTAGGCCTGAGAGCTTCACGTTGGGTTTATATGATTGTATCATAAATATACTTCTTATTCTCGGTCACTTTTGTAATACCATAGCATATAAAGAACCATTAACTTGTGGCTTAAGCGTAATGTTTTTTACATCACATTTACAGTTACAATCTTTCTGCATTTGAGATAGATAATTATACTGACAAATATTCGGAATTAATACTTAGGCCTTCCTCATTTCGTTTTGTATTCACAAACCTTACTAAAATAAAAATGATTGCTTGATTACTTTCGGGTAAAGGAACCACCGGAAAAGGAACCGCATTTGATTTTCTTGTTAACGAACCTAAGCTAATAGCGAACCATATTTCATTTTGTGATTAACGAACCTTCAGAACAATCAATTGTATTACCCCCCCCCCAAAAAAAAAAAAAAAAAACATTTCAATGTCATGCGTTGTCATTAGTGATAGGCCCGTTTTTATTTCGTAGTGTGTCTCAGTACTCCTGTGTTTATTTTTAAGGATGTGCCTCTCTTTATGATTGCGATTGATGTTCAACTATTTCTTTCCCGCAAGCTTGAAAAGGAAGAAGCTAAAATTGAGGCAAGGAGACGAGTTTTCTTCCATGAGATACAATCATTAAGACATACATTTATTCCCGAAAGTTGTGTGATTGCTTATGCGCTAAAGAATTATGTCCATTACATGTATCAGGCACTATACAAAACGGTTGAAATGTGCTGAAAGTCGAACTTCGGTTTTTTTTTTTCTATTTCCATTTCAAGCGGGGATAGACTAGAAATTAGTTTGTCTACACTGGCAGCAGACATTAGTTTTCCAGTACATACTCCGCATTTAAACAGTCGCCATATTTTCGTGGTCAGAATCAGATAATGGACACGTGATATATTATAAAAATGAAAATACAAAACAACGAACAAAACAAGCACGCCAATTAAATAATTTAATAGAATTAATAGAACACACTGTACACAGCGATATAATGCATGGCAGATCAAATCAAGTTCAATTGGTGAGAAAGCTAAATGAAGTTAAAAAGTTGACTTCTTTACGTTTCTCTTTCAATTTATGAAAACAGAATTACATTGTATATCTATTGAAGCGGATTGTCTCTGTTGCGAACGATCGTCATACATGTATATAGCATTGTTAGTCTTCTGAGCAAATCCGAAACCCTAAATACTTTAATTTTTGCTTGATAATGTAATAACCCTTATAACTTTATAAAGGACTCGCAAATTCAAAGTTTCAAACCGTATACTAAAGCATTGCATTGTACACGATGTATTTTAATGCGTTGATCGTAAGCATGTTAATAGCATCAATCTGCCTTTTATTTTCCGTACGTAAAGCGCACAGAAACGTAACCAAACGTTACCAAATACAGTGGAATGCATTGTACGGCGTGGTATTATCATTACAAGTATATCCCATTCCTTTTTACTCTTATTTGCTTGAAGCAGTAGTCAAACCATGTGTCATTTTCGTAGCGACACCACTTAGGAATTAGAATGTATGAAGATAATCGTTACTTAATTATTTTGCGCTAATAGCATTTACATTTTCCAAATGTTATTGACAGGATTATGTTAGTGTGATGGTTACGATTACGAATGTTGGTTATGAATTCAAAAGACTGGTTCATTAATCGAACTATAAAGGTAATAGCCGTTTTGAAAGTAGTTCGGTACAAATTCAAAACGCAATCGAAGTCATCGTCATAGGGGGAACTGATAGCTCTAGAAAACTTGTTTAGGCCAGTAAAGATTGCCGTATGCAATCTTTGTAGAAAGTTTTGACTTAGGCCATCTTTTGAGTATTTTGAGAAATTATATAAAGAACTATTTGTTTTGATTATGTCAAGAATTAGTTTGAACTATGAGAATAACAAGGCGCGGTTACCTCAACAATGTCGTAGTGCGATTAGACATGATGGGTAAAGTGAATTCATGACTTGTTGACTTATCCTCACTGAATTTGATGATCACTTCTGTAAACCATCAGTTAAGTCTTGTAGATGATACCTCTGTAATCGTAGTCAAAATTCTTTTGAGCGATGAGACGAAAACCAACAAACAAAATGCCATGTATCTTCGCTCGAGTTTCCAACATTTGGCGTCACCCGACCAACAATAAGGCCGAATCAAATGGAACATTATATTGTGGAATAGCAGACTGTGTTACGATTTTTAAATATTGCGAGCAATTGTTTAAAAGAAAAGAAAGAAAGAGAAAATGAGGCAAGGTTCAAGAAATTCGAAAAAGCATGTAAATGCAGGCGATCATGTTTAATATTCAAAGTAAGAGATTACAATCGGCCATGCGGATGTATATGATTGCCTTATTTACATGTCTGATTTTTGTAAACTATGTTATATTCAAATTTAAGTTCCCTTCCCTCGATAAAAGTTGTGTTGGGTTTTCGCTAAAGGCATTTATTAGGAAACGCTATAAAAAAAAAAAACGACAACAAATGCCTACTACACATCAAGAGATGACCTATACATACATGAAACACAAAAATTCTGTACGTTCTGATATAATGCAACTGCTTGTTTGTTTGTTTGTTTGTTTGTTTTGAATTACCATGGTCTTTGTCGGGGTAAAGATGAAGAAAAATAGTAGAGTGTATCACTCTCAATTCCGGTTTTTGCGATAAGTGTGTATTCCCGCCCTTTCCATACAGGTAAACGATTTAAGCTTGGTATGCTTTTACAAAAGCCTGGTGTCACGCAGAAGAACTGATTCCGCGATCGCTTTTAACCTTTCATAAAATTCACGTTTTAAGATAGTAACGATAGCTTGTAAGAGATAAAGTAAGTTAGCGTCCCTGACTGTGGTTCTGAACACAAAAGGGGACTGAAAAATTCTTTTACAAATTAGCAGACATAATGCCGATCCTCCAACACTGTTGCTCCATTACAGTATGTCACTGATTCTGCTATCAATGGCGAAGAAAGAATACTGGTT
This sequence comes from Diadema setosum, assembly GCA_033980235.1. Lineage (NCBI taxonomy): Eukaryota > Metazoa > Echinodermata > Echinoidea > Diadematoida > Diadematidae > Diadema > Diadema setosum. Next base: position 10,770,094 of record CM067075.1, on the reverse strand, counting down.
GCGTGATTATCCACCCCTTGATAGCAGGAAGTTTACCTTTCATTGTTCAAGGCTTCGTTGATGCGGGGTTTACTCGGATAAAAGGCGTGAACAGTGTCGCCCGAGTTCTTTCATTCGAATTCCTCACAATACGCAATTCAATAGGCAATTAGCGCTGCTACTTCGCAAAGCTGTTAGCCAAATTCTTTGCAGACTTGACCTCTCACATGTCAGCTACACGTAATACACGACAAACAGCTATCATTACAAACATTCTGATAAAAAAAAAATGAAGAAGCACACTTTTGAGTAGCGACACAGCTTTCTGTCACTTTCTCAAATAGGTCTTACTTCTAAAAAAATACACAGATGACAAGATTCAGAATATCCTCCAAAGGGAACACGAGCTATTTGGGCCTAATAATAATGTTTATCTTCCGATTTCTCTCCATGCCGTCACGGCCCAAACCATCATAAGTAAATAGGGCAATAATTTTTATTAACCAGGGAAATAATATTACGCATTACATACATTTGGCTAATTATCACACGAATTTTCGACTTTATGAAAACGAGAATAATTGACAACTTAGGCCCTACTATATCTCCAAAGATGAACTTTAAACAGCAAGTCACATACCAGGGAACGAAAGTTATAATCATTTGAATGAATTCATTAATGAGGCCAATAACCGTTGTAAAAGTACACACACGCATCACTAGAGAGGTTTCAAGTTCGATATGTGATCATTTTAGCTCATTGATAAAGTATCATAAATTTTGCGTGATCGTCGTTGGAATAAAATTTTTCAGCGCCATTTGTGCGTCACATCAATCACCACTTCATGAATGTGGTGCATGTATCAAACGCAACTCGCTGGTCATGCAATTGATAGCCTTGGTCAGCTCACTGTTATTGCGTAATTCTAAAGCCCTCGCCGCCGCCGCCGCACGCACCATGCTTTGTTTTGTCTTCAATGGGGTCAAGAGCAATGCTTCATTAGCATACGCCCTAGCAACGGAGGCGGAGTCTCGATCGGGCGAGAACAATAGGTGCGAAACGCAACGCAAAGGCGAGCGTTCGAAAAAAATGTAACCGAAAAAAATGGTCTCAGAAAAACTGTGATTTGGGACACTTGTACTCATTTTTACACGCTGAAATTTTCTGTACAAATAGATAAAACATCAAGGAATCAAAATCCGTCATAAAAAAATTTCGACCCGAGCAGTGCTTCCCCTTCATTTTCGGCTCATTACGGGAAAACTCCCCGTGCGACTTATGACTCATTTTGTTGGAGCGTCACACAATTAGACAATCAGTTTAAAAAGTTCTGAAAATTTATGATTTTAGTTAGTTCCATTAGGGGAAAAAAATCTGTGATGTCACAATGGTAGATGATACTTAGAAAATAAAAAGAATGTTGCAAAAGTTCAATTTCCTCTGACATTGAGAGAACATTGGATCCAGCTCCCGGGAGACAAATGTGTAATTTTACCTGGAATAACCACCAAGTGTTTTTATTTAAAAGCTTTATAGAAATAGCAATACTGATTTTTCTGGAGCAGGATTCAGCAGGGAGAGATTTGAAGGGTTTAAGACTGACTGCTACTCATCATAGCGGGTGACTGTCATTTCATGCAGGTCAATACACAGATATGTTTTCGTAAATTCTGTCCCACTTCTCTTCAAAACCTTTCATTTGCAAACAGCTATGACGTAACTGTGGAGACAGGATTCAGGACCGGGGCGGGCACCACAGCCCGCGTCAGCATCGTTCTCCATGGCGACGAGGGACACTCGGAGACGAAGGAACTCACGTGCGATGACAGGCCCATCTTCGAGAGAAACTCCAGAGATAGATTTGTGATCAGGTACTGTGACATAGATATTAAACGTTTCTTCCAAAATGTTCGCAGGCCTTGAGTTATCAATGTTTCAGCTTTTGCTCATTGTTTTGTTTGTTCTTTTGTGCCCCATACCTACTGATTTTGACTTGTAGTTTCTTGAATATTATTTGTTTGTTTCTAATATCTAATAGAAGTTTTCAAGGTTGGAGTGTCTTCCGCATTTATCTTCTTCTTTTTGAATGTTTTTACAACTGATAATTATGACTTATACAGCCATATATGTTTAGAGAGATAGTGCAATTGTAGTGCAACTCTAAGAAAGCAAAAGCTGCTTCATACTTTATTCAAGACAAACAAAGAAACATAGGTGTCCATGGTTGATTTAGTCAAAAGTCAAGAATGCTCCTTTCCTCTCTCTGCATTGTGAAGAACTTTTAATGAAACCTTTGAAAGTTATGGGTTTTATGGTGTATTTAATTTTTGTGTGTGTGCGTTGTTTTTTTTTAATAAGTGTTGTAAGTGTGGGAGGGGGATGCAGCCCCCTCCCAGAGAAAAAAAAAACCAATAGTGTTGTGTGCTATGGGGTTTCCTATTAGTACTGTAAAAGTGGAAATTTTCACGGTGTTGAAATTTCCTAGAAATAAACTAGAAACTATTGTGAAGATAAAAGCACTTGAATATTTTTGCTTGCCATATGTTCCTGTACTTGATGTGTTGATTCCACGGAATTAAAAACACACGAAACTCGTCTTACCTGGCCAAGGTGTGAAAAATTAGTCGTGTGAAAATATCCACTTTGACAGTAGTCCCTGGTGTGGAAAGGGTAAATCTGCCTCTGTCTGAAAGTCCTTGCATGGAAAGGGTTGGTACATGTGTGCCTCTGAATCCTTATCTTCTTCTTCCTCCTGTCCATACAGTACCCCAGAGAGTCTGGGTAACATCCAGCGGCTGCAGCTGTGGCACAACAACGCCGGCCTGTCCCCCAGCTGGTACCTCAGCCGCATCTCGGTCAGGGACCTGCTGACCGGCAACAAGTGGTTCTTCATCTGCGAGGGCTGGTTTGCCGTCGAGGAGGACGACGGGAAGATCGAGAGAGAGCTGAAGGTGGTGGAGGACGGGGTCGGTTTCCAGAAGGTAAATCAGGCAGTGGATGCACTCCCGAGACTTGTAGTATACTACTGCTATTGGAAACCTGCCAAATCCTTACGTATTGCCTTTCATCATTAGTTGCAGTTGGTTTGATTTATACTCTGTCTCTTGAATAGCTAATTGGCATTCTCCATTTGAGATGCGTGTATATATGCAGACCTCCCAGTCACTCTGAATCTGCAGGAAGGAATGCGAATTTTGACCATTCCCAGCTCTTTTTTCAATAGACGTTTCAGATTTTTATTGATAATTTTACTACACACTCTTTATGGGAACTGTTCTTTCTTTCTTACCTTTGAGCCAAATCATCCCTGTTTTTCAGTCAGAAAGGTTGGGAGGTCTGATGTATGCAATCTGCGCTGCTCCTTGTGTATTAGAACACAAATAAGAGTTTGCCCAATGTGTATTTGATACATTCACCTGAAAAGTTACAACAATGCTAAACTTTTAAAGGTTTCCATTCCCCAGGTGTACAAACTTGTAAGTGTCATAATCTGGAATTGGTTGAGTTTTCATGTGTTACTGTATTGTTATCAAAGTGTGGATTTCCTTCAGAGTAGTAAACTTTTGCAGCCCAGAGTAAGAAAGGAAAATCCTTTTGATTTGAACACTTTGGATTCTTTTTCTTTCTTCTCAGTAATTATTGTATATGCCACATGTTTTGCAAGTATAATGTCTAATAGTGAACTGAGATATGTGAGATGATTTTGTGGATGGTTGAATTCACAAACAAAACGAGTTTCTTTTCTATTAAAGAAAAATTATTTTCCGTTTAAAAAAGTAAAGCAATGTTGAAGGAATTCACAGTTTAATTGATTTCAACTACATTCCCTGTGTGCCCTCATTTGCACACTCTTTGTTTTCATTCATATCATTTTGTACCTGTGCCTGTGTTGGAGAAATAATGATAAAGGTTATAATGTAAGTGATACCAATCATGCAGGCGTACATTAAGACACCGATGCTCACATTCTCAAAAATCACTTTGGTTTGCTTACATACCAACGCAGCTAGTGCAAGATGCCAACAAAGTACCACAAATATGAAAATGCTGTTCCTATTTACATTGTATGTCATCCCTCCACAGTCTAAAAATTTGAAATTTGGGTGGCCTGAAAAAAGATATGTAGTGGCTAGAAATTAAAGCTAAATTAAAGTGACAATCCATTTTGAATCTAAGTTGCCTGATTGTGCTACAATTTGTACCAAAAGATAATTTGATGGCCGGACACCAATTTTTGGCAGCCCCGTGCCACCAGGCCACCACTAGTGCTGAGCGTATCAGGGGGAATTACCCCCCCCCCCCCCCCCAGCTAAATCTGGTTAGTGATAAGGCTATAGTAAAGATTAGGGTTAGGGTTAGGTTTAGGATGCAGGGTTTGGGTTAGGGTTAGGATTAGGATTATTATAGGTTCAGGATTAGGGTTAGGGGAAGGGGAAGGGTCCAGGCTAATTTCCGAGGGAGAATTGCCCTAGACCCATGTGAATAGGATGAAGGAAGTGTATGTGACAGTTTTCAAAATCCACCTGCCTAAAGTGTACCCTCTACAAGTATGATAGCATGCATCCTTCCACCCCTCCCAAAGGCTTTCTTTGCCAAGGGGGCCCAGTACTTTGCCGACTACTACATCTGGAGCTCCATCTTCACACGGCCGCCGTACAGCGTCTTCACCCGCGTCCAGCGGCTCACGTGTTGCCTCTGCATATCCATGGGATTCATGTGCATCAACACGCTGTGGTACCAGAAGCTGGACAACCAGGTTGGTGGGATCCCTGTCCTGTCACCCGTACAATGTATCTTTATGTTATACCTCTGCCAAACAAGGTTTGAAGGGGTTCATGTAAATAAAAATGATAATGATCGGATAATCGGGCAATCTGTTCGTTGCAAATGATGTGGATTCTTCAGGTTTTGATTGATTCACAAGAACATTTGCACACACTATTGAAAATGGACTTAATGTATAGTTGTGCAAGATAATTTTTTTAGAGTACTGGTGTACTGGTTTTTAGAGTAAATGTGTTGCCATGGTAGCAGTACATTATGTCCCACAAACCAGGAAAAAGCCTTGCAGATGATTTGGGAGGGGGATGCAATCACAGTCATTTTTCCTTTTTTGGTCTCCTTGAGGTTTATAAGAAAAAGATATTAGGGGAGATTGACATATACAGCTGTATCAGTCTTTGAGTCTTGAAGATTTATTCTGTGAGCCTAGTGATGGATATAAGTGTAGTATCAGTATTTTGATCTGAACAAACTGTGTCCTTTTCTAAACTTTATTTGCTCTCTTCTTTATTTCAAGGTGAAAGAAATGCAATTTGCAAAACTTAAACACAATCGCTCACTTCATTGTTCTGTATATTTTGTGAAATGAAACTTTACAGAAGAGTTTGGGAAGAAGAGGACCTGAGAAGATTGTGACATTGTAGGAGGTTAGTAACAATAATTCCACTGTGTAATAACCAGTTCATGATATCATTTGCCATGTTCAACTTTTGTTTCAAAGGATGCGGAGCTGGGAGTCTACGATTTGTCTGGTGAGGCGGTCCTTGTTGGCATAGTAACAGCTCTCTTGGCCATTCCCATCAACTTCCCCCTCATCATGCTTTTCAGGAGGAGTAAGGTCAGTAGCACCTTTTTTTTTTTTCTCTCTCTCTCTCTCTCTCTCTCTCTCTCTCTTCCTTTCTATTTTGTTTTTCTTCCCATGTATGCCAAGTTTAACACTTTAGGACACAAAATTTGACCCAGTGTCACTTTTACAAAAAACAGGGATAATAAGTCCTTTTACAACTGCGTGGGGCTGCCTGAAAAATCAAATATCTACAGTGTATCAATGTCCTGACAACAGAATGTGAAACTCCCCGTGATTTTGGAATAGTAGTACTGTAAACACAGAAATATTTGCAGACCGTTAATCTCTGCGCATTTTGCGCTACTTTTGGCTGGCACAGATTTTAAAACCTTCAAAAATATCTTCACAGCTTGCTTTTGTTCACTTCTGAGTGCTCGAATGTACCCTTAGTTGTATGAATAGAAGTAGTAGCAGATGGAGGCATCTGTCTAATGTGCTGTCATCCCCAAGGACCCCATGCAGGCATAATGTTCATGAGATCTGATGTGTTCTGATGTGCTGTGATTTGTCTAACTTTGTCTGTTTATTTGTTTGTTTGTTCTTTCACTATACAGCCAGCAGCAATGCCAGGAGAAATAGGTGAACTCTACAAGCACATTGAATCACACAGCAAACCACAACCAGGTATTTCAGTGTTACACTTTTACTTGTGTACATAATATTATGCATCCAGCCTTGTTGCCCATTAACCCATTGAGGACGAGTCCCCGAGTATACTCGGGCAGGGGTCTATGGGAAATGCGTGTTGTAGCAAGATCAGGCCGTCCTCAATGGGTTAACTTTTCATGCATGTTTTTTTTGTGTGTGTTTGTAAATCATACATGTTGTAATTTCTACCCCTTATTTTTATTGTTGTCCATGTTTTGTCACATCATATGGCTACTATGCAGGATTCTTTTGGATAGAAAGTCTTGAAACTGAATTTGCCCAGTCTACTTTTTTCTTTTCAAGTAACTACTTCTGTGCCACAGCTTTTCTCTCCACTGATCAGAAGCTGGATGTTCCTGTTTCAGAAAAAGTGCATGACATATATTTCTCTCTGAATGTCTTGATGATTATGTAATTTGACAGCTGAATTCAAAATTGCACATGCTGGAGTTTGACACACATACTGCTGAAGAGAAGTAGAACACTTTGTGAAAATCAACTTGATATTTGGTGTTCTTGTTGTTTTCTGTAGACCCAGAGGAGCAGACGGCAGCCCAGCTGTACAACCTGCAGCGATGGGCCAAGGAGAAGTGGAAACATAGACACAAGGTATAATTCCAAGGCCGGAAAACTTACTTACCTTGTGCTCAGTGTGACATAACATGTATCACCTCCAAGATACAATTTGTATGGCAATTCACCATATAGTTAATACATGCATGTCTAGTTGCAAACAAGGGACTAAATATGTCATCTATGGTAGCTTCAGGGTTGTTTTTTTGTTGTTGTTGTTTTTTTTCACCTTTCAATGAATGTGAGAGGACTAAATGTAAAGAGGTGATTTACAGACGTCTTTACCAATCCACGAAGAAAGTGTTCCGGCCTTCAATCTAATCAGCAAGGGGAGCAGAGTCGGGTTAACATGGCAAGAAGTATGTAGTAGCGCATTGTAGCAGTGTCAATATAGCAAGTAATATGTTGTGCTGAGAGAGCTTGGTCAAATACAAACTAGATCATTTTTATTTTTATTTTCTTAAAGACAACTTGGTCTTTCTGACTAATAATATCCCTCTCCCAACTCTGCACTCCCTTACCCATGCCACAGAGCTCCATCTTCAAACACCTGACGGAGAGTGAGAGCGGCCGTTCTAGCATCGATGCCAACAGCCTCTCCAGCGGTTTTGGAGATTTCAACACCATGGACAAGTTCAGGTACAAACCAAGTCTAACATGAGACGTGTAGCTTTTAATTCCCATCTTACGTGTTCTGTAAAATGTGTGAACAGCTTACGTATGTACCTGTATAGGATACCAGGCCTGTATATGATTTTGGTATAGGATAGTTTGTTGGCTTGTAGAAAATCTTCCCAGAACAGTTGATGTGTCCAAAGTGTAAAGTCTGTATGAAGTTGAATAGCTTCTGTAAAGTTGGAAGTTTGATTTAGCCCTCATATTTTCATGCACATAGCTGTAACTTGCCAATATCATTTCATTCAATTAATCACCCTCATCTCCCCCTCCCCACATTGAAAAGGAAAGAAATTTATCAAAATATGAGACATACAACACACCACACTCAGGTGGATTATGCAACAATCTGACATGAAAGCTATTGTGTTCAACAAGGAAGGGAAAAATTACATTAGGTCTCATTATTCTTCTCTGTTGTATGATTTATAGTTGTACATTGTTTTTGTCTATCTCTGTCTAACAGAGGATTAAGTCCTCTGTGATGAAAATACACACACACACGAAAGAAGAAATTGCAGCAATTCATACACCAATGCCAGTATGCCTCAAAGTTATTGAAATATTGTTTCAGGATTTGCTCGATATCAGCTGAGAATGCAAACTGGCATGTTTGCCGTATGAAATATCATATACAGTAAAGGTTGAGCTGCGTATACAAAAACTTCAAGCTCTTTGCTATGAAATATAAATGAAAATGACTTACAAATGATTACTATTCTTGATCTTTACCTCATCCGGCCCCCTCAATTCATCAGAGCCATCTTCACTGACAGCGGGCTGAGTTCCCCAGACATCTCCGAGAGCCTGGAGTCGCTGGGGGGCGAGCCGGTGCCCTCCATGCACCACAAGAAGCTGCGCAGCCCCAAGATCTGGCTCCCCCACTGTTTCCTCTACCTGGCCTGGACCCTCTCCATCACCATCATCAGCGTCTCGGCCGTGGTCACCATCGTCCTCGGCCTCAAGTGAGTCCAGTCTTCCCCTTTCTTTGGTTTTAGCAGACAGATGATCATCATACCTTTAGTTTGTACCAAACTTGCACTGCACCTTCTCATTCTAAAGACATGATGCAAATTGATTGGACTTTGATTTATTTGCACCACTGTAAATAAAGGCCAAGTACCTATCAGCACTTGTACGATTCTCCCTTCAGGATGCACATGACCAATTAGTTACATATTGTCTTCCGGATTCATTGAAGGAGGCAAATTATCCTAAAGAAGAAGAACTTATCATTTGTCTTTGCTAATTTGTTTAGCGAGAGCGAGATTAATTGAGTATATGAATATAAGAACGACCCAAGTCCATGGAAGATCATTTCGAGTAAACTAAAAAAAACTTCATATCTTTTTTATTTGTCCAATAATATTCTATTTAACTGTGATGGGAAGGCAACATTGTATATATGTTATGTATGATTATGCACTGTTGGCTTGCCATAGTGTGGTTGCTATGACGACGGGCTCCCAATAAATGATGGCTACTAATTGGACGTGTCCGTGTCCATTGTCGTTTGTCACATAGTAAGAACACAACAAAACTGGCGACGAGGACGGGATATTTGTGACATTCGACTCTCTAAATTGTAGGGGTGCAGCTAGCACAATGGCGAGTGCAAATTTGGGGCAGAACAGGGTATTTTTGCCACCGTTTAGTTCCAGCTACGACGACACGGAAGACTGGGACTGTTACGTCGAGCGGTTCGAACTTTACCTATTAGCAAATGGGCTCGCGGTGCCTGATGAGCCAGTACAGAGCGCACGCGATCGCACTGAGGAGCGGGACCTAGCATTAGAAAAGCAGGTCACTGCCATGTTCTTACATTCTATCGGACCGAAATACTACAGTCTTGTACGAGACTTGGTAGCACCAGCCACCCCACAATCGAAGTCCTATAATGAACTGAAGATGGTTTTGCGACGCCATTTGAAATCGACACCCATGGTTGTAGCGGAGCGACGAAAGTTCATCCGTCGTGATCAAGCGCCCGACGAGTCGACGAGTGACTACGTGGTTCAGCTGAAGCATTTGAGCTTGAACTGCCAATACGGGGACAAGCTCGATGAACAGCTTCGCGATAGATTCATCAGTGGCATTTCCCACGAGCCAACTTCGCTGAAGTTAATGGAAAAGGCAACGGAAAATCCCAGACTTTCGTTCAGAGAAGCGGTGGACTACGCGCTACAGAGAGAAACAGCAGCGGGAGAGGCCCGTGCTATGCGGAACCAGAGTTCGCGGAATGGCATAGATTACAGCGGCGCTAGACCAGGAACCAGGACCAGCACCACTGTGAATGCGGTCTACGGCAAGTCGCACGGTTCTACAGGCAGCGGTAACCGCGGGAGGAAGGAACAACGCGAGTGCTATCGTTGTGGGAGGAACCATGCACCTGATCAGTGTTGGTTTAAGTCAGCAACTTGCAGATGCTGTCAGAAGAAAGGACACATTGAAAGGAAGTGCCGGAGTAAGCCAAAACCGATGAAAAATCAGAACAAAGAACACACAGACTCTAGATCCAAGACTAAGTCAAAGAGTAAAGGAAATGAAGGACAGAAAAGGAAAGGTGGTATTCATAATGTAAAGGAAAGTCGTGAATACAATGATATGTCTGAAAACAGTGAGACTGAGAGTGAGCGTGATTGTTCTGACAAAGAAAGTGATGTTGAGTACGATCGCACTATGTTCAAGTTGAGGACTGAGAGTAGTTCTAGGTTTAAGACTAGGTCCAGTTCTAGGTCTGAGAGTGGTGCTATTTTGGCCCCCATTGAGATTGAAGGTAAATTGACACAAATGGAAGTCGATACAGGGTCAAGTGTAAGCATCATACCACTGTCGTACTATGAAAAGCATTTGTCCCACTTGAAAATGGACCAGACTGAGAAGTCGTTTGTGAGTTTTACAGGAGAGACAGTTGAACCTGTTGGTAAGGTCCAAGTCCAGGTTAGGTATGGAACATACCAAGGTAGACTAGCCCTGTATGTACTGGAATGTACAGAGTACATGTTGCTAGGTCGTGAGTGGTTAGGAGTAATACCACTAGACTGGAAGTCGTTAGTCCAGACAAGTCTTGGTACTAGTACATTGGACCAGAAAGTGAACGTGCATAGGCTAAGCGATCAAGTAGTTCAGAAACACGAGAAGCTATTCGATGGACAGCTAGGTAAATTGTCCCATGCCAAGGCTAGCATAATGGTGAAAGCTGATGCTACACCAGTGAGGACTAAGCCCTACAAAGTCCCGTATGCACTAAAAGCAGGGGTAGAACAAGAACTAGACCGATTGGAGAAGTGTGGTGTACTTACACCAATAGAACACAGTGAATGGAGCACAGGCATAGTGCCTGTCCCTAAGAAAGATGGAACAGTTAGGCTGTGTGGAAACTACAAGTGCACCGTCAACCCAGTGCTTAGTCCAGTGGCACCACCCAACATAAATGTCGATGACATTTTGTCAAGTCTGAGTGGAGGAGTAACTTTTTCGAAGTTAGACCTAGCCCATGCCTACAATCAAATGGAACTAGATGAAAACTCCAAACAGTACTTAGTACTATCAACACACAAGGGTTTGTTCAAGCAGAATAGACTAGTGTTTGGGATTACCACAGCACCGGCAATTTGGCAGAACGCGATAGATCAGGTTTTGCAAGGATTACCGGGAGTACAGGTGTACCTAGACGATATTCTCGTTACGGGAAGTTCGCAAGAAGAGCACATGAGAAATTTGGACGCAGTGCTCACGCGCTTAGAGCAACGCGGTCTGAAGCTCAAAAAGGAGAAATGCGAGTTCGAGTGCAACTCTGTGGAGTTCCTAGGACATCGTATAGATGCGCAAGGTGTGCACACTGTTGAGGAGAAGGTGAAGCAGATTCTGAATCTCCCTAGACCAACTGATGTGTCGCAGTTACGATCGTACCTAGGGTTGTTGAACTACTATCGCAAGTATGTTCCAAATTTAGCGCACGTGATCGCCCCGCTTACAGATCTTTTGAAATCTGATCGGAAGTTCGCTTGGAGCGAAGAAGCAGAAACGGCATTCAAACGCTCGAAAGAACTGCTGCAAGCGTCAGATTGTTTGATCCACTATGATCCACAGTTGCCGATCTCCATCGCAACGGATGCGAGTCCGATAGGCATAGGCGCAGTATTGTCGCACGTACTACCAGACGGAACTGAAAGACCGATACAGTTTGCGTCCAGGTCGCTCACGAAAACGGAAAGAAAATACCCTCAGATCGAGCGAGAAGCGTTAGCAATCATATTCGCGCTTCGCAAGTTCTACATGTACATCTATGGCCGCAGGTTTACGCTTATTACCGATAATAAGCCGCTCACAACACTGCTAGGCCCGTACAAGAGTTTGCCTACATTAGCAGCGGAACGCATGCAAAGATGGGCTATGTACCTCGCAGGCTTTGATTACGAGATACGCTACCGCACATCAAAGGCCAATGCAAATGCAGACTGCTTTTCAAGGCTACCGGACTCAAACGAGAAACGCGAAGGTCGTGAACCAGGAAATGTTTCGGTTTGTCATGTGGACATGCTACCGACAACACACGAGGAATTGCGTAATGCAACGCGCAAAGACCCGATCTTGTCCAAAGTGCTCAGATATACTTTGGATGGATGGCCAAAGCAGCTACCTACAGAAGAAGGCGAGCTGAAGACATTCTTCATGCGTAGAACAGAAATCACGATCGAGCAAGGCATACTCATGTGGGGAATGCGAATCATCATCCCTCACAAAATGCAGAAGGCAGTCCTTGCGGAATTGCATCAAGGACATCTCGGGGTAGTAAAAATGAAATCAATCGCACGAAGCTACGTATGGTGGCCGCACCTCGATTCCCAGATCGAGGAATGCACAAAGCGATGCGAAACATGTCAGGTTGTGCAAAATCAGCCAGCGCAAACACTCTTACATCCATGGATTCCAGCGTCCAAACCGATGGAAAGAATCCATGTGGACTTTGCCGGACCATTCGAAGGTCTCACCTACATGGTCATAGTAGACGCATACTCGAAATGGCCAGAGGTATTCATCATGCCGAGTATCACATCAGAGCGCACCATTGATACTCTCCGAAGCGTATTTGCTAGGTATGGATTACCGCAAATCATCGTAACTGACAACGGAAGTCAGTTCACCTCCGCTGAATTCCAAGAGTTTGTACACATGAACGGCATAAAGCACAAGCGCAGCGCACCGTACCATCCGAGTACAAATGGTCAAGCAGAGCGTTTTGTCCAGACACTCAAACAGTCCATGCGCGCCTCAAGATCTGATGGAGGATCTGCACAAGCGAAGCTAGATAGATTCTTGCTGGCCTACCGCAATGCAGCACATAGTGTCACGGGGGAATCACCTGCTTCACTCTTCATGAAAAGGCAGTTGCGCATGAGACTAGATAACTTGCGTCCTAACATCGAACGTCGATATGCTGAACAGCTGCATCACCAGGCATCTCTCAGAGATAAGCGCGGCAAAGCAATCAAAATGCGCGAGTTTGCAGTAGGACAATCCATACTCGCTAGGGACTACACGGGAAAGCGTAAATGGGTCCCGGGAGTGGTTGTAGAGAGAGAAGGTCCGCTCATGTACAAAGTACAAGTACAAACAGGATTTTGGAGAAGGCATGTAGACCAGTTGCTTTCTAGATTAGAAACGGAAGAAGACTCACAAGATCAGAGTCAGTTAGGGAACAAAGAGTTTGATCCTACACGAGACCCAGACAGTTCAACACCCAGCAGGTCTGTCCCAAGGGACACATTTGTCTTGCCTAGGTATGTAGAAGAACATCCATTGGGTTCTCAAAACACACCAGTTCGAGTACCTGAAACCTTACGTCAACAAGACAACGTAGATACTCAGAGTGAACCTGATGTACAAGGAGCTGAAGTAGAACAGTCTCCTAGACAAGTGTTGAGGAGGTCTCAGAGAAAGAGGAAACCACCAGATAGATTTTCTTTTTCAATAGAGGCGTAGAGGAGTTAACACGAAGAAGGATGTTAAATCACAACTCAGTGATTAAGGAGTTAATTTTTGGTGTTTAAATCACTGATGATTGTTGTTTCGATGTTAACAGAAACATGTGTTATATTAGCTGGATATAAAGTAATATCCCGAGGTTTTTGGTTAAGTTCAGTAGTTTATGTACATACATTATCAGCAACAAAACAGATTACAGATGTTTTGTATACAAGCAAAATAAGTAACAACGGAATTACAAATGTTTTGAACAAGTATTCTGTGTCAGTTGAATGGACCATACATGTATATCCATTGCTGAAGATATTGAACTGGTTACATATCGCATATCCACTCACCCCAAAAGTTTGATACTGTAGAAGTTATTCCGAATTTACATTTCAAACTGAGCATTGAGCTTATAATGTGACATTATTCATAAGGAAACGAATAATGCTTTTTACTGGTTGTTTTACAGTTTTGTGATAATCAGGATCATTATACATACTGAAAAAAAAAAACAACTCAGACAACACGTGGAAGTTTAAGTTCATGTATTTTATTTTGTATGTTACAGAATATATGATGTGAAATTTATGCATACAAATGCTGGAAAACAGCTTGTTTCGGTTAGTTGTGAAGAGTAGCCAAAACACAGAATTTTGTTATTATGTAAAGGATACTTTTTGCACTTTACGTCACCAAAACAGAAAAGGAACAATGTTGCTTAAGTTCAAAGTGACGTTTGATAATGATCACACAAGTTGTGGGCTATATTTGTAAGTATAAGAGGCAATAATTTTTGTGATGTCATGTTCTAATAACATGGTATACTGCAGATGTACACAACATTGTATTATGGAAACCCTCACACCGGATGTCAAAATACATTTTTGGATTGGCAGGGGGGAGAGTTGTTATGTATGATTATGCACTGTTGGCTTGCCATAGTGTGGTTGCTATGACGACGGGCTCCCAATAAATGATGGCTACTAATTGGACGTGTCCGTGTCCATTGTCGTTTGTCACATAGTAAGAACACAACAATATACAAATTAGAACATATATTATTATGACAATTAACATTTACATTAATTGTGGAGAGGCCATTTTGTGTGGTGGACTTGGGTCGTTCTTTGATTCATATGGACTTGGGTCGTTCTTTGATTCATATGCATGATATTCTGCTATAGAGATGGGAGAAGGATGAGAGAGGGCGCTATTATATGAATGTAAGAATGACCCAAGTCCTTCATTCTTACATTAATATAAGATTTAACTCATTCATTTCAGGCACTTCCGGGGGTAATTACGATTTATCATTTACACACAAGATGAGTCCATGCATGAGCTACATTTTCCCATGTCAAACTAAATTTGGCCAAAAATTGGACTTGGGTCGTTCTTATGTTCATATACTCAATTATATGCCCTGTTTTACCTTCAGAAGACTTGCACTGAAGTTCCGAAATGCCTGGTGGTTTCTGGCCGTGGCAGGAGTTATTGCCAGAAATGCACCATGTGTAAAGTCATTTACCTGCTGATGGTGTGAGATGGCACTTTTTGATTTATGAGCACCATTTAATGTTATTTGGGTTTTTCTCTCTTTTAATCCAGGTTCAGCTACTCCCAAGCTATCTACTGGATGCAGTCTCTTTACTTCTCTTTCCTCCAATGTATCTTTGTTACCCAGCCCAGTGTGGTGAGTTCTGTTACTCTCTACTCATTCATTACCTCTGACTTCTTGTTTGTAATGTATCATATGTACATGGGTTTGTTTGTGTGTGTGGAAGTGTGTGTGAAGCAATTTGTAATCTCTTCTCAGTGAAGGTGTTAATTTTCATCACAAACAGTTAATATATGTGTATCTTGGATAGTTGATATGTTCATCTATCCAAGGGCCGTGATAGCATCAAGTTGGGGTTTTCTGTGGAAATCTGTTCCATTTCATTTGAAAGAGGCAATTCTGTTTTGTCACTTTAATTTACCTTCTAGATATCCCTATTGTTAGGACCATAAAGCTGAAGAATAGCCATGCAAGGTGTAGCTATATCTATGCAATTGTATATTTCCATACCAGTGCATAGACCACACATGCAGTGTTACATGTAAGTGCTCTGTATGAGCTGTTGTTGTCATGATTATGACTGTTAAACATTATCATTAATATCTCTAATGCTCTCATTATCAGTAGTAGAAGTAGTAGTAGTAGTAGTAGTAGTAGTAGTAGTAGTAGTAGTAGTAGTAGTAGTAGACGTCGTCGTCGTCGTCGTAGTAGTAGTAGAAGAAGTAGTAGTAGTAGTAGTAGTAGTAGTAGAAGTAGTAGTAGTAGTAGTAGTAGTAGTAGTAGTAGTAGTATCATCCTCATTGTCGTTATTTAATTACTACTTTACGGAATATTTCCCTATTTCCATCCCATGTAATGACCAGATGGCAATGTTCACCATAGCCAAGGCCTGGAAGCATAGCTGCAACATCAAGATCTTTGATCACTATGATGACAACACGGACCTCATCGATAAGCGGATGCTGCGCCGCTCTCGTCTGCAGCTGTACGAGCAAGACCTGTCCAAGGTTTGTATGATGAGATATGTTCAGATTGGGAGAGTTGTCCACTTGATAAGGTACTTTCAGATTAGGAGAATTGTCCAGTTTCATGACAGTAACTTGCAACTCAAAATTGAAAGTAGAACAGCAACGTAACATGAGTGAGCTTTTCTGCTATGGCACCACGTGCCCTGGTTGATTCAGTTTGCTGACTACTCCTCATCATTTTTGGCAAGCCATAAGGAGGCAGCATATTGCACCTATTTTTCTTGTGTGTGTATGCAAGGTGTACCATTTATACTAGGTTTGCATTGTGCTCTTGGTGAGAAATAAAATGGGATCGTTTTACTTTTGTGCGTTTTGTCAGGACCTCCCAATGCAAAAGATGAATAAGTGTGTTAGCTTTAAGATGCAAAACATGCCTCACATAAAATGTATGCGTATGAATACTGAGGAGGTATTATAATTATGTATGAAATATCGTTGCACATAATCTGTGAGCATCCCTGTGTCAATATCAAATTTGAAACAATGAGCAAGTGAATAAAACAATTTTAAATGAAAAAGCACCCTGATGGTACCTGTTTCTAGCATCAATCATTTTCCTGACACTTAGGTTTTTTTTTGTGAGAGATATGAGTCGATGTTTATTTGAAAAAAAAATGGTATAGTATATGCAATTTATGATTCATCTACCTATGATAAGCCATTGTCACTTAATCAGTGATAAAATTTTATTTCAAATAGAAGGAATAATGTTTGCCATTTTGCCTTTTTTTCTGTTAATAGTCCTGGCTTTAGGTGTGTTACTACATTAATTGAGTATAATTACCTTTCAATCTCCTTTGTGTTGTACTCACAGGCCATAGCAGCAAGGCAGAGGTCACGGTATCTTCGCTTCGCCCGGCCACCGCAGCCCAAGGAGCTGCAGAAAGCCAAGGAAAAGATGCTGAAGGAAAAGCATATGTATGCCATCCTGACGTAAGTCCAGTTGATACCCGTTTACATTTACTCCCATAATAGACTTAAACTCAAGTTTTGCACCATTGCACTCCTCTGATGTCGCAATACCCAAACTTTTAGCTCGTATTCAGTGAGTAACTACAAATTGCTTCTCAGTGCAATTAGATAAACTTGCCTTTGTTGAAAAGTGGTTGCCGTTTTTTACTGCATTCAAATCTTGGCTTGGACCACACTCATAAATGTCTGAGGTATTGCCTAAAGACAAATGATATTTCGGCACTCGGGCAACAAGACCTCGTATCTACAAATGGTCAAATGTTCAGGAGAGCAAAAAAACATGGCAGCCAAAGCACTGTATCAAATGGGAGAGCCTTTCCTTTGACCTGCCATGGTGGCTTCATTTTTTGGGTGAGACATTTAGGATTTGGACAGGACATCACTCGACTGATTATCTGACCATTAATCCAAAAAAGTCGTTTTCACCAAAATTTCAGATACGAGGTCTTGTCGCGCCGACGATATGGCCTTTATTCAAGTCATAGAACACCTCATCTTTCACCTCATGCAAAATCATGTACCTTTGCACTCAGGACCGACCATTC
The DNA here is from genome assembly GCA_033980235.1 of Diadema setosum. Classification (NCBI taxonomy): domain Eukaryota; kingdom Metazoa; phylum Echinodermata; class Echinoidea; order Diadematoida; family Diadematidae; genus Diadema; species Diadema setosum. The sequence continues at coordinate 10,752,510 of CM067075.1, read as the reverse complement.
ACTATTTGTATTTAACTGCCCTCTTATCTTTCAGATCTTGGTTTTTACTCGAGGAGTGTTTTGATTCTTTGTGCTTTTTTCTTCTGCAGGGACTTGCTCTTGTTTGTGATGCTGTCTTGGTGTCTGGTGTGGATGGCGTATGGCACGGCAACAGCCCAGCACCACCCATTCAACAACTCAGTCAAGCAGGCCTATCTAGAGTATGTAAAGATAGATTTTCTCATTACATAATGATGATGGTGATACTTAGGAGGAGGCGAATGATGATGATGATGATGAATGATGATGATGATGATAATGATGACGATGATGATGATGGCACTTATAATGATGGTAATAATCAAACTGCACTTACAATAATGATGCAGTGAAAGGTCCTGTCATGAAGGATAGCACTGCAAGGAAGATTCTGTATACCCATATATTTTGCAAGTCTAAATTTTCGCAAATTGGGAATTCTCGACAATTTCACAAGCGGTTAAATTCGCGATCGTGGAGTCCTGTACTCAACAGAGAAATGTACACGCACATGTTACATTCACATCGGGATCAGAGTCAATATTTTCACGTCTTTAATTTCGCGAGTAGCACCGGACTCGCGAAATTCGCGAAAATAAAAACCTCGTGAAATATTCGGCATATACAATATTAGGTTTTATATCTCTTCTATCAAATCGTGGGAGAAGATAGAGCAGTAGAGGCATTTTCTGACATTGATATTCATCATATCAGGGTAACAGAAGTGTTGCCAGATGTGAATGTTGACACAGGAATCACTCTGGACAACTTAAAAGAGTCAGTTTGCCATATCACATTCTGGAATATCCCTCTTGAAAATGTTGAAATTCATATTTTCACACTTTCATCTGACATCACTTGTATGCTACCCTTTTATTAGCCTGAAGATTGTGAAATCATTTCACGGCATTTATGTGTAAACTCAGTGCTAAATATGAACATAATACACAGCAAAGAGTATACAGTCAAACTCGGATACCTCGACGTCGGATAAGCCGAATATCACTTACCTCGGGGGCAAAATGAAAGTCCCGATTGTTCCTATGGAGTTTCCGTGTATTAAAATATGCGTAGCTCGAAAAAGATAACTCGAAGTTCGGTTACCTCGAAGGGAAATCTAATGTCCCGATCTTAATTAACTTATTGTTTTTCCCAGCATGTTGCTCGAATCGAAATTGTAAACATCACTCAGCATCTCCGATTAAGCGCGTGTGGACAGCGAAGACATGTCACATGTTTTCACACTCGATTGTAAATATTCTGAGACCAGAACAATCGCGCGCCCAAGAAGAAATACCCGATACACAGCTGACAAGGAAAATCCCCAACACCTACCAACACACGTACATGGTATGCACATAGCACCCGTGCCAATGTAGTGCTTTACGATATAGCACTACACGCTGCCCCATCATTTGCTTTTCTTTAACCACTGTGTTTTGTTTTTTGATCGAGACAGTCATACCATGGAACTTTTGGTAGCTCCATGGTCATACCGTGCGCATAGATTTCTCAACCGTCGGGGCGCACCTGCTTACGTTGACCGTTATATCTTTGCCATTAATCACGCTCCACTGTCAAAACATCAATCTACCTCGTAGTGCCTTTTTTTAAACTATTTTTTTTTTTGCCTTTCACGAAGTTTACTTCCCTGAGAACGCAAGCACTGAAACTTTTTTTTCCAGCAATGCGATTATGAAAATCTGGAAGTATAGGCCCATCACAATGAAGAATAGAATACACAGGGCTCCGCACTAAGTTTTATCGGGCCACCAATATCATTGTATCCCCCGAACAGAGTTCGGAGGATACTATGGATTTGGCCTCGTCGCGCCGCGTCCGCAGCCGCCGCCGCCGCCGCCGCCGCCGCCGCAGAGATTTCCTTGTGAGCGCTCTACCAGCTGCTTTTCTTTTCCGATCATCTTCAAAGTTGGCATGAAGGTGTATTATGGTTAGACGAAGAAGCCTATTGTTTTTGGTGATGGCGCCCTCGCTTGTTCCGTCTGTATACATGAAAAGGTAAATCCAATAGGGTCTGCTTGTGAGTGCTCTACCGGCTGCGTTTCTTTTCCGATCATCTTCAAAGTTGGCATGAAGGTGTATTATGGTTAGACAAAGAAGCCTATTGTTTTTGGTGATGGCGCCCTCGCTTGTTCCGTCTGTATACATGAAAAGGTAAATCCAATAGGGTCTGCTTGTGAGCGCTCTACCGGCTGCGTTTCTTTTCCGATCATCTTCAAAGTTGGCATGAAGGTGTATTATGGTTAGACAAAGAAGCCTATTGTTTTTGGTGATGGCGCCCTCGCTTGTTCCGTCTGTATACATGAAAAGGTAAATCCAATAGGGTCTGCTTGTGAGCGCTCTACCGGCTGCGTTTCTTTTCCGATCATCTTCAAAGTTGGCATGAAGGTGTATTATGGTTAGACGAAGACGCCTATTGTTTTTGGTGATGGCGCCCTCGCTTGTTCTGTCTGTATACATGAAAAGGTAAATCCAATAGGGTCTGCTTGTGAGCGCTCTACCGGCTGCAGTTCTTTTTCGATCATCTTCAAAGTTGGCATGAAGGTGTATTATGGTTAGACGAAGACGCCTATTGTTTTTGGTGATGGCGCCCTCGCTTGTTCCGTCTTTATACATGAAAAGGTAAATCCAATAGGGTCTGCTTGTGAGCGCTCTACTGGCTGCAGTTCTTCTTCGATCATCTTCAAACTTGGCATTAAGGTGTATTATGAATAGACGAAGACGCCTATTGTTTTTGGTGATGGCGCCCTCGCTTGTTCCGTCTTTATACATGAAAAGGTAAATTCAATAGGGTCAGCTTGTGAGCGCTCTGCTGGCTGCAGTTCTTCGATCATCTTCAAACTTGGCATTAAGGTGTATTATGAATAGACAAAGACGCTTATTATTTTTGGTGATGGCGCCCTCGCTTGTTCCGTCTTTATACATGAAAAGGTAGATCCAATAGGGTCTGCTTGTGAGCGCTCTGCTGGCTGCAGTTCTTCGATCATCTTCAAACTTGGCATTAAGGTGTATTATGAATAGACGAAGACGCTTATTGTTTTTGGTGATGGCGCCCTCGCTTGTTCCGTCTTTATACATGAAAAGGTAGATCCAATAGGGTCTGCTTGTGAGCGCTCTACTGGCTGCAGTTCTTCTTCGATCATCTTCAAATTTGGCATGAAGGTGTATTATGGTAAGATGAAGAGGATTATTGTTTTTGGTGATGGCGCCCTCGCTTGTTCCATCTGTATTCATGAAAAGGTAAATCCAATAGGGTATGCTTCTTGATGCTGTGGGTTCGGGGGATACATGTGCTCGGCTGCGCGACCCGCCGAGCACGAAATTTCTAGTTGATTTTTATTTTCTGGTGGTCGAAAGTAAAATCTGGTGACAAAAAAAAAAAATCAGGAAAAACATTAGAAAAACTAAATCGGTCCTACTAAACATAGACAAATTAATATTAAGCATTATTGAAGTGGTACAGATGTCCATGTCTAAAACAAATGAATAGAAAATTCAATCATCTTACTCTGTGTTTAAAGTTTTGACAAATAGGCGTAGATATTATAATAAAAGTTGATGCCCATATATTGAGGAGGTCAAAACTTACGTTTGAAATGAGAAAATGGGAGCATTTGCTGACATTTGTTAGCATCCGACATTTGTTTTAGCATTGTAAAAAGCCAAAAGTTACCGTTATTCATTTTTAAATGTAAAAGCAAACAACCGACATTCATTTTAGAATCTTACGGAGCTGAATACTATCCTAATCCATTTCCAAACGTGAAAGCAAACATCCGCCATTTGTTTTAGCATCTAACTGAGCGGATTAATACCATTAATCATTTCCAAATGTTAAAGCAACAATCTGTTACTTATTTTTGCATCGTACGGAGCAGAATATTACCGTTATTCAATTCAAACATCCGACATTTATTTCATTATCGAACGGAGCCGAATGTTACTGCTGTCCACTTCCGTAAATGAAATGAATCATCTGACAATTATTTTATCATCGCACGGAGCCGAATGTTACTGTTTTTCATTTTTGAACGTCAAGACAGACATCAGACATTTTGGACTATGAAACGTATTGCAGAATGTTACTGATATTTATTTTGAAATGTACCGTAGCAAATATCCAATATTTTTTTTTATCATCGTATGGGGCAGAATGTTACTGCTGTTCACTTCCAAACATGCCAATCGTAAAAGCAATCATTCGACATGTATTTTAGCATCTTCCGGAGCTGAATGCTATTGACATTTACTTTCGAACGTAAAAGCACACATCCGGCATTTATTTTATCAGCGTACGGAGTTGAATATTATTGTTATTCACTTCAGAACATCAAAGCAAACATTCGACATTTATTTTAGCATCTTCCGGAGCTAAATGTTATTGCAATTTACTTTCGAACATAAAAGCAAACATCCATCATTTATTTCATCATTGTCAGGAGTTGAATATTATTGTTACTCTTTTCCGAACGTCAAAGCAAACATCACACATTGATTTTACCATTAAACGCAGCTGAATGTTACTGTTATTCATTTCGAAATTTAAAAGCAAACATCAGACAGTTATTTTAGCATCATATGGACATGATGGAGCAGAATATTACTGCTATTTTCTTCCGAACATAAAAACGATCATCTGACATCTATTTTAGCATCTTCCGGAGCCGAATGCTATTGCTATTTACTTTCAAAAGTATAAGGAAACATCCGACATTTATTTAACCATTGTACGGAGTTGAATGTTATTTTTTTTTCATTTCCGAACGTCATAGCAAAAATTCGACATTTATTTCAGCGTCTTCCGGAGCCGAATGTTATCCTTATTCATTTCCGAATGCAAAATCAAATATCTAACATTAGTTTTAGCACCATACGGTGCTGAGTCTTATCGTTATTCATTTCCAAAAGTATGAGCAAACATCCGACATTTATTTTAGTATCATACCAAGTCGAATATTACCGTCCTTCATTTCCACAATTAAACGCAAAACTCTGACATTTATTTTAGCATCTTACGTAGCCGATTGTTACCGCTGTTCATTTTGAAAAGTAAAGGCAAACATCCGACTTTTTTTTTTTTTTTTTTTTTTGGTGGCGCGATCGGGCCACCAAAATCTTTATTTCTGAATTTTTTTTGATTTCATTTCCGATTTTCACTCAATTCATTCATACACAAGTTGATTCAATTCAAATTGACAAGCATGCAAACAATCAGTAGGCACTATAATAGACACCATGTTGAACATCGATAAACGTTGAACATCGATAAACATCGGATAAGTCGAAGAAAATTCGACGTACGCGTACCTCGAAATTCGCGTATGTCGAACCATTTTCTTCAGTCCCGACGAATTCGAGGTATCCGAGTTTGACTGTAAATGGTAAGACTTGTTAAGCCATGGAAAACTAGTCCAGAGCATACTGGGCAGGTATCTATTTGAAGTGTGTGATATAGGAAAATCTGTTAGTCTGCAATTGGTATAACGAGTATATGATTTATGTGGGCATTAAAGACATGATATGTCTGACCATCTCTCCATCTTTCTCTCTTTCTCTCACTCTCTTTTTCTGTCATTCATATATTATCTCCCTCCTCCTCCTCTCTCACATCTCTCTCTGTCTCTCTATCATCACACCCCTTACCTCCAAATACCTCTACAGAACCCCTCACCCTTTCACTGATGTGAGGACTGTGGATGATTTGTGGGCGTGGCTACAGGAGGACATGATGGACACCCTCTACCAGCAGAGATGGTCCTGCCAGGACCCCGCCCTCGACAACTCGGTAATTGAACCGTCCTCGAACATACACAAATGATTTGATGTTGAATCTAGCTTTATTAACTGCATTTCCAGTGCGAAACTTCTTGCTATGCTGCTATTTAGAAGATTTCATTTAAATTTCAGATGCTTACATTATTGTACTTGATTTGTTGCTTAAAATATTTTGAATGATAATGGCAATGTGTTATATTGTGAATGTTCTAAATAGAGAAATCTGTAATCATATTGTGTGTGTCATGAATTAATGGAAATTGGTCTGATACATTGGAAATGAAATTAGTGTGTTGCAGGAAGCTATCTTCATTTGTTGAAAACTAAATAGATGTTAGTATTGTCAAAGTCAGTAGAGTTAATGTCCTTTAGCTCCCCAACCGATTACGCTTTCATGTGATTTGTGGCAGAATATTTTGCCATGCAAGATGTATACCTGAATTTGTACAAAGAAAAAAAATTGAATAAATCCAATCAGCACCTCCTTTGTAACTCTGTATCAAGAACATCAAGTAAACAATAACAGCAACAACTGATATTTCCTTCATCATTGTCCACATCAACTCTTCCAGGTTTCCATGACGATGATGGGGGAGAGCATCCTGCTGGGAAAGCCATCCCTTCGCCAGTCCAGGGTGAGGGACCACTCCTGCCCGGTCCCCTCCGAGGCCCGGTCGGTCATCCAGGACTGCCAGGCGGGCTACACCGAACAGACCAAGAGCAAGGCGGCCTACGGCCCCGGCGGTCAGTGGGTCTACCGGACGGCCCAGGAGCTGGGGCGCTACTGCAAGTGGGGGATGTTTGGCTCCTACAAAGGGGACGGCTATGCAGTCAGCTTCAACAATACGAGGTGACTGCTCGATTCATGCAGTGCTTATAATCCAACTCATTGTTGTCTCCTGTTTCTTCTCTTCTCGTTTTTTTTTTTTTGATAATTGTTTGAATTCTTATAGCATCCCCCTTAGCCACATGTAAACTGATTTTAACCCTCTGATCGTTGGAAATTCACAAGGACAGTTGTCCTCTTACTTACTTTGATGTAAATATACACATGTGATATTGTCCAAAATTTACTACAGGTTTTTATGAGACATGGCTTCCTATTGATGCAGTATTTTGAATGTTGTGATTCTGGAACTTATTTCCACTTTCTAGAGTGGTTTTATTATGGAGTAATTCTTTCTTTCCTTTTTTTTTAAAGTCATGTGGCAGTGGTGGAGGGTTGGCTCTGAGTCTGTATATGGCATGCAAGGAGTTAAAGAATGTGTATCTATAATGCCTCATCACCTGTCCTATGAATTTTATCCCCAGGGTTGGAGCAGAGGCCCTGTTACAGCATCTCAGGAACAGCTCCTGGATCGACTCCCAGACGCGGGCCGTCATTCTGGAGTTCACGCTCTACAACGCTCCGTACAACCTGTTCAGGTGGGTATGGATTAGGGGAGAAGAGTGCAAAAAATATTCTTGTAGCATAACCCTTTATGGGCCAGATACTTAACTCAATTTGCCAAGCTTGTCCATCAGCATTATCAGTAATCCATTCAAACGTGATCTACTGTAGATGTAAAGTTAGCAAGCAGGCTCAGTGTAGCAATGTGCCGATGCCTGCCAGGAAGGTTACATGGTCACATATTAGGGATTAGAGGATTAGATACATTCTTTGACAATTAGTTTCTATTTTAGATGTTTCTGCTATTTAAATTAGTGAAGGAAACACTCCAGCATGCATGCCAATCAGCAAACAAATCACAGGAAGGTTTAAATGTCTTCTTGTCTTCATTCCATATCATAGGGCAGTGATTTGGCTCAGTCGGTAGCACGTCTGCCTCTAGATCCATAGGACTCAGGTTTCATTCCCAAGTCTCATTGAGCAGTGTTGTGTGTAAGCATTCTGACCCCTCTTAGTAAGAGGCGAAACACTCTGTCCCTCGGATAGGACATTAAACGGAGGTCCTGTGTGAGAGTTAGCCATGACTCATGGATCCCACTTCATTTGTTCATTGCAAAGAGCAGGATACTAAGTCAGTGAAGTGGTCCACCTAACTACATGCATCCACACGAGAAAATAGGTGAAAAATGCCAACCCCTCCTGGTTCACCCCAGGTGATTAGCAACCAGGCACATTAAGCCAAACGCTAGAATGAATTCCATATCATTAGAGTTGGGAGTATATCGTCTGTTGAGAATGAGAAAGGCGTTAAGTTGTCTCGAACACTATGGGTTTTGTGACAACTTAACGCCCTTATCATTCTCAACCGATATGTATGTTTTTGTTGTTGTTTTCTGCTGGCCTGCTTGATAGAGGAAAATAGGAGGTGTACAATTGTTCGAATGTAAAAAGGCTTTTCATATTTTTCATGATACACCCCTACCCCCTCCAGTGCCATATCCTTTATAGCTGAGCTCCCAGGCACGGGGGCGGTGTACCCCCTCACCAGCATCGAGGCCGTGCAGCTGTACCGATATGAGCAGGCTTACGATTACTTCATCATGTCATGTGAGGTATGTATGCATCTACAAGGTCTTTATGTGGCTTTGTTCCACATGTTTGAAGGGTTTTATCACAATTCAAGGCTGAAACAGCTGTAAGTATAAGTGTTTTGTGGACTTAAAGTGGGAACTATTGCATGACCATAACCTATCAACAATTCCATGCCAAAATGCTCATCAAATAATTGTCCTTGCAGACTATCACCACAGAGCTGTGTTGGACAAAGTGAAATATTCTGTATTTAAATGAAACTTTCTTGATCAGTGGATATGTTTACAAAGAGCTGTCCTAAATTCGTGTTAACTTGAAGTCAACAAGGATTATTGTGGAGTTTCAAGGGTTCTTAACTGGAATGTTTGTGGCATTGGGAATTTTGCAGTTGTAACTTGTATGTAGATAACTTGAAGTTAGTGCTACCTTTCCAGACAATACATGTGACTCCCATGATAACTTTGTTCATTATAACAGGAGAGCCCTTTACTGGCACATGTAGAATGTTGTCCAGGCCTAGAATAGGTGTAAGAATGTTATAAGAGTTTGTTTTAATAGGGATTGATTAAGCATTATGCCTGCTCTGACTCAAGCACGCAGCTTAGATATTTAAAGATGTCTGCTTCCTTCCCATCATGCATCAGCTTCTGTTCGTCCTCCTGGTGGCCGTAGTGGGCAAGCAGGAAGTGGTCAAGGCGGTCAAGCAGAAGACGGCGTACTTCCGCAGCACCTGGTCCTGGGTTGAGGTAAGATCACACATTTCTTCTTTTTTTTTTGGGGGGGGGGGTTGACAACCTACAACTATTTCTAGTATTGACTGAAGCTTTCTGAGATACGCATGGTGTCATGCGGTCAAATAGCAAGTATCCCTATTACTGATTTGGCTCACAAAAACAGAATATGGACATATTGAAAGTAGCATGTACTATAATTGTGTTGTGTACACCGGTGTAAGACTGGAATTTTCATGGCGGATTTAGTTTTGCAAGTAGGATCTGAATCGCAAAGAAAACAATGCATGAAAATATTGACAAAAATGAAAGCAAAATTTTGCCCCACATGCACTGTTCCAGGCCAGCCCCTAGCAGTGCATTATCAAATGAATACTGGTTGCTACCAGGCCCTCTACTCAAGTGCTTGAAGTATTCATACGTTTCTTTTTTTATGAGAGATTCGACCTCATTTCATGCAATGTTTTAACGTAACAGTCTGTTTGAGTAGTCTACTTCCTTCTACACATTTGTGGTTTTTTTTACATTTATCACAATTATGAGAAGCAAAATGATTACAGGCAGCAAAAAGAATATAACAAAATTAAGTAAACATAACTTTAAAAATTAAATAGATCTAGAATTTGTATTTCACTGACAATGTTTTTATGATCTCTATCCACAGGTGATGTTAATCTTTGTCTCACTGATCTACTTTGCGATGTACGTATACCGCTTCGCCTACGTCAGCGAGGCGGGTAGCCTACTCAAGGAGACGTACCTGGAAGAGTTTGTTGACCTCTCTTTCCTCGCTTGGTGGGATCAGGTAATTCATAAGTCAATATTATTCCGTGCACATCTTTTCCTCTGCATTCTGTCTTTGTCTCTGCCTCTCAAGATTTAATGAATGAGTGCACTATTGGTGTTCATACAGGTGGAAGATGCAGACTGTATTGTACAAATGGTATCAATGACAATTGGTTGGACACTGAGATACAATTTGTATTGTCACAATTCATTCTAAATCCTTTTTGTTTCTTTTTTTTTTATGCTTTTATTTTGTAATTTTGCAAGACAGAAACATGAATCAAAATGTTAGCAAGCTAGATCATTTATGGACGTAATTAGCTCCATCAGGGAGGTTATGCTTTTGCTGCTGTTATTTTGTCTCTTTGTGTGCTTACATACGTGTACAACATAGTATGTCTGCATTCATAGCTTAACTCTTATCATGTAATCAGTCACATGTCATGCTCATGTTTGCCATGAATTTTCTCTTTGCCATCTCATTTGTCAATCACTGTTTGTCTGTACTTGGCAGCGTCTGAGAGACCTGATCGGACTGGTGGTGTTCATCCTAACCCTCAAGTTTCTCTACCTGATGCGATTCAACCACATGTTTGCCATGTTTGGCGCCTTTGTGGAGGCTGCCCTCGGTCACATCATGCTCCACATGGTACAACCATCCCTTACTTTAATACTTTCAATATCATTGTAGATGAGTATTTACAGCTTGTCCATACTACCACCAATTGAATCTTTCGCTGTTGTTGTGTCCGTACTGTAAGATGGTGATACTGTAAAACACAATTTTTTACGCTTGCATGAAACTTCCACAAATTTTGCAAAGGGCCAAGATTAGCAAAAGTAAAGTGCACACAAAAGTTCTTGTCTATATGTGACCGTGCACCTCAAAACGAACATAAAGTCGCACACACTGATTCTGCGTGAGGACTGAAAATAAGTGAAATGGATCAACCTAGCCGAACTTGACTTTTTCATATTTTCTGATAGAGCGGGTCTTCTTTTACGTTATGCTAAAATTTGGTATCATAAAACGGGCAGGAAAGTGTGTTTTTTTAGCAGTTTATCTCAAACATTTTTGGTAGAATAGTGTGGTTAGGTGTGTCTTTAGAATCCCTTTTTCATTTCTGAAAAACCTTGTCCACACTCTTCACTTTCAACTCTAATAACTTTTGAAAGGATAGTGTTACCGCTTTTAAAGTTAGCATTAACTATGGACAGAATGTGTTAATGAAGCATGCTTAATTTCAGTTTAATCTGATAATCCCTTCATTGTTGTTACTCTGGTGGTTTACTTCCTGATTTTTGTCCCATTCATCGCACAGCCAGCACGGTTTGGTAAAGATTAAGTGCTTGAATAGACACTGTACTTCAGAGCCTCTTTTCTCAGTTCACACTTTTCCTGAGTTTGTGCTTTCTTTCCAATATTAAGATAGGTTAAGAGAGTCCATTTGATTTGAGTTATACATCATTTTAAAGCTTAAAGTCTGTTCTTTCAGAATATGCTCTTAACTAAACATTCATGTCTGGCGACTTTTTGTTTGTTTTGAGGTGCAGGGTCACATATAATACATTGAAGGCCAGTGGCAATTCATAAAAAATCATGCCACATATAATAACAGAGCTATGCTACAACGCATATGTAAGATACCCTCCAGAAAACCACACTAGACAACTGTATACTGTAAAACAAGGAGTGTTCTTGTGCATTTTAATTTTGCGAATTTTGCAAGAGCCAAGATTCGCGAAAGTAAAATGCATGTGAAAGTTCTTGTCTACACTATAACGCAATGAGTATTAGGGGCAACTCACAAAAATTTCATGCCGCAAAAATATCATGTTTTACAGTACATTGCATTTGTCACAATGTTTCAGACTTGTTATGATCTGCCAATGGTATGAATTTATCGGCAGTTTTTTGGGGGTTTTTTAAGTGCTCTACTGCAAAACGTCTTGTACAATTTTTGTGTTTCAGAAACACAAAATCTGTTTTCATTATTTTTCATTCTTTATCCATTATATATATCTTCATCTACTTTAATTTCCAGCTGTACTATATGATCCTTGAGACGGCCTTCTCATGTCTGGGATCCCAGCTGTTTGGCAGGCACTACTTCCCCCTCAAGGATGCCTACCTGGGATATGAGGTTATGAGTACCCTCATCGTGGGCTCGGTGCCGGACCACTCCGACCTGCGCCTCCTCTACCCCATCCTCTGGCCCATGTTCTACATCAGCTACATCATCTGTATGATCATTATCATGGCTGGACTGGTAGGAGAAATTTTGGTTAGACTAATCAGATAGGAATCTTTAGTTCCATCCAAATTTTTAACCCGTTGAAAACAAGCTGATTTTACTATGTTGTATACCCACATTTCCCATAGACTTCTGCCAGAGTATACTGGGGACTAGTTTTCAATGGGTTAATTCTCATATCAGGAAAATTGGGAACTTTCATGAGGTGCCAGAACATGGTTTCTGTTTTCGAAAGCACATGACTAAATTATGTCAGTGATTTAGCAATTTCAGATGGTACTTCATGCTGACATCCTACATATGTATACAAACTTACCAGCTGAGTATAAGAAAGAGCAAGCAAATTCCTTTGGGCAGATATGCCCTATTAAGCATTGGTTATAAGAATTTTTCCCCTTCTATATCTCTCTTCTTCTTTTATAGCATTCCATGGTCATATTATAATGCTAACTTCTTGACATAGAAGTACACTGTACATATATGTTTTCATCGAGTATTGTCAAGAAACTGTTCTATGTTCACCTCAAAGTATCCATGTCTGTCATTCAGCATTGTTGATAATGCCTTATACCTCTTCATGTGTGTAAGTATATTTTTTGCGGATGGTGTTAAAGGCTGTTCCCACATATTAAATTTGCCATCCTGTTAGACAGTATCAAGTCAAATGCCACATGATTTGACTGTCATATTAAACATTTCATCATGTTAGAATGGATTTTGATTCACAAGTACATTTGCCCAGGTATAAATGTAGTTTAGTTCACTTGCTGATGTGAAAATGAAAACTTGAGTCATTCTCAAATATAATTCTTCAACAAAATAATACAAACATAACTTCTTCTTCTTTTGTATATATACAAAAAAGACAGAATAATCCTGTGATGTCATGAAATATACACTATTCTATCATAATATAAAGAGGAGATAAGTAGCTTCTAGTGAAATTAATATATTAACTTCCCTACCCACCATTGAAGATGTTGAACCTAATTCCTTCTGGGGAGCACATTTACACACGACATAGGCTTGTTCATGCCCATGAACTGTTGCCAATGAAATGCTAACCAAACTCTTGTACTCTCCCACCCCTTTCACACCCCACATATCCATGTCCCACCCTCTACACCACACCCCATCCCTCCCATCCATGTCCCACCCTCCATACCTTACCCCACCCCACCCCCAGATCAAGGCCATCCTGTGCCACAGCTACCGGAAGGTCAAACACTGCCCTCTGGAGACGGTCCAGAGCCAGGAGGTGGTCCTGTTCTTCTGGCACCGCTTCCTCTGCTGGCTGGGCATCAGGACCGAGCAGGTGGACGACAGTGACCGGGACAAGCTGCCGATGGTGAGGGGGCTGTCTCTCATCGTTCACATTGGATGGGGCAGCCTTGTGCGAAATGTAGCTTTAGTCCAAGTTGTCAGAGATGATTGTCATTAACAATATTTTCATTTTGGCAGATTCAAACATAAAAATATAAAATAATGAGGAAATTCAAACACAATACCTGCAGTTGATGAAAAGAAAGAGGCACAACTGATTCAGGTCTACCTGATGAATTGGTGAAATCTTCAATTCAAGGTGAAGTATGAAAATGCATTCTTAATTTTTATGCCTCCGCAACGAAGTGGCCGGAGGCATTATGTTTTCGGGTCGTCCGTCCGTCCGTCCGTCCATACGTCCGTCCCATTTTGTTTTTGTCGATATCTCAAGAACCGTGTGGTGGTTTTACATCAAACTTGGTATGAGGGTATATCCTTGGGGGATAATACTTTGTGTGGATTTTAGGGTCACAGGGTCAAAGGTCAAAGGTCACAGGTTATTTTGTGAAGAAAAAAAAAATTGAAATTTCATGTTTTTCTCCATATCTCGCAAATGGTTCAAGGTATCTTCATGGAACTTAGTATATATGCTTGTACTGATGGGCAGTGATTATCTAGAGAAGTTGGGGGTCATGGGTCAAAGGTCAGGGGGGTCAAAGGTCAAGGTCAACTTCTCAAAATATCACTACGTTCCTTATATTTATGCAATGAATGAAGGTTGTTTTTTTTTTAACTTGATGCATACATGTATTACCCAATATATATTTTGTGGGAGGTTTCTTGCCAAAAGGTCAAAAGGTCAAAGGTCAAGTGGAAGTGCTGAATTGCACTTTTTCCACCATATCTCAAAAGTAACTCAAGGTATCATCATGAAACTTACATATTTATGCATGTTCAACCTAACAGTGATTCTCTTTGGAACTGTGAGGTCAAAGGTCAAAGGCCAGGTTTAGATAATGCTATTTTCCCATTTGATACTGAAATTATACTTTTTCTCAATACCTTGAAAAATTACTCAATGCATAAACTTATAAAAGGGTCAAAAGTCAAGTAAAAATCATCAGTTCCCCAAATACCTGCACTCTGCATTTTAATCATTCATCCAATTGAACCTAGTTCTAGGAAAGTGAACATTCAGCACATATGTGTCAAACCTGTCATTTTAATATTTTGCCAATTGTTTGAAACTGTCATCACACATTGTCAAGACATTGTACTATAGACCTATTAGGAGAACCATGCATTATGGCGGAGGCATACACCAGTCGCCGTAGCGACATTTCTAGTTATTTTTCTTTCTGCATTTATGAGGCAGCTCCAACTCATACATGTTTTGATGCATATTGGTATAAAAAAGGGAAAATGTAACAGAAGCTCTCTGAACATTGTAACACCTAACTTTGTGTGTCTAAATCACATCTGCAGTCAAGTTTCATAGTGAGAATAATCTAAATTCCAATGAAACAATTCAGCAAGCTTCAGTGAAGTGCAAAGCATCATAACATGTTGCTGTTCTGCCATTGTCCACCAAACTTGCAGGAGTTCACAATGGCCGAGATCCAGTACCAGGTGGATGAACTGGCCTTCCGCATGAATGCCATCCTGCACCAGAACGGTCTCCCAGACAAACCCATTGATTACCTGGATGACTCTGATGCCACCCAAAATTACCATGACGATGGCATCTCCAGCTATCCTTCAGAGGTACATAATGTACATTGGCTTCTCACCATCAAACCCTGATAAATCTTTCAGTACCAACATGTAATATGTGTAGTACAGTATAAGTGTATTTCTACAATACTGGTGAAGGTTAAAAAAAGTGTCATATTTCCATTGTTTCAAATCCTTTCTTTCTTAAAAATCTTTTATATATTGGAAAGAGATAATATGGATGAAGTTTGGTCAGAACCTCAATGATCCTGTTTGCTGTGCCCATGTTTACATTTTAAGGAGAGAGGGGTAAATGGAAATGCTCCACACTCCCAACTGATTCTAATGCGCCAATAGATATGTAAACACAAGGAATGATTCATGTACATGTAGTAGTGTTCAGCTCAGCAGCTCACTGGCAGCTTTTTATCCTTTTTGTTTTCCACATGCAAAGGACGATCAAATTCGCATCATTTTTTAACCCTAAAGGGGCCGGGCTTTTTTGGCTATGCTCAGGCCGGGGGGGGGGGATTCCGCCCCCCCTGAGATCTCGGCCATCGGTGGCGCGATCGCGATGAAATTTTGCATGCGTGAGACCTGCGTCATAATCTACAAGATTGTGTCATAAGATTTTTAGAAACAATCAATTTCTAATTTTAATTAATTAATTATGCAAATTAAGCTCAAGATCATATTTTAGCCTAATTAAAAGCATTGAAAGTCTAATTTTTGGTCTGTAAATCTGTTGCAGCATATTCAACGATTGTACATCACAAAAACATCCAAAATTCATTTCAATTCTTATGTATTTTATTGTTTTCAGAATTTCTTATGTATTTCTTTGTTTTTCAACTTTTGTTTTTTCTTTGTTTTCTCATTGGAAATTGGCATAATTAGCACAAAACTAATCAATGAAAGTGATTAATTGTAAAAATAATCAGGTTTTTATGACTTTCACGACAGAGCACTGTTTTCCATAGGAAATGTACACAAAATCACAAAATTGTGCCCGTTTTAGGGCGACCTTCCGTTACAAAAATGGGCGTGGCTTCGCAAAAGTACGCGCGGACGTCGCAAATTTGGTCTCAAAAGTTGCGCGAGACTTGAACAAACAAAGTCAAGAAGCCTCGCGACAAGGCCTTCTCGCGTAACAGAATTATAGCGCGAAACGTCGAGGGGGGGGGCGGATTCCGCCCCCCCGGCCCTTTTAGGGTTAATGAATAAAATTGACCTAAGCTATCTAATTCTAGCTCATTTCCAATTTGAAACTTCCTTTGCCATGAGATTTTGTGTCTAGTCTTTCATACTGTGAATGGACAATTATTTTTCTCTCTCTGTGGAAATTTTAAAAGATCTTTAACCGAAGATGAGTAAATTAATACTTTTAACCCGTTGAGGATGAGTCCCAAGTATGCTTGGGCAGGGGCTATGGGAAATGCATGTTGTAGCAAAATTAGCCCATCCTCAAAGGGTTAAAGTAAAATTGACCACATGACTATCATAAAACTATACATGAATGAGGGAAATGTTGAATATCATTTCACCGTGTTCAGAGTCTGTACACTTCAAGGCCTTTTAAGGAATGAAGTAAAATTCTATCGTTTCTCCGTCGCAACTTCTGTTTTTCGCGACAGGAGCAAGAGTTTGACGGCGCCAAGTTTGAAGAGCGTGTGCAGCGGCTGGAGGAGCAGCTATACCACAACAACCCAGAGCTGCGGGAGCTGATGACCTCGCCTGAAGATGAAACAGACCCGGACAGGCACAAGGAACTGAGGTAAGAGATGGGGACACAAGGGTGATTGTCATTAGATAAATACCTCCAAGGGATTGAGGCGAATATTCAACATTTTATGACATGAATCAGATGTTTTTCCGTTCACATTCTTCTTCTTGATTCTCATGATACAAATCCTCTGATATAATCATTCAATGCAAGAAGACAAGTCACTGGAAATGAGTAAAATGGTAAATGGTCTCCTTCTTTTTTGAATGACATACTTAGCATTATGTTGGACTGTTTGTTTGTTTTGTTTTTTCTCTGAGGTAAAGATACTAGACCGTCAGAAAAATGCCTGATTAAATGATTCCAAAGTAAAGGATACATCAACTTATCAGAAAATGATTGGGTGTGTGTTGTATATTTATCTGTGTGTTGTCAGTCATTAAATCTCTTTCATTCCAAAATGGCGCTAGTAATCTGAATTATTATCACATACAGTGCAAAAACATTTGTGCAGATTTCACTTCAAGGAGTGTCCTCTTGTTTGTCTTTTGAACCCATGGGCTGTTTGAGTTATAACTTCAATGCCAACACCTTTCCATACACACAAAGGAGAAAGAAAAGTACAGGACATACATTGTAGATGCTGAAAATGGAATTCCTGTCACCAGTGTCTATATTTTGCGTCACATTTTTAGGGCGAGGCTGGAGCTTGAAATCTTCCGGCAGCTTCAGTTGTCGCGGCAACGAGACCAGATTGGCGATAGCAATGACGATGATGCCAGCATCATCTACGACAGCAGCCAGACAAACAGCGGTCGGATGTCGGCCTCGGCATCCCTGGCATCGTACGGTCTGGAGGAAGGCGTGGAGGCGAGCAGCGCCCTCTCAAGCTCGGACGTGGGAAGGCCGGGGCTGCACAGACGCCAGTCAACGGCCACGAGAACAGAAGACGGCTTTGTGGCTTTCCCCCAGCCGATGGAAAATCTAGGTATTCTTGTCAGCTTAACATGTTCACAAGGAAGTAGACATATATTTGCAAAATGGCACTTTATTCAACTCTGCCAAGACCCAGTGTGGACTAATGGCGCGTTTACACCGCGCACAGTACGGGCAACGGGCTGGGTTTTTGCTATGGTACGCCAAAAGGAACCATGTCTGGTTCTGTTTGAAAGAATCGGTAATTCAGTACAAAATCACCCAAAATGTTATTCTTATGTCACAATAAAGAGCAATGAAATCAACAGTAGATGATTAATTTTGTAACAACATTACTAGCGGGGAAGTGGTCTTGTAACAGAACCAGACATGGTTCTTTTTGGCGCATCATAGCAAAAACCCTGTTCTGTGACCCATGCCGGATTTGGTGTAAATGCAGCGTCATTCCCTCAGACAGGGACATGGGGGTATTCACAAACAGGGTATCAAACACTAGGCATTTAATATGATTAATAATGCAATGGCTTACCCAGCAACAAGGCCTTTCACTTCTAACACATAACATCCATGGAAGTCTTCTATGGACTCTATCTACATCTTTCTACATGCTCTATTTTCTTAATTTACCATGAAGTGACAGCATCTAACTACATTCTTTGTGTGATTTGTTTTGGTAGGAACACTACAAACGAGGACAAATATGCAACCAAAGAACACAAAAGCCAGGCAGGCGTGGTCCAATGGGGGCGAGGATGCCCCCATCAGATCAGAAGAGCACCAGAGGCAGCGGCGGAAGAAGAAACTGTTGGCAAAGCTGCCCCGACCCCACACTGCCGCTGTCTTCCCCATCAGGGAGAGCCCCAGCCTCTCCGCTGACGATGGCACGCCTGAGGACGTCGGCAGAGCTCCCGAGCGAATCCAGCACAAGGACTCCAATGTGTCGACTGTGTCGTCGTCGTCGTCGGGGAATTCCCGCTACTCCAGCAGTAGCGTCGGAGTGGGAAGCTGGCACAGTGGCAGCAGTGGTGACAATAGGTCTCAGGGAAGCTCCGGGTTGGGGGACACCAAGGAGTGGAAGAGAAGACACAGGAACCTGAAGACTAGTCCTCTTACGAGGTATGGCTGGAATGAGGAGGACTCCTCTAGTCAAACAAGTGTCAGGAGCAGTGGTGAGGCACTGCCAACCAATCCTGTAGAGAGCAAACCAAAGGTTACCACAGAGACTCATGCGAGACTATCCCCTCAAAGTCCTGGACAATTGCCTGTGAGACCAGTCACATCAGTGCCTACTGTTTCCAGGAGGAGAGGAACTACAAGTGAGGATCGCCGACCAAGCCCAGAAGAAGTTATCCGCGATCGGCCGCTTGGATTCACTCCGGATCTCACCGTCAGCATGGAGAGCTTTCCCTTGCCCAACGCCCTGGAGCAGTTGGACAGCGACAGCTCTGAAGCAGCTACGGCAGCTGATGGGAAGTCCAGGCAGCAGCCGGCCGACGGCACCAGCCGATCGCAGAGGAGGAAGAAGGGCAGGGAAGGCACAACGGCCCGGACTCACCGGCTGCGGAAGACCAAGTCTCGGGGTAAAGGGAAGGGGCGGAGTCGACTCCAAGGCCTCGGTCACAGCAACGAAGGCTACACCTCAGATAGTCCTGAGGACGAGGACATTCCTGTTATCCAAATGAGCCGGTCTTTCTTCCCAGATCGTTACTGATCAGTCTTGAGAACACGATGATAGAATTACAATATTACAATTCACTTGGATATCTGCATTTCCGCATGAAGGGACAGAAAAAAAAAAAAAATCATTTTTATGCCTCTGCCACGAAGTGTCGCCGGAGGCATTTTTTTCTTTTTTGCATCAAATCAATTTTAGCCTAATTTTAGTTGTGCATTTACCAAATAGGTCTAGTGTGCTCCATACCCATGACCAATCATGTTGTCTTTGGAAATTTACCCCCTCCAAAGAAGAAAAGAAAGAAATATCCATTGGTTATATTTTGAATGTAATCAATGTTTTACAGTTTAAAGCTGAATATGTTTATACATGTATGCCACCTTGATTTATACAGTATTGACAGTGTGTTGTTTTGCTTTTAGAAGCAATGTTTCGAGGAATATTTCTTTGATACGCTACCATTTGCATTACATGTGTAATGTGACATTGCTAGGGAGGAATGAAGAAGAAGTTTCTTGTTTGAAACTCAGTTATCTTTAGGCAGGGGTGTTTGATTCAACATGATATCAAACTGACTTGTGCTTTTTCCTATTATGGTATTCATTGGGTCTTCCAGTTATTAAAGGAAACCCAAACCCAATGAGCAGTGTGGATTGATTGAAAGCAGCAACATTAGTGGAAAACATCAGTGAAAGTTTGAGGAAAATCGGACAATCGATGCAAAAGTTATGGATTTTTACAATTTTGGTGTTGTAATGACTGGATGAGGAGACTACCAGAGTTTATGACGTCATTTGTGGACAACAATATAAAGAAAATAAAAGAAGAATTCCACAAAAGTTCATTTTTCCTGAAAATTGCATATTCCATCAACTTGGTGCTGACATATGTTTAGGGTAGCAATTATTCCCCTGCTTTCTGAAAGCATTTAGTCAAGTGCTCTTTCATCAAGGTAGAAAAGTGAAAGTATTTTGAATTTTCGTTATATTTTCTTTGTATTTTTGTCCACGCATGTCATAAACTGAAGTAGTCTCCTTACCCAGTCATTACAACACCAAAAATGTACAAATTCATAACTTTTGCATCGATTGTCCGATTTTCCTCAAACTTCCACTGATGTGTTTCAATAATGTTCACTCAATCCACATTGCTCTTTGGGTTTCAGTTTCCTTTAACATTGCAATGTTTTTCTATTCATCCTTCCCACTGAAAGTATAGACTGTTTTTGGTTCTTCTTTTGAAATATGATAAACCAAAGTACCAAGACAGAGAGGATATTTTAGATTTGAATGTATTATCCTATCTCTAAGGATAGCTTGCCAATTCATGTATCATTGCAGTATTATTATGTATGTGCTCTTTAAAAATAATTTTCATTTCGTTATCAGCGGAAACCAAATTAAACCCCCCCCCCAAATTTGTTGATGGACCCTCAACGTCAAAAGTACTCTGTTTATGTTACCGTGCTGTGTGTTTTGTTAAGTATGCTAGATGTATGACTCTGCATGTAAACAAATTTCATTTTTTTCAAAGGTAATTGAAACATTTTATGATTCTTTATATCTTAAGTACATGAGCAAATTTCAAATGAAGAGAAAACCAATGTTTGCACATGTTTTCAGTGTATATAGATGACAAATATTCATGTTATTTGTCCTTTTTGTTGGAATGAGTGCATACGTTTTCCAAGGTAATTCAGAAACTTTGTATTGCCTTCCTGTGCTTGAATTAAAAGAAAGGGGAAAAAAAAGCTTGACACTGGAATTTTTCCATAACTGTATTCTGTTGATTGATTGTGGGTATGGAATTATGTTGAAAATCGCAACCACTGCCTGTCATGAAATGTCTCTCATGTACATTCTTGTTTTTTTTTCAGTTTTAACGCTGTTGTGCTATATTGTATGCAATGGTATGCATACACTTGTTTATGGTGTAATGATCTCTGTACAACAGGGCCAGTTTTATGTACACATGTGTTATCATGTTTGTAGATTACTGTAGTCTCGAGCTAGAAAATTAGTTGTCGATTCTTCCGCACTTCATGATTTACCATGTCTCTATTAAAAAGCATATTTAGACCAAAAAAAGTAACTTTATTTGTGAAATCGTGTCAACGTGCTTTTTCAGATGGTTACTGTTATGTTGCTAGCATGGCCAGTATTCTTCGCTCTGTTTCATTTTGTTTTTACATTTTGTTACATGGCATGTGCCAATATGTGTGTAGGGGTTTTAAGAATGTATCACAGTTTTGCCAGGCATACAAAATCTGGCGAGAAAAATTCATACCCAAGGCTCTTCAGCATTGTATAGAATGTTAAAGGGCCCTTGAAATCCAAATGCATGTTGATTTGTGTTGATTTATGATACCCTCAACATCACTTTTGCTGTGAAACGAATATCTAAAAACATTCCATATATTTTTAACGATTTTTTTCTTCTATTTTTCTTCAGATTACTTGGGAACGCCCACAAAAATCCTTCCAAACCAATATTCCTCAGATGACCTCATCTGTCAATCATTTCTGAAGTACTGAAATGTTTAACAAAAGACATTGGAATGCACCTTCCCCTCGACTCAGCATAACTTGCATGTTCCCTCGCCATGTCTTTTGTTAGTCACATTAATATCGCAGAAGTAATCTGAAAAAAAAAAATATAGAAGAAAAAAATCGTTAAAAATATATGGAATATTTCTAGATATATTCGTCTCATCGCAAAAGTGATGTTAAGGGTATCATAAATCAACATGCATTTGAATTTCAGGGGCCCTTTAAAGACAGGGCTGATAGGTGAGAACTGTGCCCAGTTTGTTGTTTGAAATAATTTTTTTTTTTGGGGGGGGGTATTTCCATTCAGAATTCAGATTTTAGCAAATCGTGAAGGAAAGGCATGTGTGTGTGTGTGTGTAGTTATGCACCTTGTAAATTTTGTAAGTATAGTTTGTATTGTGTACCATGTGTTCATTTGGTCAAGGTTGATAACAATAGTGAATGATGTTTATGGATATTTTTTTATCCTCTTCTATCGTGTTGTACAGTTTGATACCAAAGATTTTAATTGAAATTAGTGCCTTTTTTGTTGTTGGTTTTTCTTTTTAAGGAAAGAGTGTATTGGAATTATTACAAAGTGCAGCAGATATGCATGACATGTACATGAAAAATCAGCATGAGGCTGATCAGAAATTAAGAAAGTGTTAGCTCAGGAAGATTATAAAGATGGTTTGGGAGGAATGTTTCCTCTTAGGAACTTTTTGGTGCAGATTCAAATGAATTGTTTTTGTTATAAAGAAAATGCAGAACAGTATTATCTATTGCAAGTTGAATATTGCATACATAACAACTGACAGTAATCCCTCAACTAGTTTATACATTGTAATGCACATTTGTAGAACTGGCATCGCTAATGTGTCGTCGCTTTTTGCAGAATACAGTTCATCTAGTTTATAAAATCACATTTGTAGAACTCACATGGTCAATGTATTGCTACTTTTCCAGAGTACAGTTCATCTAGTTTATGAATCATGTATGTAGAACTCACGTGGTCAATGTATTGTCACTTTTGCAGTATACAGTTCAGAGATGTACTTCTATCTCGTTTAGTTCACGTACTGTTTTATGATTTTTAAAGTGATATTACATGTACAGTATCTGTTCAGTCATTGAAAAGGAATGTTTGTTATGCAGAGTTGATACTGTGTAAATGTTTGTATAGATTTGTAAATTTGCAGAAATATGTGTAGTTTGTGCAAGTTACCTCCTGTGCTATGGTTGAGACAACTGGCAATACACACTGCCAGTGGATATTTTTGATACCCTAATATTTATATTTTTTTAAAATCTATTTGATACGCTTTTATATATGTACTCGTTACTGTTGTATTGTAGCATGTACAATCACTGTGTCCTCGACAAATTGATAAATAAATTTATCAAAATTGCTGACATAAAGATTGTACCATTAGTCCTCATTTCTGTGGAAAGAAAGTAGTGAGAGAATTTTTGAGTAAGATGAATTTTTTCTAGGGAATTGGGCTCTGAATTAATTTAAAGTACTTAGGATGAAATCAAACTCGTGTTAGATGGGTGCCAGCATTTATGTAAATAATCACATTTTCTGGACCTTGTAGAAGTGTCCTTTCCCACACAACACATAAGCAAAGAAGAACATATGAAGAGTTTGTTTGCAAAAACCGATAAGTCCATATTTGCCAAATGGAGATATTTGCGATTAAAGGTCAAGAAAAATAAAGAGAATAATAAGAAAAATTTGGCTTCTTTTGACCATAACTTAAAAAATATACCATTATATGTAGTGACCAATATATCATTTAAAAGGTATTATTTTGAACTTTATGACAGAGATCGTACTTCAAAATCTTAAAAAATGGACTTATCGGTTTTTGCAAACAAACCCTTCATATATTCTCACGCTTTCCTGTTCATTCGGACCCAAGAATGTTTTGTTCGTAGTGTTATATGTTTTAAGAGTTCTGATTGCAACTGGGGTTTAATGTTTCTTTAGTTAGAAATCTCCCATCCCCAATCCCGAACCAAAAACAAACAAAAAGTTTCTATGCTAGATAGAGCTGGTATCCAAAGTGTGGGACATCCCTTACCTAGCAACATATGGAATCTTCACATGACTATTCGTTGTTTCATTATAATTTCCACACCCCTCGACCTTCATGACCCCCCCCCCCCAAAAAAAAAAAAATAATTATATATATATATATATATATATATATATATATGACAATGAAAAAGAAGCAAAAGCAAAAGACAGACAATGAAAGTGTGCAGCATTTACGTAATTATTGGTGATTTCATCGAACGCATTCATCCCTCGTAGCAACATTGATGCCCTATGGACCACAGATAATTTCGTCGATTTCATTTATACCTAGTTAGGCCAAACCCATCATTGTGATCTCGTGCAAGCCATCTTGTCTTTGGACTGAACTGTGTTAGTCAACATCTACGTTAAGAAGAATCATTCTTTCATGATGGAAGCACATAAGTACTAAAAAGAGAAAATAGCATTTGAGGACTGTAGCAAAATAAATGCAGCAACATTTCAAATTATTCAGTTCCTCAGTGCTGAACGCCTGTGGTATTGCTATTAGTGTAGACTGCAGTATATATTGTCCCTAGAAGGCCTAAGTCAGTGTTTGTATAGTAGCATTTTTGTTATTGAAGAAAGAGTTTAGAATTTGCAGTTACTTCTGCCTCTTTCTTGCCCTAAAACTTATAAAAATCCGGTTTCACAACATGTTGAGAATATCTAGATTCAAGAGTATATTTGGGACATTCCTTTTCTTTAGTTCATGGTCATTTTGTGCATATCTGTGTGGTGTGTTTGTTTGTTTGTTTGTTTGTTTTTGTTCTTTGCCTTGTCTCAACCGATCCTTGTGAGAATTTGAAGTTGGTGGTTAATGTTACGTCAGAAATACACATAGTCAACATATGAAATTTTATTTATACTCCTGAACCATTAAAACCACCACAGGGGATTAAAATCACGAAAGAAGGAGAGAGAGAGAGAGAGACTGAGCAGTAAAAAGATATATGGTGGGAGGGAGGGGAAGATAGTGCAGTGACGATGCGCACGATGGCAGTACGCATCACGAGCGCGAAGCGCGACATCCCTTGCTGTCGTGTTTTCCGGGGTACTTTTATGGCCCTGGAAGCCATGTGGTTTGTTTGTTTGTTTGTTTGTCTTATTTCATCTAATCACGGGATAAAATGACCTCGATCAGCCAGGTGTAAGGCCGTTTTTCAGAGAGGCCGTGAATACACTGTTAAAACAACAACAAAAACAACACGTCAGTTAACAAATCAATCAAAGCAAATTTACAATAAAAACATAAAAGTATAACATAATAAAATACATTACAACAAAGCCGAAACTAGATACATTGTACCAAGTAAAAAAAAAAAAAAAAAAAAAAAAAAAGGAATATAGACATTACCACTGAACACAAACGCTACGAAAGAGGGTGACACAAACCGGTTCACGTAAATTCAGACAAATCAGCTCAAACATAGTTATGAAATCCACACTAACACACACACTCTAACATTCTTTCAAAAACTTTCAAATTACTTATTATTCTTACATTTTCCGGGAGGTTATTGAATATCTTAACAATGGCATAAATGCATCCAAATTTCATGAAATTTGTTATAGGGTATATTTGTTCTATGATATGTGAGGCTCCCATAGCCGCCTTTTTTTTTTTTTTTTTTCTTTTACATATACAGTATGCATATGACAAAACTAAGGTTTGGCGGAATAGTGCAAGATTTACAGCCGGCAAATAAATACACCTTACGCGTGAGAAATTCAAACTCAAGCAGAAGAACAAGAAATGTTGCGAAAATGGCCTCAAAGCGGCATAGGGGAGTGGAATTAAAGTCTTCGTGGAAGGTGTAGCAAGTTGCACTTTAAGATATAAGTACAAAGAGTGGACGGATTCTTTTTTTTTTCAGCTGTCATTGTCATTATAGTAGTCTTTCAGTGTGACTGACGGCAACGATGTAATGTGATGTCCTGTGTCCTGTTATGTCTGTTTTGTGTGTTTACGGAATTAGAGGCATATCTAACATTTTAACAATGACACGCACTGAAAATCTGTTTGCACGCCACCTACATTTGTTTGTTTTGTTTGTTTTGGTTTTGGTTTTCAGATAAATTATAACATTAGTGGAAACGACGAAAAAAAAAACTTAAACGAGTAATATAAGTGGTCGCACCGTGGTACAAGTGCTTCAACTCACTGAGCTCTACTAGAAGACTTCAGTGGTTCTACTTCTAATTTGGCATGCATTGTGTAGGTGTTGGGGGAGGCATTTCATTCGTCGCAGTGATATGAATATGCATGATTCATGGCGGACATTGTGCGCGCGCAAGTACAGTGTATTTTGCATTGAATGTGAATAATATACAACGTGTACTAAGCGTTTTGAGATGCGCGAGTGTAAAGAGTGCCTATTGAATACGTCATGAATGAAAGCGCGCGATTGGTCAAAAGTTCCAATATGACGTCAGGCAGAGATGGATACCTCTACATGTATGATATGCATACAATCACGAGTAGTGTAAACAAACTCACTGTTATCTTAGCGTTTGGCAGGATAACTTGCTACGAATAGTCTCTGGCTATTTTGGCTATTTGGAAGCATTCGGAGTGAAATCCAAGTGTTTACAGTTGGCATCACTTTTGTGGGAACATTGACTTGAAGTAGATCTTATCATGTCATCTTCGGTTCGGTAAGTGGCGGATATCTTGCAATGTTTGAACAAATAATCTATCAGGGTAATGTGTCTGATGACAGAAACTCAGTGCGCATCCGCGCTTTGGACTGACAGTAACACTACAGGAAACGCACAATATCAACAACAGACAATAATCATGATAATGTCTCAGTGTGTGAGAGTCACATACTATTGTAGATACGCACTCGTGTGTATTGGTTGCTCGTACTATATTGATAGTTATAGCTATAGTATTCCTAATGAGAGCTTTGTTCTTTTGAGACTTTGTGAATTCTGTTTGAACTTCACTCTGTGGCGACTGAAGAGATGTGCTTTCAATGTGTGTGCGTGAATATACAAGCTCAAAACTATAGCTGGAACGAGAGAACGCAAGAGTTAAAGAGGGCGAAAATACCCCCTCACGTGGGATAAATTCCCTTTTAAAAAGGGGAACGAGAAATATTGCAAAAATAATAATATTAATGGTCGCACTATGGTACAAGTAGTTTTATTTCTTGGCATTGTGTGTGTTGGGGGTGCATTTCCTTTGTCGTAGTAGATATGAACATGCATGAGTCATGGCGGACATTGTGCGAGCGCAAGGATCTTGCATTGAGAGTGAAATTAATATGTAGATGTACATTGTACTAGTGTTTTGAGATGCGCGAGTGTGTAGAATGCCTATTGAATAAGTCACGAATGAAATTGTGCGATTTGCCAAAAGTTCCAATATGACGTCACACAGAGGTCGTTGAACCAGTATGCCTGACATTGTGGGGAGCGGGAGTGTGTAGAGTGCCAATTGAATACGTCATGAATAAAGCTGCGCGATTGGCCAAAAGTTTCAATGTGACGTCACGCATAGTTTGATACCTGCACGTACGTGTATAGGTCTACATACAATCATGAGTTGTGTAAACAAACTCACTTTTATCTTAGCGTTTTGCAGGGTAACTTGCTACGAACAGTCTTTGGCTATTATCGCTAATTTGGGAGTATTCGGATTGAAATCCAAGTGTTTACAGTTGACATCACCATTCTGGTACCATTGACTTGAAGTAGATCTAATCATGCCGTCTTTGGTTCGGTAAGTGGCGAAAAAATCTAGCAATTTTTGAACAATTTGCACGCTTTCTTTCAGATTTAAGCCAGAAATGAGAACATCATTCAAATCATTTGGGACATCATTACAGCAGCAGTGGTAAACAGTGAAAATAAGAGTTCATAAAATCTGTTGATAGGTTTTTAAACCCCTGGGTTTTGAAACAAACAAGTGCATCTTACATGTACTCTGACTACCACCACAGACATCCTTAAAGGGTTTTTTTTTTCTGTTGCAGACATGGACAAACGACTAGTGATATTACGCATAAAAATAGGCCTATAACAAAATACATGACAATAAAACCACGTGATTCAGCAACCTAAAAATAAATGCAATGTTTGTGTAGAAATAGTTTCATCACGATTTTATCAAAGGGGACTGTACAGTACTGGTTGAGGTGAGGATTGAGTTTGTAACGTTTTGCGAGATATTTAGAAACCACCTTATGAATGTTAAAGAGCATACAATTCTAAGGGGAATCAAAAGTTTATTTGAAGTAAATCGGTTTTGAAACGACTAAGATATCTAAAATCAAGGTAAAACAAAGAAATTCTAATAAAAGTCATGGCCTGTCAACTTTATTAGGATTGCTTTTTTGGATATCTCAGCCATTTCAAGACCAATTTTCATCAGAAAAACGTTGACAGCTTTTTGAAATTACATTCTCTTTCACATTTCATAAGAGGCTTCTCATTATCTCAAACAAAAAAAAAAATGTTATAAACCTGTCGTTAGGTCTCGACCGAAACTATACGATCCCTTTAAAAGAAAAAAAAAAAGTCAATTTCTTACCAGAAGACACTTTAGGAGTAGGGAATCCTCCCCTTCCCTGTGAGTTATATTTCTATTCATTTTATTTGTTTATTCATTTATTCATTAATCAGTTTTATCTATTTATTTATCTGGTCACAGACTAGAAAGTGATGCTGAGACAGTGACACTGCCCTCTGCCGACCAAGAGGCGACAGAGGTGCCGAGGCAATCCGGCGATGCGGAGATCGAGCATCCAGCCGGACCCCAGGGCACCGACCATCAGGAGGTAAGACATAGGATGGTGAATAGAGGAATAGAGGATGATCTGATAGATAGATTGATTGATAAATGCATGAGTTGAATGAGTGAGTGACTGAACGAATGAATGGATGAATAAATGGATGAGTGATTTGACGGTGTCTGATATGAATGATATGATGAGTGAAGAAGGATGGGATGAATGAATGGAGGGATTCATAAATAAGATAATGGAAGAAACAATAACTGAACGAACGGATGAACGGATGTAACATAACTGATCAGCTGCAATTGTTTGATGGATGAAATGAAGAGTTTGATTGTAAAATAGACCAAGGGCCATTTCTAAACATTTCTGAGCAATTCCATCATCAGAGGGAGCAAAATAAAATCTTTCCAGTGAATCCGGACTTGTACAAGGATCATTCTTCAAGTTATGATTAAAAATAAACTTTTTATCATAATTTTTTAATCAATTTCTTATCATTATTATCAAACACTTAAAAAATGAATGGACAGACAGTTTCATGAAATGAAATATTGGAATATATAGTAAATGAATGACTGGGATTCGAAACAAAGTTCGGCATATGTTTCAGTAAACTGTTCATTTGCTGAACTTACATTTCTCACCCTCTAGCCCTTCAAATCCCTCGTCGAGACAGCCAGATCCATTAGCGGAGCGTCGGCTGACAGCTCCCCCGAGGATCTGGCGAAGGCGCTCAGCGACTCCTGGCAGGCGAAGGAGGAGGAGATGGAAAGACTCCGCGCTGAGATCAGCCGACTCTCCGAGGAGAAGAACAACAACCAGGCGCAGATCAAGGTAACCATGGCAACACCGGTTGGTTTAAATATGCTAGGATAGGGGATGCATTCATGTAACGAGCAGTCATATTCGTGCGGTTAAAAAGAATAAAAGCATACGTGTTTCTGGTTTGTTCATTTTTGTGTGTGTATGTACACGTTATTTTTTTTTTTTTTGGGGGGGGGGGGGTAATCTCCTCATCTTATCCATTTTCTTATGAGTTTCTAACAAATATTGGGTTGAATGAAGTTTATTTATTCAACCAGTGTAAAACAGCTTGCTACCAGCTGTAACTTGTTTTCAAGCAAGGCCGTGTTTCTTAACAAAAAAAAAAAAACAAACAAACACCACCACCACCAAAAACAACAACAACAACAATATATTTTTATCTAGCCTTCACTACTAGTATCAATCAGTACGTGGGTTACTCTTCTTTTTTTTTTCTCTTCTTTTTTTTTTTTTGATTGCTACAAGATATCAGTGTTTTTTTTTAACACTGTCATATTATACCATCAGTATAGTTAGAATTAAAGTTAGTAGGCCTATATTGCTCTTGCTGTTTTCCAAACTCTCATTGTCTTATTATACTATTCGCTGTGTCCCCAGGCCATGATCAGCGCAGCTAGCACCATCAGCGGTGCGACAGAGGAGTCTACCCCAGAGGAGGCGGCGGAGAAACTGCGGGAGGCTCGCTCCGAGATCGACACCTGGCGCGCCAAGTGTAGGGACACGTGGCGCGCAAGGTTTCGGGGGCTAAAGACCGAGCTCCAAGGAAGGTTGAAGGTGAGATAGACCGAAATGTTACAAGCATTCTATTCTTTTATAGAACTACTACTACTACTACTACTAGGCTTACTACGTCTACTACTACCAGTACTTTTACTACTGCTACCCCAAACTGCTACTTCTACTACTACTACTACTACTACTACTACTACTACTACTTCTACTGCTACGACTGCATGCTTTTACAACTAGGCCTACTTAGAGTAGTTGCAGAGATAGTACGCGTTGCTGCAACACAGCCAGTATAGTAATAGCAGGTTTGGGTTATTGCAGTGGTGGATTATTATCATATAAATAATATTTCAGTCAGTACATTCACCTTGGATACCTACCTACTTATCCATCAGTCAGTATTTGTTTGTCTATACGTACACCGTATATACAGCTGCATGTATAACAGTTACATACAAGTCTATCCATCTGTTACATTTTTTTACATGTCTTTCCTATCTATCTATCTATCTGTCTATCCACCTACCTATTCATCTATCTTTGTATCTATGTATCTATTTGTCTATCTATGTATCTATATATCTATCTATGTAGGCCTATCTCTATCTATGTATCTCTGTACGTAAATGTTTTACAATTCGTTTATGTATAAATTAATTAATCAATCTATCTTACCTCTCTTTCTCTTTTTCTCCCTTCACCTTGTGTGGTGGCCAGACCCTGGCTGATCCCATCAGGCTGATCACCGGGGGCGGGGAGGATCGAAAGTGGTGTGAACTTCCCGATGACCTTAAGCAGGCCTGGGACAGAGTGCAGAGCCAGAACGACGACCTAGATCTGGCCCTGCGGGTATATGACCACACCTTGATTTTATACTAGCATCGATCTAAGTTTGGCCTCTACAAACGGATAGGGAGTAGAGGGGAGAATGCGTGCGTATTTATTTCGTGGAGTAGAAGACATTCGTCATTTATATCTTATGACGTTTTATGTTCGTCCACATTTCTAAGCTATTATCAAATGTTCATTATGTTGATTGCAAAAAAAAAAAAAAGAGAGACTCTACTTCGTTTGATCCACATTATAATCTTACATACCCCTCTGTATATTCAATTGACAACATGTAGAATGTTTGTTACTTTTTTCCGCCATTTTCTTCAGCCATTATCTTTTTAATATAGATTAATATCAGTCTAATTTTGAGCGTGATGGTGCACAATCAATTCGTTCCTCCCTCCATTATCTGTACATTTATCTATCAACTAATTTAATTATTCAATCTTTCCATTTATTGAGTAATATTATTGATTCGGTCAGTAATTCGGTATTCAGTTCCTATTCCACCACCCACATTCCTTGCCTACAGCTGCTACTCAGTCATCCATTCAATCACATCATTTGTTATTCCACTCGATTCATCTGTACAGTCATATTGACCTTTTCATTCACTTTTCATTCACTCTATTTATGTCATCAACCAATCAGTTATTTGATTTTCCCCGCTTATATTGCAGGACGCTCGTGAGAAAACGGCGCGCCTACAGCTGGACTTTGACGCTCACACCCGGGAGCTGAAGGTACATTGGTATTATAATGTCAATTTTCAGTGACAGATCATCATTTTACCATCTTACAATGAAGATAAGGACCCGTCTAGTATGGGCCTCTAATGAGTTTAGGTCATATTGTATTATATAACATCAAATATATATCATATCTTAGTATATAATAATCTCAGGGGTGTAGGTCCACATCTAACGTAGATCATAATACAACACATGAACAGACAGGGCAACACAGCAGTAAGTGGTCATTGTAATTTGTGTTATCATTGTCAAGCATAGACACAAAATAACTTATATTTGCAAATGATTGACATTAACCTCGATGTTACTTAATTGACTCATGTGCATCTATAGAGGTAAATGGAAGGAATGACCCATATATCTTTAATAATGATTTGGGGTTTTCAAGAATTCACTGGACTTATAACTTTTACTGCCTCCATAGGCTCCAAAAAACTTGAGAAATGTTTCTCTGACGCGATACTTATTGGCTTGAAATAATCATAATTTGGTGCATTGAACGCATTACCAAAGGAGAGATATTGAACGTATTAACAAAGGAGAGATTCAGACTGGCATAAGATGTACTAACCAATCATGCACCTATCGGCTGTTATCATGATAAAAGTCATTATATTCATCGTTATCACAATATTCCTACTATCAGTCATTTGTCAGTAATACTAGTAGTATCATTGTTGTCATGCTATGAATTTCTGTGTTGTTAATCTCTCTTTCTTAATTGGAATGTTCTAGACTCTGGCTTCCAACATCGGCGTCGGCCTCGCTCCCGACATCACACCGTCAGCCATAGTCAACGAGCTTAACACCGCCTTCGACGACCTTCGGAAAGTCGCCGATACCCGAGAACAACAGCGGATCGAAGCTTGCGACATGGTCACGTCGAATGAGGCGGAAATTCAGGTATAGCACAGACACATGCACACGTACACACACACACACACATACACACACAGAAAAAAAAGAGGTATCCATGTACATCATGCCTGATTTTGAAATGCATATAAAAACTGACAATAAGTCTTTATAGGGCCTAACGAAATGAAAATTTACGCACGCATCACAAATGGTGAACACTTTGAACCATGCTATGAATTTACCTGATTAAGATTCTAGCGATTCCTTTCGAAAGTTATTTCATTTTTTTTTCATGCCTTCACGCCTGCATATTTATATCGGACCTGCATAAAAATAAATTACAATAGTTTGAAAGTCACAAACACACACACACATACACATAATTACGATAACTGGAACTATGGACATCAATGATTATCGTTTCTTAGTCATTCTTAAATTTCCACAAAATTTTGGTATCAGTACCCTTTACTCTTTAATCTAAAACAAAAACGCATGCTTCCTTCAGATAGTGTATAATAGTCAGCTCCTATTATTCCAAAAATAACATTCCATTGTTTCTTTGCCATTATCTAGGACCTCAAGAGGAAAGTACAGGACCTGACAAACTCTTTGGAAGAGTTGCATGCCCTTTCAGAGAAGAATCGGGCCAAGAAGGGTCGAAGGATGCGCTTCCGGTGGCGACGGAAGATCTCCGACTCCAAGAAAGTACGACTGATTTTATCTAATATAATATAATTTTACTTTAATATAAAACTTGGTGTAATAGAAGGAGATAAACCATAAAAATATTGATTCCTTGCTGCTTGTTAAGTTTTTGTGTGCACTTTAATTTATGATGGAAGAACTCTGACTGAACAAAAAAACAACAACTATGGGTTCAGCTTAAGGGGACACCTTTATCATCAATTATCAACGCAAGAGAACCAGAGGTGTTATCATATTGCTGTTGTCGTACTCTTAGCTGTATATAAACTCGTCACTGAGTAAAGTCACTGAGATGAAAGTATTGGATACAAAGTACATTATCCTCTGTTGAGAGAACAGTGGCAGATCCAGGCGGGGACGCACCGGGTGCCCCGCCCCTTTATGTTAAAACAAAAGAAATATGTGTCCCCTTTAATTTATGTTAAAACAAAAGAAAGAAATGGGAGCGTGCCCCCCCCCCCCCCCTCTTGATACTAATTTGTAAATGTGCCTCCTCTTTACGGAATTCCTGGATCCGCTCCTGGAGAACATTGTTGTTTAATATTACTCTTGTCTACAGCGCAGATAATGATGCAAAGGAAAATAATATACTCTTGTATGCGCCTGTTTGTTACATGACAAATGGCTCTATCTTTGGTTATATAGATCGCTGTATGAATTGTTGTTCATAATCTACATGAAGAAGATTAGTGCAGATAACATCGATGACGATGATCTCAAAACGAGCAGAAGAAGCAATGTTATTTCTATTCCTTTTCGTCTCAATTCAGCCCCTTGATCTCTGTAAGCTCCAGGATGATATTGTCGAAAAGAACGCCAAGATCAGGTGAATATCATTGATTTTCGTGTTTATTCATGTCATTTTTACAGTTTCTATTAACATGATAAACTTCCCACTTACACTATCATCTATCTAGTTTTTTATTAATGATATCATTATGCTGTACGTTAATTCACCTATTTATTTCATAGAATGTGATCATTTCATGACCAATTCGTTTTGACTCTGTACTGCAACGTATCAGACAATATAAAGATGGAAATGGGACGATAAGATACGATATCATAGTACTCTGTGCCTCGTATGGTGCTTGTGACTGTTTGTGTGTACAATGGATATCGAAGCAGTTGAAGAACTTAAAGAACCAGCTGCAAAACCAATATGGCAGGTATGACAGATTGTCAACTCTTACTATCATCAAAATTCACGAACACACTGCCATCGCCATCGCCACATTAGATCATTATAATCATCATCACACTTGTCAGCATTATTAACATCATTATAACCACACCACCACCATTATCACTACTGTAATAACATCATCATATCTTTGTCACCAACAATATGTATTACGGCCATTATCCATCCTCACTTAAATTAATCATCACCGTGATCATTGTCGATGTTGCGTTCCAGTCTTCTCGAGGGACAGATGACCGGTCTGGCCGAGGACCTCAGGGTGATGGAGAAGGCAGGAAAGAAAGTCCAGGAGCGGCTGGACAGAGTTAAGAAATCCAGGACTGAACTTCGGGAGGAGGTCACGCTCCTTGAGTTCGACAACTCGAGGAAGGAGCAGCTAATTCAAGACCTCAGGAACCTCGTCAATGTGTAAGGGATTTGCATTTATTTTGTATTCATGTATACAGCAAAAAAAAAAAAAAAAAAAAAAAGAAAAGTAGGTACATCCATAAAACATGGTGTGTGTGTGTGTGTGTGTGTGCATTTGCAAACTTTTCCCAATTTGATAAATAAATTTGTATAGATGTCAGCAATGAAAAGTAGAGTGACTTTCACGTTTACAATAATATCAACCATCTCTTTTGAACATTTAAAAGAGACTGTTGATAAACCTGAATCTTTCTCTCTTTTTTTTTTTTGGGGGGGGGGGGTTACGAGGAGGTTTGATGTGTAGTAGTGACAGGTTTTAAATAGAAAGAAAAATTATCTCCCATGAAATTAACACCGATAATCATTGACCATGAGCCTCTGACTGAAGTTTCACATTGAAAATATGAACGAGTCAATTCCATCATTCAATAAGACGATTGGTCAACTGTTTTCAAAGTGTGTATTGTTAATGTATAGACATAATAAAGATTCTATGTACAGACCATCCACCAACTAAGCTGTGTGATTACCCTAATAAATATGCAGTATATCATAATAATGGTATGTTATATCAATGCTAGACCACGAAGGGCCTCACGCTATCATGTATTGTCTTTGCTGTTGCTTTCACGTATTCAGACTGCAGACCAACTGCGTGGACCAAAAGGCCATCGCCTCGTTCCCCGTCACAAACGTCGTGGATCACGTGACCATCGCCTCCATGCCCAACGTTCAGTGCCAGAAGATCTCTGCCAAGGACATCCTGCCTTTCAAGGGACGCAGGCGGGCTGGCGAGCTCCGCAAGATGAAGCTAATCGGAAAGGGAAGCTACGGGAAGGTGTTCCTCGGCCGCTACAAACCGACTGACGAGCCTGTCGCCATCAAACAGCTCCAGCTCGAACTCCCCACTGTCAAGGGCAACCGGATCGCAGAGAAGCGCTGGATTAAGGGCATGGCTCTCAAGGAGTCTTTGGTGCAGCAGTTGGTGTCAGGTTCACCTTTCTTCCCTAAGATGATTGGACTTGTCACCTTGGAAGGCATCCCCTGCACCGTGTCCGAGTTCGTTGGCAACAAGCGGACCGGAAAGGCGTTTCCCCTTTACTCGGCTCTCTCGAGGAGAAGACCGAAACCCAAGCTGACCTCGAAGACCATGCTTCATGTGTGTGAGGACATCACCAGGGGACTCATGGAACTCCACCAGCATGGACTGCTGCACAACGACATCAAGTGCAACAACGTGCTGCTGGAGAAGCGCGCCCAGCGCTGGCACGGTGTCCTCATCGACTTCGGTCTTTGCAGCACCACGTCCTACTCGCGTCAGAAAGACTTCAAGTCTCGGGCCAAGAGCGAGTACAAAGCTGGACGCGGCCTTTTCTTCCTCGCCCCCGAGGTCGTGCTCGACGGCAAGCGTTACTCCGTCCTCTCCGACATCTTCTCACTGGGCATCCTGT
Source organism: Diadema setosum (assembly GCA_033980235.1). Classification (NCBI taxonomy): domain Eukaryota; kingdom Metazoa; phylum Echinodermata; class Echinoidea; order Diadematoida; family Diadematidae; genus Diadema; species Diadema setosum. Next base: position 10,716,004 of record CM067075.1, on the reverse strand, counting down.
TCGAGACCATCGTGGAAAGCAGAGGTCCTCGGGACCTCATGGAGGTCGCCCGGGCGTGCATGGAGGAAGACCCGCTGAAGAGGCCACACACTATGGATGAGGTTTTAACGAAGATCGAAAACGTCCGGTCTTCGATCTGATCGGCGCCGGCTTGGGAGGGGTAAATCATGCTGCGGTATTACAGGTGCCATTGAAATCAACATCGCAGTATGCATACACTTCTCCTCCCCCTCCCTGAGCCGATCACCAAAGTCTTTAACATCAGACTTTTTATATGAGGAGTCCAGGCACCATCAGTTCATCGACTTCATCAGTGATATTCCTCTGGTGGGAAACCCAATTTAATCGGACAGTGGTGGTTTCCATCCTGAAATAGAGTCAACGTTCATACACCGAGTAATGCAATGTAAAAATTTCGAGGAGAGCTATCAGACTTCATTATCCTTAATCAATCCTGTGATATGACTTGGTCTGGACAACCAATTAAACAACAACCGGATGTTTCGGCCAGTCTTCAGCAGATGTGATGACAGACCAACATTAGACAGTATTTGAATAATGTGACCGTAGAAAGGAGAGGACCATCATGTACACCAGAGACTACGAATCCGAGGCTACACGTCTAATGTACACTGCTAGGGACTGAATTGGGAAATTTCGAAACATGGATTGCCAGTTCTCATAAGCATGGCACAAGCTCACACACAAAAAAGCAGATATTAGAAGGGAACAACTGGAAACAAAAAATGATCAGTATGCATTCTACAAACAACATGAAAACGAAATGGAGGCAAGACAAAATTTAGCACATGTCTACCATGTGCAAAACAAATAAAGAACAAAAGAGTAGAGACAGATGAGAGCGCAATAAACATGCCAGTGGACCTAGATATCAACCAGCTGGACTAATGATATTGAGGGAGAAGAAGTGAACTGTCACACTAAGGAACCCGCAACAGAAACTACACAACATGAATGATAATCATGTCACCTCCATCGATGACAACGAAGTCATCGTGACATTGATGAGGGAAATGCCACGAATACAAGCCAGCAGTACTGAATTGCAGCACAACTAGTGAGCATGCCCCAAGCAGAACAAAAGAGGCAGAAGTAATGAGCGAACCACAAGCTAAAATCTGCCAAAAGCGAAACAAAACTAAGGACTAATGGGCCAGACATACTGATCATGCTAGCAGAGACCAAAAAAAAAAAGAAGAACAAAACAGAACAAAACAAAACAAAAAGAACAGAACCGAGACAAGATTATGAGCGTACTACAAGCAAAAGTCATCAACAAGTCACGGTGGCAAGAAAAAAAAAGTCAAAAGCAGGAGCAAGAAACAACTCATTGACTACAAAAATGTTGCACTTGTTGACAGCGGAATTCTGCAACGAAATTTGAAAAAAAAAATGAGCAAATTCCTCGAGGAAAAGAAAAATAGACTGAGGCAGAATCAATAGCCATCTAGACGAAAAAGGCAGACAGGAAAGACTGAATGACTACAGAAATATGAGTTACGATGAAAATTAAATCCCCTGCTGAATGAGACTTTGAAAAATGATCAAAACCAGAAGAAAGCACCTACAAGGACTCAGTGACGGCAGGAACCAGTTCGACCTGCCAACAATGACAACCTATACAGAGAATATCAAAATGACACACCATAAACAGAAGCAGAGACAGAGGGAACAATGTTCAGGGTGCCACAGGCAGCAACCAGCAACAATTCGGTATATACAATATTAATGGCCGTATCAAACGATACAAGCACAAACCAGCAGAGACAGCATGTAACTGAAATGTATTGGCATGAAAAAAATAGAAAATACCAGAAAATCAGCCACGAAATCATGCAAAGCAATAAACATGGGGAGATGGGAGTAGTAGCGACAACTCATATAATGAAGAGTGCGAAACCCATGCAGATATGAATGGAGGCCGTTGGTGAAAATTTCAAAAGTCAAATTGGAAATCGCAGGCAAATCATTTTGAGGTTGCTGCAAAGGAAGCCCTGATAGCCATTTTAAAGGTGTTTGAAAATGGATGCAGAAATGAAATCGGCAAACCCGAAGAGTCCACACGGAGATAGAAGCAAACAGCAAGGCAACGTGGACTAAAAAACAACGAAGCAATATAACGGGAACATGAAAAGAGGCCGGCGGGGATTAGAAGCTAGCAGCGGAGATAGAAAAAGTTACCATGCCCCAATAGTTTCTTCCAGCCACGACTGCGTGATCAAAGAAACGAGGAATGTGCCGAAAACCAAATCCAGCGCCGAAATCGGCACAATTGACACAAGACGGAGACATACAAGTCATAATAAAAATGAAACCCACTATATACCAAATAAGCTTTTGAACAATGATCATACTAGAAGCAGGCACCTGCAAGGACTGAGGACTCAATGGCGGCTGGGATAATTGCGACGTGCCAATAATTGCAACCTAGAGAATAATGCGCTCGAGGATACTGAACACTGAAGCAGAAACATAGGCAGAATAATGAAACACCAACAATCATCAAATGGAGGCAAAGGAAGTGGAAGTACCTTACAACACGCACAAACCAGCAGAAATTGCTTGCAAAAACACCGTGGAAAATAAGCTCCGGAAATAATCAAAACTATTATAATGTGCACAGGCTGTTAGCAGTATAGGCCCAACGACTAAAATATGAAGCATGCCCAAAGCGGATAAGAAAATGGAGGCAGGGATCAGAAGTAACCGGCAAGCCACAATCAGAGCCAAATCATTGCGAGATTGCTGGGGAAGAAGTCTTGAAAGGCATTTCAAAACCATTTGCACAAGGATGCATCACGGAACTGGCTAAACCAGAACAGTATACACGGAACTAAAAATAAGCAAGCCCAACATGGACTCGAAAACGAAGCCCCCTTCCCCCCCCCCCCCCCCCGAAAAAAGGGGGATTATGGCAACAAGTGGAAAGAGACCAGCGGAAACGTATAAGCTATAGCTACGGAGGCAGAAAGTTGAGGCAGAAAAGCTTACCATCCCTCAATAGTTGATTCCAGCCACAAATGCGTGATCGAAGAAACGAGGAAGAATCTATGAATTCCGAAAACGAAATTCAGTGCCAAAATCAGCTCAAACAATATTACAAAGCCAGCAGCAGAAAGTATCAAACACCAAGTGGCGGCACATAAAGGACATGACCGAGCGACAGCAGAAGCAACGAGAACGTCATTCTGAAGCAAAAGTAACGAGCCTGCACTTAGTGCCGAATCCATCATCTATACTTGGTTGCACAACAAAAACGAGATCGGCAAGAAACTAACTCGGCGTCCTTTACGAGGACTCAAACAACGATGCAAAATACCAGCAAAAGAATGGAAAGAGGCCAGCGGGGATAAGAAGCTAGCAGCGGAGTTCGAAAGTAGGGGTAGAAAAATATACCATGCCACAATAGTTTCTTCCAGCCACGACTTCGTGATCGATGAAACAAGGAATGTGTTGACAACGAAATTCACCGTCGAAATCAGCACAACGGCACGGGAGGCACTCATGAATGACTAAATGTCTGCAGAAATACGGATCATGATGGAAGTGAAATCCACTTGATACCAAATAAGCTTTTGAACAATGATCATACCAGAAGCTGGCACCTACAAAGGACACAATGACTGCAGGAATTATCACGACGTGCAACAATGACAACTATAGACTAATGGGCATTAATGAGAATAATAACAGAAGAAGAAACAGAGGCAGAGTAATGCAGCAACCAATAAACGTCACATGGCGGGAGTAGTATCGTGGGAGTATCTTACAACAAGCACAAACTAGCAGAGACTGCTTGAAAAAAAAAAAAGCCCCTCTGAGAATCAGCGACATAAATAAGTGAAATTAAAATACCATGTGCCCATTCTGTTAGCAGTAACGACTGAAATATGGAGCATGCCGAAAGCAGATGCACTACGAAAATGGAGGCCGGGGCAGAAGTAACCAGCAAGCCACAATCAGGACTCCTCAGCAATCATGTGATGTCAAATGGAAAATAAAGGATATCGAAAATCGGAACCAAATCATTGTGAGGTTGCTGGAAGAAAGGCCTGGTAGGCAATTTCATTTAGACACAGATGCATTATGGAACGGGCAAAGTCAGAAGAGTTTACAAGCAGACAGAAAACACAGCAAGCCCAACGTGGACACAAAAACGAAGAGAAAAACAAAGTAAAACTAAACAAAAAAGCAACAAGTAGAAAAAGGATAGCGGATCAAAAGTAAAAACCAGCAGTGGGGACAGAAAATGGGGGCAGAAAAACTTTCAGTGCCAAAATAGTTGCTTCCAGCCACGACTGCGAGATCGAAGATTCGAAGGATACATGCTAAAAACCAATCAATAAAGCCAGCACAGCATGCAGAATTCAGCAGACCCAAAGTGGCGGCACATTAATGATGAACCATGTCAGCAGAAACGGCGAGGACGTTATTAGGCCTACTGACGACTCAAAATTAACGCGCCATTATGACGAACCTGGCAACTATACTCTCTTAGGTAGTTGCTCGATAAAAGCACGAGCCACAAAGGTGAGATCAACAGAATCAGCAGAAACAGTGGACTTGCGGAAAGCAATATTATGGCAATCGTCAAAGGATGAGACAGAACTAGAAGTATGCTACAAACTTGAAACAAACACAGACGGGATAGAAAACATAAGCATGCCGCTATTACGTAATACTTACGCCAAGTGGAGACAAAAATTGTGTACACGTCAGGAACGAAAATCAGCTGCAGACTTCAGAAAATGACTACCGGTGGCAGAGGTAACCAACATACTATACCATCAGCAACAAACTGAACATGAAATATTGAAGAAAGAAAGGAGATATTCAGCAAGAAAATCAGTGGAAAGAATCAGTGTGCCATCAATGACAGCGAAATGCAGGCAAAGTTACGATAGGCACAGTAACCTGCTATAATAATGATGAATTCGCAACAACAAGTGATACCGAGCAATAATGAGCAAAGAATGCGCAGTCACCAGCAACATTTACATGGTGTAAGAAGTGTTGAGTACTATGTCAGAAACGTTGACTTTGCAACAACACAGAAGAAATAACCCGAAAACAAACAAAGAAATAAATAAACCATAAGACACCCGTAAGAAAAATTACCCCAAAATGGAGGCGGAAATAATGAACAAGGCATTATAAAACTGACACCACTGTCTCGCATTATTTGCCGCAGGCTTAGACAGTCATAAGGGGCAGAAGAAAAACTAAGAAGTGTTTGAAAGAAAAAAATTTACAGGAATGACGAGTGTCTGTAGAAATATCTAACACCCTAACAAATTATTATTATTATTATTATTATTATTATTATTATTATTATTATTATTATTATTATTATCATTATTATATTTTTTGTTTCATCATTTTGAATGTATTCATCTATGCCTGCAATTATCATTGTCACCACTTTATGTTTAAAAAAAAATATATAACTTTAAGATATTGCGCAATGAAACATGATTTGTAGTAACCTAATGACATAGTGTTTTATAAGATATTTAGAAAACTGTGTTTATCGTGGTGACAAAAGTCCGTATACAATTAATGCTTGTACTATTTCATTTTGTTGATTATGCCTATTTTGTGAATAAAACATACTGAAATTATACAGATGTTCACCCGTATTGCTTATTTTGGAGATCTTTCTTTTATATAGTGTATGAGAATCTGGGTTGTAGAAAGTATATTTGAGCAATGTCTGAATACGCCACTTCACAGATAAAGCAGTCCTTATAACACCGCGGTGTTACACCACGGAGTTACAACATGATAATTGCTGTAAGTTTCTAAATCATGCCCTCGGCGCAGACAAGACACAATTCCTGGCGTAAAGTGGGTGAAAGCAGGTAAACGGGAATGCATGAGAAGAGAGAGATATATATTATAGATGGAGAGAGAGAAAGAGAGACAGACAAACAGACAGACTGACAAAGGATAATGATGATGAAGAAAGACAGGGAGAATTGATGAGAAGAATGGGAAAGGGACAGAATTTCAGTCTAAATGCTGACAGAATTTGCAATATTTTGCAAACTTACACATTTTCTTTTATTGATATTGTGATGTAGTTTATGCATTCAACTTCTGTTAAATATTATATGTTTCTGCTGGAAATTGAAATATTGAATGAATGAGTGAATGAATGAATGAATGAATGAATGGATGAATGAATGAATGAATGAATGAATATTTTGTCCTATTACACACCAATGGCATACATGAACTGGCGCACAGAAAGAGGGAAGACGACAGTTGGGAATAAGTCGGTGCTAGTGGACAGAATTATTATTTTATTTGTGGTGTGAATTATGTAACACACAAAATCCTAGGTAGATGGCGAAGCATACAGTATAGATTCTACAGACAAAATAAAGGGTGGGGAGAGGGCGACGGACAAAGAGAAGGTGGGGGGGGGGAGGACGAGACTGTAAATCTGTCTTAGGTGGTACAGATGAAGGGTTTGTTTGCAAAAACCGATAAGTCCATTTTTGAAGATTTTGAAGTACGATCTCTGTCATAAAGTACAAAATAATACCTTTTAAATGACATATTGTTCACTACATATAAAGGTATATTTTTGAATTTATGGTCAAAAGGAGCAAAAATTTTCTAATTATTCTCTTTATTTTTCTTGACCTTTCAAATATCTCCATTTGGCAAATATGGACTTATCGGTTTTTGCAAACAAACTCTTCAGATATTCATTTTTAGCGTTTTGAAAGCGGTGAGTTAGCTCAGTCGGTAGCACGTCTGCCTCACGATCCTAAGGACCCGGGTTCGAACCCGAGTCTGGACTGAACAATGTTGTGTGTAATCATACCGTCCCCTCTAGCAAGAGGCAAAACACTCTGTCCCTCGGATAGGACATAAAATGGAGGTCCCGTGTATGAGAGAGTCACAGCTCATGCACATAAAGGATCCCGCTTCATTCATTCATCGCAAAGAGCAGAGTGTTTAACCCGGTGAAGCGGTCCCACCTCACACCCAACTGGACCCTATGGAAGACCAGCTTAGCGTAGCTGAATATGGGCTATCCCGCCATCTTCTCAGATGGAAATGAACAAACAAGCAAACAAACAAACAAACAAACAAACAAATAAACAAACAAAATCAAAGCTTATTCATCACACAAAACAACTAGTGGCCATATTTATTCGACTGATGCACGTTCCTCACTTTCGTGTTCTCCATTAAGCATGACTTATCTCATCTGTACATAAGCATTGATAAGAATCACTAATCTTATGATTTCATACTACAATACAAGTAGGCGAACAGTATACGTTACGTAATTGATTTCTTTAGTGGTAGACATCTCTGAATATGTACCGCTTATTGTGAAGGGAAGGAAATTCATGCTATCCTCAGAAATTGCGGTAAATTCTTCAACCTGTAGATGAAATCAACCATAAATAGAACCCAAAATGTGGTGTGCGTTACATTTTTACTTCTAAGACACTTTTCCCGTTGGAACAACAAATGAGGTTAACACATATGCAAAATATCCATGCTTTCTCTATCATCATGATTATATCTTGAAATTAAGATGGCAACTGTGTCATCTTACATTTTGTCATTTCCTCTTCCCTCTCTCTCGATCTCTCTCACTGTCTTGTCTTTCTGTTTTGATGTCATAGAAAAATCACATTGCTCTTTACCAAATGTTGAATATAAGACACAACTGTGCGTTAGCAGTAATGAATAATGTGGAAATTCGTAGATATATCATATCTTGATATATACGTATACCATAACCATAGAATTCGTTGCCTTCAGGTGTTGATTTGTATCTTTTGAAGGCTATATTATATTGTGCATCCTTATTTTTCTCAATATTTTTCAAAGAATTCTTTCAGTGCGTGTGTATAGCATTAGTCGAAATTGTTGTTACAGATAAACAAACGTCCAAGTCAATTTAGAGCCTGTAACAAAGACAGATAATGATTGAGAGATTAAAAAAAAAAAAGCAATCGCATATTGGAACTGATTGGTACATTGCCTCGCCTCGACATCGATATAGGGCCATATTCCAATCAGTTGCAATGAAAGTAACTCGAATATCATCAAAGAATATCATCAATTTGAAGAATAATCGCATATTATTAATAGAGAAGTTACAGGTACGTAGACTACTATAGCAAGACAAGAATAAAAATAGTAGATTGAAAAGAGTTTTGTCAGCAAAATTCATCGTAATCATCGAAGTCGTTTGCATTATTAGCTTTAAGGTAATTGTGTCAAAACGTGATGTCTTGTTTCGTTTGCTCTGTTTGTTAAAAGAGTGAAGGGCACGTCCAACACTGACAATGACACGAGTTGGAATAGTGTTTATACACCAGCTTCGTAATTTTTAAAACTTTTTAGCTATGACTTTAAGTGAGAATGAAGAAGAAAAGACAAGTGACATTAGTGACTGGTATCATGGTACGCGCAGTTGATTGTTTGTTTGTTTGTTTATTTTTGCTTTTGGTTTTGTTTTGTTTTTGGTGGGGGGGTAATCTAAGGCACGATGTGGGAGTATTTATTCAGTCGTAGTGAAAATGGATATGCCTGACATTGAGCGCGCGCACAGATCTTGAATTCTTCCGTACATCATGAAATCGAGACGACAATGTTCTTGGAAGATTAGATTGTGAAGAGTGTCTATCAAATACGTTATTTACGGATGAAACTGCGCGATTGGTCAAAAGTTCCAATATGACGTCACGCAGAGTTCGTTGAACTAGTCTGCGTGCCTGATGACTGAGTACAGTAACGGTGGGAAACGCAATGCGCAAGTGTGTTAATTTTAGAGTACCTATTGAATACGTCACGAATTAAACTGCGCGATTGGCAAAATTTCCAACATGACGTCACAAGAAGTCTGAATACCGGTACATACCACCGCTGCTTACTAGTATGGGAAGCGCGAGTGTGTAAAGTACCTATTGAATACGTCACGAATGAAGCTGCGCGATTGGCCAAAAGTTCCAGTATGACGTCACGCTCAGGTGGATACGTGTACTTCTTGTACATAGGTAGACATACACACATGAGTTACGTAAACAAACTCACTTTTATCTTAGCGTTTGGCAGGGTAACTTGCTACGAATAGTCTCTGGCTATTTTCGCTATTTTGGAAGCTTTCGGATTGAAATCCAAGTGTTTACAGCTGGCATCACTTTTCTTGTACCATTGACTTGAAGTAGATCTAATCATGTCATCTTTGGTTCGGTAAGTGGCGAAAAATCTAGCAATGTTTGAACAAATACTTTATCAGAGTTACGTGTATGATAACAAAAACTCAGTACGCATTCGCGCCTTGTACTTACAGCACTACATGAAACGCAATATCAACAGCAGACAATGTGTGTGAAAGTATAGTTGTAGAAACAAACTCATATGTATTGTTTACTCGTACGCATTGGTAGTTATTGCTATTCCTTCTAAACAGGAGCTTTGTTCTTTTGAGTTTTGGTGAATTCTGTGAGAACTTTATTATGTGGCGCCTGAAGAGATGTGCTTTCAATGTGTGTGCGTGAATATACTAGCTACCGCTGTCCTGCCATGATTTATCCTTCCCCCCCCCCCCCCCCCCCCGGCCCCACCTGACGATTTACATGTTTTCTGTCAGGTTTAAGCCAAAAATGAGAACATGATTTAAATCATTCGTGACATCATTGCAGCAGTGTTAAACAATGAAAATAAGCCTTCATGAAATCTGTTGATAGGTTTTAAACTTCTGGGTTAACAAAATACATAACAATAAAACCACGTTACTCAGTAACCTGAAAACAAATGCCATGTTTGTATGGTAATAGTTTGATCATGTTTTCATTAAAAGAAAATGATGTACGTTTGTTACCAGAAGACTCATTATGAGTAGGAAATTCTTCCCTTTGAGTTATTTTTCTATTATTTTCATTTGTTTATTCATTTATTTATTAATCATTTTTATCTACTTATCTATCTGGTCATAGACTAGAAAGTGATGCTGAGACAGTGACACTGCCCTCTGCCGACAAAGAGGCGACAGAGGTGCCGAGGCAATCCGGCGATGCGGAGATCGAGCATCCAGCCGGACCCCAGGGCACCGACCACCAGGAGGTAAGACGGAGGAGAGTGGATAGAGGAATGGATGGATTGGTGGTTCCATGACATTTTGCTCCTGTGAAAATAATTTGCTCCCATGAAATATCTGCATGCTAAGCCAAACATCAATTCTACCCACAAACATAACCCTATAACGCTAATGCTAATTCTTACATCAAACTAAACCTAAAACCCTATCACAATCCTTACCCTATAGCCCTAAGTCCTTGGAGAAAATAAGACCGGAGCGAATTGTCGCAGGAGCAAATGTCGTGTCACCGGATTGATAGATGAAGAGACCAAAATGCGTGAGTTTATGAGTGAATGACTTAATGAATGGGTGAATAGATGAATAAATGGATGAGTGATTTTGACAGCGTCTATATGAATAATTTCACGAATGAAGTCAAAGAAGGATGTAGCAAATAAATGGAGGGATAAGTGAATAAGATAACAGGAGAAACAATAATTGAATTAAGGGAAGGAAACAATAAATAAATAAATTGATGTAAACGTGACTGATCAGCTGCAATTGTTTGATGGATGAAACTGAAGAGTTTGAGCGTTATATGGGCTAAGTGCCATTTTTAAACATTTCAAAATAAGTCCATCACTAGAGAGAGAGAGAGAGATCAAAATAAACCATTCCAGTGAATTCTGACTTTTAACACAACCTGAAACATTCTGGAAGTTATGGTTACAAATAATATGTTTAATTTTCTTTTGTCATTTAATTTCATTTTTCTATAGAAGCTTTTTTCGCAAATTTTCTATTTTACTCATTTACTAATTTTTGGGATCAAAATATTCAGTAATGAATAGGAAGACAGTTTTCTGAAAGAAATGATTAGTGAATTCAATTAATTAATTAGATTTGAAGCATAATTCGTCATGTGTGTATGTAAATGTTTCATTAACTCAACCGACATTTAATCGACCTGCAGCCCTTCAAAACCCTCGTCGAGACAGCCAGATCCATTAGCGGGGCGTCGGATGACAGCTCCCCCGAGGATCTGGCGAAGGCGCTCAGCGACTCCTGGCAGGCGAAGGAGGAGGAGATGGAAAGACTCCGTGCTGAGATCAGCCGACTCTCCGAGGAGAAGAACAACAGCGAGGCGCAGATCAAGGTAACCATGGTAACCTCGTTCGGTTTGAATTTGCTAGAGGATGCGTTCATGTAACGAGCAGTCTAATTTGGTGTGGATTAAGAAAAAATTAAAGCATACATGTTTCTTGTTTGTTTGTTTTTTGTCTACACTTGATTTTTTTGGAATCTCCTCATCTTAACTATTTTTATGAGTTTGTAACAGATAGTGGGTTGAGTGGAGTTTATTTGTTTAACCACGGTAAAACAGCTTGCAACCAGCTGTAAGCTGTTTTCAAGTAACGCCGTGTTTCTTAAAAAAAAACACCACCACCAACTGACAATAACAGCATATCTTTATCTTACCTTCACTACTAGTATCTTTATTCTGTTGTCATGAGCATCAGCAAGTGGGTTACTCTTTGTGTGTGTGTGTGTGTGTGTGTGTGTGTGTGTGTGATTGCTACAAGATATCAAAGTGTTTTTTAACACTGCCATATTTTACTATCAGTAATGTTAAAGTTAATATAACTAACATGAGAGGGTTGCTCTCGCTGTTTTCAAAACTATGTTTGTTTTAATTCGCTATGGCTCTAGGCCATGATCAGCGCAGCTAGCACCATCAGCGGTGCGACGGAGAAGTCTACCCCAGAGGAGGCGGCGGAGAAACTGCGGGAGGCTCGCTCCGAGATCGACACCTGGCGCGCCAAGTGTAGGGACACGTGGCGCTCAAGGTTTCGGGGGATAAAGACCGAGCTCCAAGGAAGGTTGAAGGTGAGACAGACCGAAATGTTATAAAAATTCTCTCCTTTTTAGGACTTCTGCTGCTACTACTACTTGTACGACTACCACCACCACCACCACCACAACAACAACGACGACTACTACTACTACTACTACTACTACTACTACTACGAGGCCCTAATACTAATACTACTATACCACCACTATATACCACAACTACTACTTCTACTTATTGTAGTGGTGGATGAATCATTATATCAATAATAATCCGGTAATTCTATTTACTTAAATATAATTATTCTTACATACATCCATCTATCCGTGTTTGTTTGTCTATCCGTATATTAAGTTACTGTATATACCAGTCTTATCCTTCTACTTTCCTGTCTAATCCATCTATACTATTTATCTATTTTATCTATCTATCTATCTATCTATCTACAATATTACTATTCGTTCGTAATTATATATATTCATCAATAATCATCTACTGAGTAACCTCTCTCTCTCTCTCTCTCTCTCTCTTTCTTTCTTCACCTTGCGTGGTGACCAGACCCTAGCTGACCCCATCAGGCTGATAACCGGGGGCGGGGAGGACCGAAAGTGGTGTGAGCTTGGTGACGACCTCAAGCAGGCCTGGGACAAAGTTCAGAACCAGAACGACGACCTGGAACTGGCCGTGCAGGTACTACAATCAGACCTTGCTTTTACACTAGCATCGATCTAATTTGGGTCTAGAAAGAGACGGGGAGGAGGGGAGAATGCCTGTTTATTTTGTGGAGCATAGTAAAAGACATTTGTCATCATTTCATTTTGAACTTGGCCAACCAATGTCTAAGCCGCTATAAATTTTCGTTAGCCATTGTCCCTCTGAGTAATTTTTATCATATCAGTGCTATTTTTAGCGTGATGGTGAAAACCTATCAATTCGTTCTTCCCTTCCATTATAATACGTCTATCTGTCAACGAAATAAATAATTCAATCTTTCCGCTCATTGAGTAATTCATTCCTTCAATTTTGTTATCACATCTTTTTAGTTCCTATTCCCTCACACATTTCCATGCCTTCAGCGATTGAGTCATCCATTCAATCACATCATTTATTATCATATTCTAGTCATCTATACATTTCTTTTTGACCTTTTCATACACTAAATTGATGTCATCAATCGAGTAATATCTCATTTTCCCCACCAACCGTTTGTAGGGAGCTCGTGAGAAAACGGCTCGCCTGCAGCTGGACTTTGACGCTCACACCCGGGAGCTGAAGGTATATTCAATGCAGATTTTCAGTGACAGACAATCATTTATCATCTTAGATAAAAACTCAGCTGATCGGGCTTCTAATGAGTTTGGGTCATGTAGATAATATTATACAAAACTTCGTATATCTTTCTCAGGTCTATGTCCACATCTAATGTAGATCATGGTATATAGTATACTACACTTAAACTGACAAGCCAAAAGCAGCATGTTACCATTGATTAAGTATATTGTATTGTCATTGCCAAGCAGGAATACATGAAAACAAAGTTTCAAATTTATGTCATTACCCTCGATGTTATTCAAATTAATCATTCTGCATCTATATAGAGGTACATAGAAGGAATGGTCCATATAATCTTTAATAATGATTCGAGGTTTCGAGAATTCACTGGACGTATGACTTTTAGCGCCCTCCATGGGCTACAAAAAGCATGAAAGATGTTTCGCTGACCCTATACTTATTGGCTTGATATTATTATGATTTCAAGTATTGAACGTAATACCAAAGGACGGATTTGGACTGGAAATAGGTGCACTAACCTATCATGCACCTACCCTGCTGTGTATTAAGTAATTCTTATCGTTATTAGTACTGCCATTGCCATCAGTCATTGTCAGTAGCATTACCCAGTAGTATTACCAATGTTGTCATGCAAATGAATCTGAGCGTTGTTAATCTCTCTTTCTCAATTGCAATGTTCTAGACTCTGGCTACTGATATCGGCGTCAGCCTCGCTCCCGACATCACGCCTTCAACCATAGTCGGCGTGCTCAACACCGCCTTCGACGACCTTCGGAAAGTCGCTGATACCCGTGAACAACAGCGGATCGAGGCTTTCGACATGATCATGTCGAATGAGGCGGAAATTCAGGTATAGCAGAGACACATGCACACACACACACACACACACATAAGAAAAAAGAGAGGTATCCATGTACATCATGCCTGATTTTAAAATGCATTTAAAAACTGAAAATTATTCTTTATAGGACCTAACGAAATGAAAATTTACGCACGCATCACGAATGGTGAACACTGTGAACCGTGGTATGGGTACCTGATTATGATTCTAGCGATTCCTTTTGAAAGTTATTTCATGTTTTCATGCCTTCACGCGTGCATATTTATATCGGACCTGCATAAAAATAAATTACAGTAGTTTGAAAGTCATAAACACACACACACATACACATAAATACGATAACTGGAACTATGGACATCAGTGATTATCATTTTTCTTTTTTATTCTTAAATTTCCACAAAATTTTGGTATCAGTACCCTTTACTCTTTAATCTAAAAAAAAAAAAGCCTGCTTCCTTCAGATAGTATAATAGTCAGCTCCTATTATTCCAAAAATAACATTCCATTGTTTCTTTGCCATTATCTAGGACCTCAAGAGGAAAGTACAAGACCTGACAAACTCTTTGGAAGAGTTGCATGCCCTTTCAGAGAAGAATCGGGCCAAGAAGGGTCGAAGGATGCGCTTCCGGTGGCGACGGAAGATCTCCGACTCCAAGAAAGTACGACTGATTTTATCTAATATAATATAATTTAATTTAATATAAAACTTGGTGTAATAGAAGGAGATAAACCATAAAAATATTGATTCCTTGCTGCTTGTTAAGTTTTTGTGTGCACTTTAATTTATGATGGAAGAACTCTGACTGAACAAAAAAAAAACAACAACTATGGGTTCAGCTTAAGGGGACACCTTTATCATCAATTATCAACGCAAGAGAACCAGAGGTGTTATCATATTGCTGTTGTCGTACTCTTAGCTGTATACAAACTCGTCACTGAGTAAAGTCACTGAGATGAAAGTATTGGATACAAAGTACATTATCCTCTGTTGAGAGAACAGTGGCAGATCCAGGCGGGGACGCACCGGGTACCCCGCCCCTTTATGTTAAAACAAAAGAAATATGTGTCCCCTTTAATTTATGTTAAAACAAAAGAAAGAAATGGGAGCGTGCCCCCCCCCCCCCCCCCCCTCTTGATGCTAATTTGTAAAGGCGCCTCCTCTTTACGGAATTCCTGGATCCGCTCCTGGAGAACATTGTTGTTTAACATTGCTCTTGTCTACAGCGCAGATAATGATGCAAAGGAAAATAATATACTCTTGTATGCGCCTGTTTGTTACATGACAAATGGCTCTATCTTTGGTTATATAGATCGCTGTATGAATTGTTGTTCATAATCTACATGAAGAAGATTAGTGCAGATAACATCGATGACGATGATCTCAAAACGAGCAGAAGAGGCAATGTTATTTCTCTTCCTTTTCGTCTCAATTCAGCCCCTTGATCTCTGTAAGCTCCAGGATGATATTGTCGAAAAGAACGCCAAGATCAGGTGAATATCATTGATTTTCGTGTTTATTCATGTCATTATTACAGTTTCTATTAACATGATAAACTTCCCACTTACACTATCATCTATCTAGTTTTTTATTAATGATATCATTATGCTGTACGTTAATTCACCTATTTATTTCATAGAATGTGATCATTTCATGACCAGTTTGTTTTGACTCTGTACTGCAAGGTATCAGACAATATAAAGATGGAAATGGGACGATAAGATACGATATCATAGTACTCTGTGCCTCGTATGGTGCTTGTGACCGTTTGTGTGTACAATGGATATCGAAGCAGTTGAAGAACTTAAAGAACCGGCTGCAAAACCAATATGCAGGTATGACAGATTGTCAGCTCTTACTATCATAAAAATTCACGAACGCACTGCCATCACCATCACCACATTAGATCATTATAATCATCATCACACTTGTCAGCATTATTAACATCATTATAACCACACCACCACCATTATCACTACTGTAGTAACATCATCACATCTTTGTCACCAACAATATGTATTACGACCATTATCCATCCTCACTTAAATTAATCATCACCGTGATCATTGTCGATGTTGCGTTCCAGTCTTCTCGAGGGACAGATGACCGGTCTGGCCGAGGACCTCAAGGTGATGGAGAAGGCAGAAAAGAAAGTCCAGGAGCGGCTGGACAGAGTTAAGAAATCCAGGACTGAACTTCGGGAGGAGGTCACGCTCCTTGAGTTCGACAACTCGAGGAAGGAGCAGCTAATTCAAGACCTCAGGAACCTCGTCAATGTGTAAGGGATTTGCATTTATTTTGTATTCATGTATACAGCAAAAAAAAAAAAAAGAAAAAGAAAAAGAAAAGTAGGTACATCCATAAAACATGGTGTGTGTGTGTGTGTGTGTGTGTGTGCATTTGCAAACTTTTCCCAATTTGATCAATAAATTTGTATAGATGTCAGCAATGAAAAGTAGAGTGACTTTCACGTTTACAGTAATATCAACCATCTCTTTTGAACATTTAAAAGAGACTGTTGATAAACCTGAATCTTTCTCCTTTTTTAGGGGGGGGGGGGGTTACGAAGAGATTTGATGTGTAGTAGTGACAGGTTTTAAATAGTCAGAAAGAAAAATTATCACCCATGAAATTAACACCGATAATCATTGACCATGAGCCTCTGACTGAAGTTTCACATTGACAATATGAACGAGTCAATTCCATCATTCAATAAGACGATTGGTCAACTGTTTTCAAAGTGTGTATTGTTAATGTATAGACATAATAAAGATTCTATGTACAGACCATCCACCTACTAAGCTGTATGATTACCCTAACAAATATGCAGTATATCATAGTAATGGTATGTTATATCAATGCTAGACCACGAAGGGCCTCACGCTATCATGTATTGTCTTTGCTGTTGCTTACACGTATTCAGACTGCAGACCAACTGCGTGGACCAAAAGGCCATCGCCTCGTTCCCCGTCACAAACGTCGTGGATCACGTGACCATCGCCTCCATGCCCAACGTTCAGTGCCAAAAGATCTCTGCCAAGGACATCCTGCCTTTCAAGGGACGCAGGCGGGCTGGCGAGCTCCGCAAAATGAGCTTACTCGGCAAGGGAAGCTACGGGAAGGTGTTCCTCGGCCGCTACAAACCGACTGACGAGCCTGTCGCCATCAAACAGCTCCAGCTCGAACTCCCCACTGTCAAGTGCAACCGGATCGCAGAGAAGCGCTGGATTAAGGGCATGGCTCTCAAGGAATCTTTGGTGCAGCAGTTGGTGTCAGGTTCACCTTTCTTCCCTAAGATGATTGGACTTGTCACCTTGGAAGGCATCCCCTGCACTGTGTCCGAGTTCGTTGGCAACAAGCGGACCGGAAAGGCGTTTCCCCTTTACTCGGCTCTCTCGAGGAGAAGACCGAAACCCAAGCTGACCTCGAAGACCATGCTTCATGTGTGTGAGGACATCACCAGGGGACTCATGGAACTCCACCAGCATGGACTGCTGCACAACGACATCAAGTGCAACAACGTGCTGCTGGAGAAGCGCGCCCAGCGCTGGCACGGTGTCCTCATCGACTTCGGTCTTTGCAGCACCACGTCCTACTCGCGTCAGAAAGACTTCAAGTCTCGGGCCAAGAGCGAGTACAAAGCTGGACGCGGCCTTTTCTTCCTCGCCCCCGAGGTCGTGCTCGACGGCAAGCGTTACTCCGTCCTCTCCGACATCTTCTCACTGGGCATCCTGTTCGAGACCATCGTGGAAAGCAGAGGTCCTCAGGACCTCATGGAGGTCGCCCGGGCGTGCATGGAGGAAGACCCGCTGAAGAGGCCACACACTATGGATGAGGTTTTAACGAAGATCGAAAACGTCCGGTCTTCGATCTGATCGGCACCGGCTTGGGAGGGGTAAAGCATGCTGCGGTATTACAGATGCCATTAAAATCAACATCGCAGCATGCATACATTTCTCCTCCCCCTCCCTGAGCCGATCACCAAAGTCTTTAACATCAGACTTTTTATATGAGGAGTCCAGGCACCATCAGTTCATCGACTTCATCAGTGATATTCCTCTGGTGGGAAACCCAATTTAATCGGACAGTGGTGGTTGCCATCCTGAAATAGCGTCAACGTTCATACACCGAGTAATGCAATGTAAAAATTTCGAGGAGAGCTATCAGACTTCATTATTCTTAATCAATCCTGTGATATGACTTGGTCTGGACAACCAATTCAACAACAACCGGATGTTTCGGCCAATCTTCATCAGATGTGATGACAGACCAACATTAGACAGTATTTGAATAATGTGACCGTAGAAAGGAGAGGACCATCATGCCCACCAGAGACTACGAATCCAAGGCTACATGTCTAATGTACACTGCTAGGGACTGAATTGGGAAATTTCGTTGCAACGAAACATGGATTGGCAGTTTTCATAAACATGGCACAAGCTCACACAAAAAAAAAGCAGATAAAGGGAACAAATGAAAACGAAAAATGATCAGTATGCATCCTACAAACAACAGGAAAACGAAATGGAGGCAAGACAAAATTTAGCACATGTCTACCATGTGCAAAACAAATAAAGAACAAAAGAACAGAGACTAATACAGTCCTAGAACTAATGGACAGGATCCAAGCAGAAATAAACGACAGATGAGAGCGCAATAAACATGCCAGTGGACCTAGACATCAACCAGCTGGACTAATGATATAGCGGGAGAAGAAGTGAACTGTCACACTAAGGAACCCGCAGCAGAAACTACACAACATGAATGATAATCATGTCACCTCCATCGATGACAACGAATTCATCGTGACATTGATGAGGGAAATGCCACGAATACAAGCCAGCAATACTGAATTGCAGCACAACTAGTGAGCATGCCCCAAGCAAAACAAAAGAGGCAGAAGTAATGAGCGAACCACAAGCTACAATCTGCCAAAAGCGAAACAAAACTAAGGACTAATGGGCCAGACATACTGATCATGCTAGCAGAGACCAAAAAAAAAAAATAAATAAATAAACAAAAAAAAAAAACACACAGAACCGAGACAAGATTATCATGAGCGTACTACAAGCAAAAGTCATCAACAAGTCACGGTGGCAAGAAAAAAAATGTCAAAAGCAGGAGCAAGCAACAACTTATTGACTACAAAATGTTGCATTTGTTGAAAGCGGATTTCTGCAACGAAATTTAGGGAAAAAATGAGCAAATGCCTCAAGGAAAAGAAAAATAGACTGAGGTAGAATCAACAGTCATCTAGACGATAAAGGCAGACAGGAAAGACTGAATGACTACAGAAATACGCGTTACGATGAAAATTAAATTCCCTGCTAAACGAGACTATAAAAAATGATCAAACCAGAAGCAAGCACCTGCAAGGACTCAGTGACGGCAGGAATGAGTACGACGACCTGCAAACAATGACAACCTATACAGAGAATATCAAAATGACACACCATAAGGAGAAGCAGAGACAGAGGCAGCAATCTTCAGGGTGCCACAGGCAGCAACTAGCAACTAACGGCCGTATCAAACAATACAAGCACAAACCAGCAGAGACAGCATGTTACTAAAATGTATTGGCATGATGAAAATAGAAAACCCCAGAAAATCAGCCACGAAATCATGCAAAACAATAAACATGGGGAGATGGGAGACAGTAGCGACAACTCATATAATGAAGAGTGCGAAACCCATTCAGATATGAATGGAGGCCGTTGATGAAAATTTCAAAAGTCAAATTGGAAATCGCAGGCAAATCATTCTGAGGTTGCTGCAAAGGAAGCGCTGATAGCCATTTTAAAGGTGTTTGGAAATGGATGCAGAAATGAAATCGGCAAACCCGAAGAGTCAACACGGAGATAGAAGCAAACAGCAAGGCAACGTGTACTAAAAAAACAACGAAGAAATATAACGGGAACATGAAAAGAGGCCGGCGGGGAATAGAAGCTAGCAGCGGAGGTAGAAAAAGTTACCATGCCATAATAGTTTCTTCCAGCCACGACTGCGTGATCAAAGAAACGAGGAATGTGCCGAAAACCAAATCCAGCGCCGAAATCGGCACAAATGACACAAGACGGAGACATACGAGTCATAATAAAAATGAAACCCACTATATACCAAATAAGCTTTTGAACAATGATCATACTAGAAGCAGGCACCTGCAAGGACTGAGGACTCAATGGCGGCTGGGATAATTGCGACGTGCCAATAATTGCAACCTAGAGAATAATGCGCTCGAGGATAATGAACACTGAAGCAGAAACCGAGGCAGAATAATGAAGCAACCAACAATCATCAAATGGAGGCAAAGGAAGTGGAAGTATCTTGGAATGGAACTGGCTAAACCAGAAGAGTATACAAGGAGCTAGAAAACGAAGCCCCCTCCCCCGAAAAAAAAAGGGAAAAGGGCAATAGACCAGCGGAAGAGTATATATAAGCTATAGCAACGGAGGCAGAAAGTTGGGGCAGAAAGCTTACCATGCCTCAATAGTTGATTCCAGCCACAAATGCGTGATCGAAGAAACGAGGGAGAATCTATAAAAGCCGAAAACGTAATTCAGCGCCAAAAACGAGCTCAGAGAATGATAAAGCCAGCAGCAGAAACTATCAAACATCAAGTGGCAGCTCATAATGGACAATGGACATGACCTGGCGACAGCAGAAGCAACGAGAACGTCATCCTGAAGCAAAAGTAACGAGCCTGCATAGTGCCGAATCCATCATCTATGCGTAGGTGGTTGCACAACAAAAACGAGATCGGCAAGAAACTAACTCAGCGTCCTTTACGAGGACTCAAACAACGATGCAAAATACCTGCAAAAGAATGAAAAGAGGCCAGCGGGGATAAGAAGCTAGAAGCGGAGTTCGAAAGTAGGGGTAGAAAAATTTACCCATACCACAATATTTTCTTCCAGCCACGACTTCGTGATCGATGAAACAAGGAATATGTCGACAACGAAATTCACCGCCGATATCAGCACAACGGCACAGAAGGAAGACATAAATGACTAAATGACTGCAGAAACACGGATCATGATGAAAATGACATCCACTATATACCAAAGAAAGCTTTTCAACAATGATCACCTGGCAAGCTGGCACCTGCAAGAACACGATGACTCAGGAATGATTACGACGTGCCAACGATGACAACCTAGAGAATAATGTTGGGCCTATAATGAGAATAATGAATAGGAGCAAAAACCAAGGGAGAATAATGCCGCAACCAGCATTTATCAAATGGAGGCAAAGGAAGTGGGAGTATTTTACAACAAGCACAAATCAGCAGAAATTGCCTGCAAAAACACTTCGGAAAATTAGCTCCGGAAATAAGGAGAACTATTAAAATGTGCAAAGGCTCTCAGCAGTCCCGACTGAAATATGAAGCATGCAGAAAGGAAATTCGAAAGTGCAGGCCGGGGTTAGAAGTAACCGGCAAGCCACAATCAGGAATCCTCAACAATCATGTGGTGTTGAACGGAAAGTAAAGGACATCGAAAATCGGAGCCAAATCAATGCGAGATTGCTGAAAAAAAAAACCCAGAAGAGTATTCACGGAGATAGAAACAAACAGCAAACCCAACATGGACTCGAAAACGAGGCACCCGAAAAAAAGAAAGAGCAACAAATGGAAAGAGACGGAGGCAGCGTCAACGGAGGCAGAAAGTTTTGGAAGAAAAGCTCACCTTGCTTCAATAGATGATTCCAGCCGCAGTGCCGAAATCAGCTCAAACAATATTACAAAGCCAGCAGCAGAAACTATTATACACCAAGTGGCGGCGCATAAAGGACATGACCTGGTGAGAGCAGAAGCAACGAGAACGTCATCCTGAAGCAAAAGTAACGAGCCTGCAAAGTGCCGAATCCATCAACTATATGTAGGTGGTTGCACAATAAAAAGACAAGCCACAAAAACGAGATCGGCAAGAAACGAACTCAGCGTCCTTTACGAGGACTCAAACAACGATGCAAAATGCCAGCAAAGGAATGAAAAGAGACGAATGAAAAGCGGAGTTCGGAAGTAGGGGTAGAAAAATGTACCATGCCACAATAGTTTCTTCGAGCCACGACTTCGTGATCGATGAAACAAGGAATATGTCGACAACGAAATTCACCGTCGACATTAGCACAACGGCACGGGAAGCAGTCATGAATGACTAAATGACTGCAGAAATACGGATCATGATGGAAGTGAAATCCACTTGATACCAAATAAGCTTTTGAACAATGATCATACCAGAAGCTGGCACCTACAAAGGACACAATGACTGTAGGAATGATCACGACGTGCAACAATGACAGCTATAGACTAATGGGCATTAATGAGAATAATAATAGAAGTAAAAACAGAGGCAGAGTAATGCAGCAACCCATAAACGTCACATGGCGGCAGTAGTATCGTGGGAATATCTTACAACAAGCACAAACTAGCAGAGACTGCTTGAAAAAAAAAAGCGCCTCTGAGAATCAGCGGCATAAATAAGTGAAATTAAAATACAATGTGCCCATACTGTTAGCAGTAACGACTGAAATATGGAGCATGCCGAAAGCAGATGCAATACGAAAATGGAGGCGGGGTCAGAAGTAGCCAGCAAGCCACAATCAGGAATCCTCAACAATCATGTGATGTCGAACGGAAAGTAAAGGACATTGAAAACTGGAGCCAAATCATTGTGAGACTGCTGGAAGAGAGGCTTAATTGATTGGCATTTTCGTTTAGACACGGATGCATTAAAGAACAGGCAAAACCAGAGTCTACACGCAGACAGAAATAAACAGCTAGCCCAACGTGGACTCAAAAACGAAGAAAAAAAACCAATTTAAAACTAAACAAAACAGCAACGAATAGAAAAAGGATAGCGGATCAAAAGTAAAAACCAGCAGTGGGGACAGAAAATGGGGGCAGAAAAACTTTCAGTGCCAAAATAGTTGCTTCCAGCCACGACTGCGAGATCGAAGAATCGAAGGATATGCCAAAAACAAAAATCAGCCCCAATCGATGAAGCCAGGACAGCATGCAGAATTTAGCAGACACAAAAGTGGCGGCACAAGATATGAACCACGTCAGCAGAAGCGGTGAGGACGTTATTAGGCCTACTGACGACTCAAAATTAACTCGCCTATAATATGACGAACCTGGCAACTTATAGGTAGTTGCTCGATAAAAGCACAAGCCACAAAGGTGAGATCAACAGAATCAGCAGAAACAGTGGACTTGTGGAAAGCAATATTATGGCAATCGTCAAAGGATGAGATAGAACTATAAGTATGCTACAAACTTAAAACAAACACAGACGGAATAGAAAATATAAGCATGTTGCTATTACGTAATACGCCAAGTGGAAACAAAAATTGTGTACTCGTCAGGAACGAAAAGCAGCTGCAGACTTCAGAAAATGACTACCGGTGGCAGAGGTAACCAACATACTACCATCAGCAACAAACTGAACATGAAATATTGAAGAAAGATATGACAAATTCAGCAAGAAAATCAGTGGAAAGAATCAGTGTGCCATCAATGACAGCGAAATGCAGACAATAGTTAAGATAGGAGCAGCAACCTGCAAATGCTAAATGGAAGCAGAGAACGTGCCCTACGAAAGAACTCGCAACTGCAAGTTGACAGCGAGCAGAACAACGAGCAGAAACCAGCAACAATTGCATGGTTCATGAGACTTTAGTATTGAGTTTGGCAGAAACGTTGACTATAAAGTAACAACAACAAAGAAGAAATAACGCGAAAAAAAAAAACTGTAAGAAAAACTGCCCCAAAATGGACGCGGAAATAATTGACAAGACGTTATATCACTGCCAACGCTGTCTTGCGTTATTTGCAGCAGGCTTATACAGTCAGAAGAGCAGAAGAAAAAAAAAGAATCTGAAAGACAAGAAACAGTTGACAGGAATGATAACTGTCTGTAGAAATATGTAACACCTTAAGAAATTGCTTTTTATTTCATTGCGAGAATTTTTTTTTCGTTTCATCATTTTGAATGTATTTATTTGTGCCTACAATTATCGTTATCATTGTATGTTAAATTGAAAGATGTAAATTTAAGAGGTAGCGCGATAAAGCGTGAATTGAAGTAACCTAATTATTTGACATAATGTTTAATAAGATATATGGAAAAATGTGTTCATCGTGATGACAAAAGTCCGTATGTAATTAATGCTTTTAGTATTTCATCTTGTTGATTATGCCTATTTTTGTGAATAAAATGTACTAGTACTGAAATCATATAGATATTCCTTGGTATTGCTTATTTCGGAGATTTTTTTTTAATGTAATGAATGAGAATCTGGGTTGTTGAAAGCGTGTTTGAGTAATGTCTGAATACACCACGTCACAGATAACGTAATCCTTATAACACCACGGTGTTGTAAGAGCACAGTTTCTTGATCATTCCCTGTATAGGCACAGACAAGACAATGCGTGTCGTATAGTGGATGAAAGCAGGTAAATGGAAAAAAAAAATGCGTGACCAGCGGAACAGAGAGAAAAGGGGGGGGTGACAATGAATTCGTTTTAAGGTGATACTGATGCTTTATTTGAAGAGTTTTTCAAAGCTGAGTCATCACACAAAACAACTAGTGGTCATTTTGTTCATTTAACTAGTACACATTGACGGCATATTGCGTACACATGCATCATCCATAAAGGATCTCATCTGAACATACAATAATACAACAAATATTTATGTTACGTAATTGATATCTTTATTGGTAGACATCTCTGCATATGTATCCCGTAACGTGAACTCCTTTCAAGAGAGGATGAGAAATGTTTAAGACGGCTAGACTTCCTCATGTCTGTGCATATAAGCTCGACTACACTGAAGTCTAAAGGTTATCTAAAATCTTCCCTTCCCCTAGAATGATCTCTTTTGGCATCTCATCACTAATAGCATGAATGGAATCCGTTCTGATTCGGAAAGAACAACTTTAAATCAATGTCATAATTTTTCGAGAAAAAGTTGTACGTGGTTGATTTATGAGATTAATCGACTGTGTTTTAGTCGCTGATAGCCGAAAGCCATGGGTGATCTATACCCGTGCATTCAATAACCAATTCTCTTTACGTGTAAAACTTGTCTGTGTGTTATACAACTTCGAACATGATACTGTTTACGTGCCCAATAAGTCCCATTAGTGCTAAACCATTTATATCTGGTCATGTCAGTCTAATAATCTTTCTACACAGGTGCCTGAATATATCGTAATAACAAATGTGAAGGGAAGGAAATCCACGCTCTCCCAAGAAATTCCGCAAATTCTTACACCTACAGATGATATCAACATTTGAAAGTAGAACCCAAAATGTCGTATGCGTTACATTCTGTACTCCGAAGATGATGTTTCCTGTCGGAATACAAAAAGAGGTGAACACTACGCAGAATATTCATGCTTTCACTATCATGACTACATCGTGAAATTACGATGGCAACTGTGTCAGTTTACATTTTGTCATCCCCCCACTCTCACTGTCTTTCGCTTTCTTTTTTGATGTTATATAGAATTCACATTGCTTTCCTCCCCCAAAAATGCTGAATATAAGAAACCTAGCTGTGTATTTGTAGGTTGCAAACATTTCACTTTACTTATCCGACTTAGCAGCAATGAACAATGTGGAAATTCATAGATATGGTAATATACAAATTTACATGTAGCAATATAATTTATTGCCATTAGGTGTTAATTTGTATCTTGTAATGACTACTATATTGTATGACCAAATTTCTTCTCAATATTTTTCAAATAATTCTTTCAGCGCATGTGTAACGGCATTAGTCGAAATTGTTGTAATAGATAAACAAACCCCATGTCAATTTTGAGCCTGTGACAAAGGCAAATAGTAATATACGAGAGATAAAAAAGCAATCGTATGTTACAACTGATTGACAAATTGCCTCGCATTATCGAACAATATTTCAAGCAGTTGCAATAAAAATAACTCGATTATCATCAAAGAATATCATCAGTTGGAAGAGCAATCGCTTATTATTTGTAGATAGAGAAGTTACATGTACATAGACTACTATAGCAAGACAAGTATAAAAGAGTGGATTGAAAAGAGTTTTGTCAGCAAAAGTCATCGTAATCATCGAAGTCGTTTAGCATTACTGGCTTTAAGGTAATTGTGTCAAAACGTGATGTCTTGTTTCGTTTGCTCTGTTTGTTAAAAGAGTGAATGGCACGTCCAACACTGACAATGACACGAGTTGGAATAGTGTTTATACACCAGCTTCGTAATTTTTAAAACTTTTTAGCTATGACTGAAGTGAGAATGAAGAAGAAAAGACAAGTGACATTAGTGCCTGGTATCATGGTACGCGCAGTTAATTGTTTGTTTGTTTGTTTATTTTTGTTTTTGGTTTTGTTTTGTTTTTGGTGGGGGGGGGGGGTAATCTAAGGCACGATGTGGGAGTATTTATTCAGTCGTAGTGAAAATGGATATGCCTGACATTGAGCGCGCGCATAGATCTTGAATTCTTCCGTACATCATGAAATCGAGACGACAATGTTCTTGGAAGATTAGATTGTGAAGAGTGTCTATCAAATACGTTATTTACGGATGAAACTGCGCTAATGGTCAAAAGTTCCAATATGACGTCACGCAGAGTTCGTTGAACTAGTCTGCGTGCCTGATGACTGAGTACAGTAACGGTGGGAAACGCAATGCGCAAGTGTGTTAATTTTAGAGTACCTATTGAATACGTCACGAATTAAACTGCGCGATTGGCAAAATTTCCAACATGACGTCACAAGAAGTCTGAATACCGGTACATACCACCGCTGCTTACTAGTATGGGAAGCGCGAGTGTGTAAAGTACCTATTGAATACGTCACGAATGAAGCTGCGCGATTGGCCAAAAGTTCCAGTATGACGTCACGCTCAGGTGGATACGTGTACTTCTTGTACATAGGTAGACATACACACATGAGTTACGTAAACAAACTCACTTTTATCTTAGCGTTTGGCAGGGTAACTTGCTACGAATAGTCTCTGGCTATTTTCGCTATTTTGGAAGCTTTCGGATTGAAATCCAAGTGTTTACAGCTGGCATCACTTTTCTTGTACCATTGACTTGAAGTAGATCTAATCATGTCATCTTTGGTTCGGTAAGTGGCGAAAAATCTAGCAATGTTTGAACAAATACTTTATCAGAGTTACGTGTATGATAACAAAAACTCAGTACGCATTCGCGCCTTGTACTTACAGCACTACATGAAACGCAATATCAACAGCAGACAATGTGTGTGAAAGTATAGTTGTAGCAACAAACTCATATGTATTGTTTACTCGTACGCATTGGTAGTTATTGCTATTCCTTCTAAACAGGAGCTTTGTTCTTTTGAGTTTTGGTGAATTCTGTGAGAACTTTATTATGTGGCGCCTGAAAAGATGTGCTTTCAATGTGTGTGCGTGAATATACTAGCTACCGCTGTCCTGCCATGATTTATCCTCCCTCCCCCCCCCCCCCGGCCCCACCTGACGATTTACATGTTTTCTGTCAGGTTTAAGACAAAAATGAGAACATGATTTAAATCATTCGTGACATCATTGCAGCAGTGTTAAACAATGAAAATAAGCCTTCATGAAATCTGTTGATAGGTTTTAAACCCCTGGGTTAACAAAATACATAACAATAAAACCACGTTACTCAGTAACCTGAAAACAAATGCCATGTTTGTGTGGTAATAGTTTGATCATGTTTTCATTAAAAGAAAATGATGTCCGTTTGTTACCAGAAGACTCATTATGAGTAGGAAATTCTTCCCTTCCCTTTGAGTAATTTTCTTTTATTTTCATTTGTTTATTCATTTATTTATTAATCATTTTTATCTACTTATCTATCTGGTCATAGACTAGAAAGTGATGCTGAGACAGTGACACTGCCCTCTGCCGACCAAGAGGCGACAGAGGTGCCGAGGCAATCCGGCGATGCGGAGATCGAGCATCCAGCCGGACCCCAGGGCACCGACCACCAGGAGGTAAGACGGAGGAGAGTGGATAGAGGAATGGATGGATTGGTGGTTCCATGACATTTTGCTCCTGTGAAAATAATTTGCTCCCATGAAATATCTGCATGCTAAGCCAAACATCAATTCTACCCACAAACATAACCCTATAACCCTAATGCTAATTCTTACATCAAACTAAACCTAAAACCTTATCACAATCCTTACCCTATAGCCCTAAGTCCTTGGAGAAAATAAGACCGGAGCGAATTGTCGCAGGAGTAAATGTCGTGTCACCGGATTGATAGATGAAGAGACCAAAATGCGTGAGTTTATGAGTGAATGACTTAATGAATGGGTGAATAGATGAATAAATGGATGAGTGATTTTGACAGCGTCTATATGAATAATTTCACGAATGAAGTCAAAGAAGGATGTAGCAAATAAATGGAGGGATAAGTGAATAAGATAACAGGAGAAACAATAATTGAATTAAGGGAAGGAAACAATAAATAAATAAATTGATGTAAACATGACTGATCAGCTGCAATTGTTTGATGGATGAAACTGAAGAGTTTGAGCGTTATATGGGCTAAGTGCCATTTTTAAACATTTCAAAATAAGTCCATCACTAGAGAGAGAGAGAGAGAGAGAGATCAAAATAAACCATTCCAGTGAATTCTGACTTGTAACACAACCTGAAACATTCTGGAAGTTATGGTTACAAATAATATGTTTAATTTTCTTTTGTCATTTAATTTCATTTTTCTATAGAAGCTTTTTTCGCAAATTTTCTATTTTACTCATTTACTAATTTTTGGGATCAAAATATTCAGTAATGAATAGGAAGACAGTTTTCTGAAAGAAATGATTAGTGAATTCAATTAATTAATTAGATTTGAAACATAATTCGTCATGTGTGTATGTAAATGTTTCATTAACTCAACCGACATTTAATCGACCTGCAGCCCTTCAAAACCCTCGTCGAGACAGCCAGATCCATTAGCGGGGCGTCGGATGACAGCTCCCCCGAGGATCTGGCGAAGGCGCTCAGCGACTCCTGGCAGGCGAAGGAGGAGGAGATGGAAAGACTCCGTGCTGAGATCAGCCGACTCTCCGAGGAGAAGAACAACAGCGAGGCGCAGATCAAGGTAACCATGGTAACCTCGTTCGGTTTGAATTTGCTAGAGGATGCATTCATGTAACGAGCAGTCTAATTTGGTGTGGATTAAGAAAAAAATAAGCATACATGTTTCTTGTTTGGCCTTCTTTTTTTTTTTTGTCTACACTTGATTTTTTTTTTTTTTTGGAATCTCCTCATCTTAACTATTTTTATGAGTTTGTAACAGATAGTGGGTTGAGTGGAGTTTATTTGTTTAACCACGGTAAAACAGCTTGCAACCAGCTGTAAGCTGTTTTCAAGTAACGCCGTGTTTCTTAAAAAAACACCACCACCAACTGACAACAACAACAGCATATCTTTATCTTATCTTCACTACCAGTATCATTATACTGTTCTCATGAGCATCAGCAAGTGGGTTACTCTTGTGTGTGTGTGTGTGATTGCTACAAGATATCAAAGTGGGGTTGTTGTTTTTTTTAACACTGTCATATTTTACCATCAGTAAAATTAAAGTTGATATAACTTTCAAAAACTATTTTTGTTTTAATTCGCTATGGTTCCAGGCCATGATCAGCGCAGCTAGCACCATCAGCGGTGCGACGGAGGAGTCTACCCCGGAGGAAGCGGCGGAGAAACTGCGGGAGGCTCGCTCCGAGATCGACACCTGGCGCGCCAAGTGTAGGGACACGTGGCGCTCAAGGTTCCGGGGGCTAAAGACCGAGCTCCAAGGAAGGTTGAAGGTGAGATAGACCCGAATGTTACAAGCATTCTATTCCTTTGTAGAACTACTACTACTACTATTACTACTACTACTACTACTACTACTACTACGAGGCCCTAATACTAATACTACTACCACTACTATATACCACAGCTACTACTTCTACTTATTGTAGTGGTGGATGAATCATTATATCAATAATAATCCGGTAATTCTATTTACTTAGATATAATTATTCTTACATAAATCCATCTATCCGTGTTTGTTTGTCTATCCGTATATTAAGTTACTGTATATACCAGTCTTATCCTTCTACTTTCCTGTCTAATCCATCTATACTATTTATCTATTTTATCTATCTATCTATCTATCTACAATATTACTATTCGTTCGTAATTATATATATTCATCAATAATCATCTACTGAGTAACCTCTCTCTCTCTGTCTCTCTCTCTCTCTTTCTTTCTTCACCTTGCGTGGTGACCAGACCCTAGCTGACCCCATCAGGCTGATAATCGGGGGCGGGGAGGACCGAAAGTGGTGTGAGCTTGGTGACGACCTCAAGCAGGCCTGGGACAAAGTTCAGAACCAGAACGACGACCTGGAACTGGCCGTGCAGGTACTACAATCAGACCTTGCTTTTACACTAACATCGATCTAATTTGGGTCTAGAAAGAGACGGGGAGGAGGGGAGAATGCCTGTTTATTTTGTGGAGCATAGTAAAAGACATTTGTCATCATTTCATGACATTTTGAACTTGGCCAACCAATGTCTAAGTCGCTATAAATTTTCGTTAGCCATTGTCCCTCTGAGTAATTTTTATCATATCAGTGTTATTTTTAGCGTGATGGTGAAAACCTATCAATTCGTTCTTCCCTTCCATTATAATACGTCTATCTGTCAACGAAATAAATAATTCAATCTTTCCGCTCATTGAGTAATTCATTCCTTCAATTTTGTTATCACATCTTTTTAGTTCCTATTCCCTCACACATTTCCATGCCTTCAGCGATTGAGTCATCCATTCAATCACATCATTTATTATCATATTCTAGTCATCTATACATTTCTTTTTGACCTTTTCATACACTAAATTGATGTCATCAACCGAGTAATATCTCATTTTCCCCACCAACCGTTTGTAGGGAGCTCGTGAGAAAACGGCTCGCCTGCAGCTGGACTTTGACGCTCACACCCGGGAGCTGAAGGTATATTCAATGCAGATTTTCAGTGACAGACCATCATTTATCATCTTAGATAAAAACTCAGCTGATCGGGCTTCTAATGAGTTTGGGTCATGTAGATAATATTATACAAAACTTCGCATATCTTTCTCAGGTCTATGTCCACATCAGAATGTAGATCATGGTATATAGTATACTACACTTAAACTGACAAGCCAAAAGCAGCATGTTACCATTGATTAAGTATATTGTATTGTCATTGCCAAGCAGGAATACATGAAAACAAAGTTTCAAATTTATGTCATTACCCTCGATGTTATTCAAATTAATCATTCTGCATCTATATAGAGGTACATAGAAGGAATGGTCCATATAATCTTTAATAATGATTCGAGGTTTTGAGAATTCACTGGACGTATGACTTTTAGCGCCCTCCTGCATGGGCTACAAAAAGAATGAAAGATGTTTCGCTGACCCTATACTTATTGGCTTGATATTATTATGATTTCAAGTATTGAACGTAATACCAAAGGACGGATTTGGACTCTAAATAGGTGCACTAACCTATCTTGCACCTACCCTGCTGTGTATTTAAAGTAATTCTTATCGTTATTAGTACTGCCATTGCCATCAGTCATTGTCAGTAGCATTACCCAGTAGTATTACCAATGTTGTCATGCAAATGAATCTGAGCGTTGTTAATCTCTCTTTCTCAATTGCAATGTTCTAGACTCTGGCTACTGATATCGGCGTCAGCCTCGCTCCCGACATCACGCCTTCAGCCATAGTCGGCGTGCTCAACACCGCCTTCGACGACCTTCGGAAAGTCGCTGATACCCGTGAACAACAGCGGATCGAGGCTTTCGACATGATCATGTCGAATGAGGCGGAAATTCAGGTATAGCAGAGACACATGCACACGTACACACACACACACACACACATAAAAAAAGAGAGGTATCCATGTACATCATGCCTGATTTTAAAATGCATTTAAAAACTGAAAATTATTCTTTATAGGACCTAACGAAATGAAAATTTACGCACGCATCACGAATGGTGAACACTGTGAACCGTGGTATGAATTTACCTGATTATGATTCTAGCGATTCCTTTTGAAAGTTATTTCATGTTTTCATGCCTTCACGCGTGCATATTTATATCGGACCTGCATAAAAATAAATTACAGTAGTTTGAAAGTCATAAACACACACACACACATACACATAAATACGATAACTGGAACTATGGACATCAGTGATTATCATTTTTCTTTTTTATTCTTAAATTTCCACAAAATTTTGGTATCAGTACCCTTTACTCTTTAATCTAAATAAAAGAAGCCTGCTTCCTTCAGATAGTATAATAGTCAGCTCCTATTATTACCAAAAATAACATTCCATTGTTTCTTTGCCATTATCTAGGACCTCAAGAGGAAAGTACAAGACCTGACAAACTCTTTGGAAGAGTTGCATGCCCTTTCAGAGCAGAATCGGGCCAAGAAGGGTCGAAGGATGCGCTTCCGGTGGCGACGGAAGATCTCCGACTCCAAGAAAGTACGACTGATTTTATCTAATATAATACAATTTTACTTTAATATAAATCTTGGTGTTATAGAAGGAGATAAACCATAAAAATATTGATTCCTTGCTGCTTGTTAAGTTTTTGTGTGCACTTTAATTTATGATGGAAGAACTCTGACTGAACCAAAAAAAAAAAAAAAACAACTATGGGTTCAGCTTAAGGGGACACCTTTATCATCAATTATCAACGCAAGAGAACCAGAGGTGTTATCATATTGTTGTTGTCGTACTCTTAGCTGTATATAAACTCGTCACTGAGTAAAGTCACTGAGATGAAAGTATTGGATACAAAGTACATTATCCTCTGTTGAGAGAACAGTGGCAGATCCAGGCGGGGACGCACCGGGTACCCCGCCCCTTTATGTTAAAACAAAAGAAATATGTGTCCCCTTTAATTTATGTTAAAACAAAAGAAAGAAATGGGAGCGTGCCCCCCCCCCCCCCTCTAGATACTAATTTGTAAAGGCGCCTCCTCTTTACGGAATTCCTGGATCCGCTCCTGGAGAACATTGTTGTTTAATATTGCTCTTGTCTACAGCGCAGATAATGATGCAAAGGAAAATAATATACTCTTGTATGCGCCTGTTTGTTACATGACAAATGGCTCTATCTTTGGTTATATAGATCGCTGTATGAATTGTTGTTCATAATCTACATGAAGAAGATTAGTGCAGATAACATCGATGACGATGATCTCAAAACGAGCAGAAGAAGCAATGTTATTTCTCTTCCTTTTCGTCTCAATTCAGCCCCTTGATCTCTGTAAGCTCCAGGATGATATTGTCGAAAAAAACGCCAAGATCAGGTGAATATCATTGATTTTTCGTGTTTATTCATGTCATTATTACTGTTTCTATTAACATGATAAACTTCCCACTTACACTATCATCTATCTAGTTTTTTTTTATTAATGATATCACTATACTGTACGTTAATTCACCTATTTATTTCATAGAATGTGATCATTTCATGACCAGTTCGTTTTGACTCTGTACTGCAAGGTATCAACATAAAGATGGAAATGGGACGATAAGATACGATATCATAGTACTCTGTGCCTCGTATGGTGCTTGTGACCGTTTGTGTGTACAATGGATATCGAAGCAGTTGAAGAACTTAAAGAACCAGCTGCAAAACCAATATGGCAGGTATTACAGATTGTCAACTCTTACTATCATCAAAGTTCACGAACACACTGCCATCGCCATCGCCACATTAGATCATTATAATCATCATCACACTTGTCAGCATTATTAACATCATTATAACCACACCACCACCATTATCACTACTGTAATAACATCATCATATCTTTGTCACCAACAATATGTATTACGGCCATTATCCATCCTCACTTAAATTAATCATCACCGTGATCATTGTCGATGTTGCGTTCCAGTCTTCTCGAGGGACAGATGACCGGTCTGGCCGAGGACCTCAGGGTGATGGAGAAGGCAGGAAAGAAAGTCCAGGAGCGGCTGGACAGAGTTAAGAAATCCAGGACTGAACTTCGGGAGGAGGTCACTCTCCTTGAGTTCGACAACTCGAGGAAGGAGCAGCTAATTCAAGACCTCAGGAACCTCGTCAATGTGTAAGGGATTTGCATTTATTTGTATTCATGTATACAGCCAAAAAAAAAAAAGAAAAGAAAAAGAAAAGTGGGTACATCCATAAAACATGGTGTGTGTGTGTGTGTGTGTGTGCGCATTTGCAAACTTTTCCGAATTCAATAAATAAAATTGTATAGATGTCAGCAATGAAAAGTAGAGTGACTTTCACGTTTACAATAATATCAGTTATCTCTTTTGAAAATTTAAAAGAGACTGTTGATAAACCTGAATCTTTCTCTTTTTTTAGGGGGGGGGGGGGTTACGAAGAGATTTGATATGTAGTAGTGACAGGTTTTAAATAGTCAGAAAGAAAAATTATCACCCATGAAATTAACACCGATAATCATTGTCCATTAGCCTCTGACTGAAGTTTCACATTGAAAATATGAACGAGTCAATGCCATCATTCAATAAGACGACGATTGGTCAACTGTTTTCAAAGTGTGTCTTGTTAATGTATAGACATAATAAAGATTCTATGTACAGACCATCCACCTACTAAGCTGTATGATTACCCTAACAAATATGCAGTATATCATAGTAATGGTATGTTATATTAATGCTAGAACACGAAGGGCCTCACGCTATCATGTATTGTCTTTGCTGTTGCTTTCATGTATTCAGACTGCAGACCAACTGCGTGGACCAAAAGGCCATCGCCTCGTTCCCCGTCACAAACGTCGTGGATCACGTGACCATCGCCTCCATGCCCAACGTTCAGTGCCAGAAGATCTCGGCCAAGGACATCCTGCCTTTCAAGGGACGCAGGCGGGCTGGCGAGCTCCGCAAGATGAAGCTAATCGGAAAGGGAAGCTACGGAAAGGTATTTCTCGGCCGCTACAAACCGACTGACGAGCCTGTCGCCATCAAACACCTCCAGCTCGAACTCCCCACTGTCAAGTGCAACCGGATCGCAGAGAAGCGCTGGATTAAGGGCATGGCTCTCAAGGAGTCTTTGGTGCAGCAGTTGGTGTCAGGTTCACCTTTCTTCCCTAAGATGATTGGACTTGTCACCTTGGAAGGCATCCCCTGCACCGTGTCCGAGTTCGTTGGCAACAAGCGGACCGGAAAGGCGTTTCCCCTTTACTCGGCTCTCTCGAGGAGAAGACCGAAACCCAAGCTGACCTCGAAGACCATGCTTCATGTGTGTGAGGACATCACCAGGGGACTCATGGAACTCCACCAGCATGGACTGCTGCACAACGACATCAAGTGCAACAACGTGCTGCTGGAGAAGCGCGCCCAGCGCTGGCACGGTGTCCTCATCGACTTCGGTCTTTGCAGCACCACGTCCTACTCGCGTCAGAAAGACTTCAAGTCTCGGGCCAAGAGCGAGTACAAAGCTGGACGCGGCCTTTTCTTCCTCGCCCCCGAGGTCGTGCTCGACGGCAAGCGTTACTCCGTCCTCTCCGACATCTTCTCACTGGGCATCCTGTTCGAGACCATCGTGGAAAGCAGAGGTCCTCAGGACCTCATGGAGGTCGCCCGGGCGTGCATGGAGGAAGACCCGCTGAAGAGGCCACACACTATGGATGAGGTTTTAACGAAGATCGAAAACGTCCGGTCTTCGATCTGATCGGCGCCGGCTTGGGAGGGGTAAAGCATGCTGCGGTATTACAGGTGCCATTGAAATCAACATCGCAGCATGCATACACTTCTCCTCCCCCTCCCTGAGCCGATCACCAAAGTTTTTAACATCAGACTTTTTATATGAGGAGTCCAGGCACCATCAGTTCATCGACTTCATCAGTGATATTCCTCTGGTGGGAAACCCAATTTAATCGGACAGTGGTGGTTGCCATCCTGAAATAGAGTCAACGTTCATACACCGAGTAATGCAATGTAAACATTTCGAGGAGAGCTATCAGACTTCATTATCCTTAATCAATCCTGTGATATGACTTGGTCTGGACAACCAATTCAACAACAACCGGATGTTTCGGCCAGTCTTCAGCAGATGTAATGACAGACCAACATTAGACAGTATTTGAATAATGTGACCGTAGAAAGGAGAGGACCATCATGCCCACCAGAGACTACGAATCCAAGGCTACATGTCTAATGTACACTGCTAGGGACTGAATTGGGCAATTTCGTTGCAACGAAACATGGATTGGCAGTTCTCATAAACATGGCACAAGCTCACACAAAAAAAGCAGATAAAGGGAACAACTGAAAACGAAAAATGATCAGTATGCATCCTACAAACAACAGGAAAACGAAATGGAGGCAAGACAAAATGTAGCACATGTCTACCATGTGCAAAACAAATAAAGAACAAAAGAACAGAGACTAATACAGTCCTAGAACTAATGGACACAATTCGAGCAGAAAGAAACGACAGATGAGAGCGCAATAAACATGCCAGTGGACCTAGACATCAACCAGCTAGACTAATGATATTGAGGGAGAAGAAGTGAACTGTCACACTAAGGAACCCGCAGCAGAAACTACACAACATGAATGATAATCATGTCACCTCCATCGATGACAACGAATTCATCGTGACATTGATGAGGGAAATGCCACGAATACAAGTCAGCAACACTGAATTACAGTACAACTAGTGAGCATGCCCCAAGCAAAACAAAGGAGGCAGAAGTAATAAGCGAGCCATAAGCCAAAATCTGCCAAAAGCGGAACAAAACTAAGGACTAATGGGCAAGACATAATGATCATGCTAACAGAGACAAAATAAAAACCAAAAAAAAAAAACACCAAAACACAGAACCGAGACAGGATTATGAGCGTACTACAAGCAAAAGTCATCAACAAGTCACGATGGAAAGAAAAAAAAATGTCAAAAGCAGGAGTAAGCAACAACTTATTAACTACAAAAATGTTGCACTTGTTGAAAGCGGAATTCTGCAACGAAATTTGGAAAAAAAAATGAGCAAATTCCTCAAGGAAAAGAAAAATAGACTGAGGCAGAATCAATAGCCATCTAGACGAAAAGGGAAGACAGGAAAGACTGAATGACTACAGAAATATGGGTTACGATGAAAATTAAATCCCCTGCTGAATGAGACTTTGAAAAACGATCAAAACCAGAAGCAAGCACCTGCAAGGACTCAGTGACGGCAGGAATCAGTTCGACCTGCCAACAATGGCAACCTATACAGAGAATATCAAAATGACACACCATAAGGAGAAGCAGAGACAGAGGCAGCAATCTTCAGGGTGCCACAGGCAGCAACCAGCAACAATTCGGTATATACAATATTAACGACCGTATCAAACGATACAAGCACAAACCAGCAGAGACAGCATGTGACTGAAATGTATTAGCATGATGAAAATAGAAAACCCCAGAAAATCAGCCACGAAATCATGCAAAACAGTAAACATGGGGAGATGGGAGACAGTAGCGACAACTCATATAATGAAGAGTGCGAAACCCATGCAGATATGAATGGAGGCCGTTGGTGAAAATCTCAAAAGTCAAATTGGAAATCGCAAACAAATCATTTTGAGGTTGCTGCAAAGGAAGCGCTGATAGCCATTTTAAAGGTGTATGAAAATGGATGCAGAAATGAAATCGGCAAACCCGAAGAGTCTACACGGAGATAGAAGCAAACAGCAAGGCAACGTGGACTAAAAACAACGAAGCAATATAACGGGAAAATGAAAAGAGGCCGGCGGGGATTAGAAGGTAGCAGCGGAGTTACAAATATTTACCATGCCATAATAGTTTCTTCCAGCCACGACTGCGTGATCAGAGAAACGAGGAATGTGCCGAAAACCAAATTCAGCGCCGAAATCGGCACAATTGACACAAGATGCAGACATGAAAGACTAAATGAGTGCAGAAATAGGAGTCATAATAAAAATGAAATCCACTATATACCAAACAAGCTTTTTAACAATGATCATACTAGAAGCAGGCACCTGCAAGGATTGAGGACTGAGGACTCAGTGGCGGCTGGGATAATTGCGACGTGCCAATAATTATAACCTAGAGAATAATGGGCATGAGGACAATGAACACTGAAGCAGAAACCGAGGCAGAATAATGAAGCAACCAACAATCATCAAATGGAGGCAAAGGAAGTGGAAGTACCTTACAACACGCACAAACCAGCAGAAATTGCTGGCAAAAACACCGTGGAAAATAAGCTCCGGAAATAATCAAAACCATTATAATGTGCACAGGCTGTTAGCAGTATAGGCCCAACGACTAAAATATGAAGCATGCCCAAAGCGGATAAGAAAATGGAGGCAGGGATTAGAAGTAACCGGCAAGCCACAATCGGAGCCAAATCATTGCGAGATTGCTGCGAAAAAAAAAGTCTTGAAATGCATTTCAAAACCATTTACACTAGGATGCATTATGGAACTGGCTAAACCAGAAGAGTATACAAGGAGCTAGAAAACGAAGCCCCCCCCCCCCCGAAAAAAAGGGGAAAAGGGCAATAGACCAGCGGAAGAGTATATAAGCTATAGCAACGGAGGCAGAAAGTTGGGGCAGAAAGCTTGCCATGCCTCAATAGTTGATTCCAGTCACAAATGCGTGATCGAAGAAACGAGGGAGAATCTATAAATGCCGAAAACGTAGTTCAGCGCAAAAAAAAAAAGAGCTCAAAGAATGATAAAGCCAGCAGCAGAAACTATCAAACATCAAGTGGCAGCTCATAATGGACATGACCTGGCGACAGCAGCAGAAACGAGAACGTCATCCTGAAGCAAAAGTAACGAGCCTGCATAGTGCCGAATCCCTCATCTATACGTAGGTGGTTGCACAACAAAAACGAGATCGGCAAGAAACTAACTCGGCGTCCTTTACGAGGACTCAAACAACGATGCAAAATACCTGCAAAAGAATGAAAAGAGGCCAGCGGGGATAAGAAGCTAGAAGCGGAGTTCGAAAGTAGGGGTAGAAAAATTTACCATACCACAATAGTTTCTTCCAGCCACGACTTCGTGATCGATGATACAAGGAATATGTCGACAACGAAATTCACCGCCGATATCAGCACAACGGCGCAGAAGGCAGACATGAATGACTAAATGACTGCAGAAACACGGATCATGATGAAAATGAAATCCACTATATACCAAAGAAAGCTTTTCAACAATGATCACCTGGCAAGCTGGCACCTGCAAGAACACGATGACTCAGGAATGATCACGACGTGCCAACGATGACAACCTAGAGAATAATGTAGGGCCTACATGAGAATAATGAATAGGAGCAAAAACCAAGGGAGAATAATGCCGCAACCAGCATTTATCAAATGGAGGCAAAGGAAGTGGGAGTATCTTACAACAAGCACAAATCAGCAGAAATTGCCTGCAAAAACACCTCGGAAAATTAGCTCCGGAAATAAGGAAAACTATTAAAATGTGCACAGGCTGTCAGCAGTCACGACTGAAATATGAAGTATGCCGAAATCAGATCCAATACGAAAATGGAGGCCGGGGTTAGAAGTAACCGGCAAGCCAGAATCAGGAACCCTCAACAATCACGTGATGTTGAATGGAAAGTAAAGGACATCGAAAATCGGAGCCAAATCAATGCGAGATTGCTGGAAAAGAAAAACCCCAGAAGAGTATTCACGGAGATAGAAACAAACAGCAAGCCCAACGTGGACTGGAAAACGAGGCACCCGAAAAAAAAGAGCAACAAATGGAAAGAGACGGAGGCAGCGGCAACGGAGGCAGAAAGTTGGGGAAGAAAAGCTTACCTTGCTTCAATAGATGATTCCAGCCGCAGCGCCGAAATCAGCTCAAACAATATTACAAAGCCAGCAGCAGAAACTATCATACACCAAGTGGCGGCGCATAAAGGACATGACCTGGTGAGAGCAGAAGCAACGAGAATGTCATCCTGAAGCAAAAGTAACGAGCCTGCAAAGTGCCGAATCCATCAACTATATGTAGGTGGTTGCACAATAAAAAGACAAGCCACAAAAACGAGATCGGCAAGAAACGAACTCAGCGTCCTTTACGAGGACTCAAACAACGATGCAAAATGTCAGCAAAGGAATGAAAAGAGGCGAATGAAAAGCGGAGTTCGGAAGTAGGGGTAGAAAAATGTACCATGCCACAATAGTTTCTTCCAGCCACGACTTCGTGATCGATGAAACAAGGAATATGTCGACAACGAAATTCACCGTCGAAATCAGCACAACGGCACG
Organism: Diadema setosum; assembly: GCA_033980235.1. Lineage (NCBI taxonomy): Eukaryota > Metazoa > Echinodermata > Echinoidea > Diadematoida > Diadematidae > Diadema > Diadema setosum. The sequence continues at coordinate 10,675,623 of CM067075.1, read as the reverse complement.
GGAGGCAGTCATGAATGACTAAATGACTGCAGAAATACGGATCATGATGGAAGTGAAATCCACTTGATACCAAATAAGCTTTTGAACAATGATCATACCAGAAGCTGGCACCTACAAAGGACACAATGACTGCAGGAATGATCACGACGTGCAACAATGACAACTATAGACTAATGGGCATTAATGATAATAATAATAGAAGAAGAAACAGAGGCAGAGTAATGCAGCAACCAATAAACGTCACATGGCGGGAGTAGTATCATGGGAGTATCTTACAACAAGCACAAACTAGCAGAGACTGCTTGAAAAAAAAAAAGCCCCTCTGAGAATCAGCGGCATAAATAAGTGAAATTAAAATACAATGTGCCAATAATGTTAGCAGTAACGACTGAAATATGGAGCATGCCGAAAGCAGATATGCAATACGAAAATGGAGGCCGGGGCAGAAGTAACCAGCAAGCCACAATCAGGAATCCTCAGCAATCATGTGATGTCGAACGGAAAGTAAAGGACATTGAAAACCGGAGCCAAATCATTGCGAGACTGCTGGAAGAGAGGCTTAATTGATAGGCATTTTCGTTTAGACACGGATGTATTATAGAACAGGCAAAACCAGAGTCTACACGCAGACAGAAATAAACAGCTAGCCCAACGTGGACTCAAAAACGAAGAAAAAGAAAAGTAAAACTAAACAAAACAGCAACGAATAGAAAAAGGAAAGCGGATCAAAAGTAAAAACCAGCAGTGGGGACAGAAAATGGGGGCAGAAAAACTTTCAGTGCCAAAATAGTTGCTTCCAGCCACGACTGCGAGATCGAAGATTCGAAGGATACATGCTAAAAACCACAATCAGCCCCCAATCAATAAAGCCAGCAGAGCATGCAGAATTCAGCAGACCCAAAGTGGCGGCACATTAATGATGAACCATGTCAGCAGAAACGGCGAGGACGTTATTAGGCCTACTGACGACTCAAAATTAACGCGCCATTATGACGAACCTGGCAACTATACTTTCTTAGGTAGTTGCTCGATAAAAGCACGAGCCACAAAGGTGAGATCAACAGAATCAGCAGAAACAGTGGACTTGTGGAAAGCAATATTATGGCAATCGTCAAAGGATGAGATAGAACTATAAGTATGCTACAAACTTAAAACAAACACAGACGGGATAGAAAATATAAGCATGTTGCTATTACGTAATACGCCAAGTGGAAACAAAAATTGTGTACTCGTCAGGAACGAAAAGCAGCTGCAGACTTCAGAAAATGACTACCGGTGGCAGAGGTAACCAACATACTACCATCAGCAACAAACTGAACATGAAATATTGAAGAGAGATACGACAAATTCAGCAAGAAAATCAGTGGAAAGAATCAGTGTGCCATCAATGACAGCGAAATGCAGACAATAGTTAAGATAGGAGCAGCAACCTGCAAATGCTAAATGGAAGCAGAGAACGTGCCCTACGAAAGAACTCGCAACTGCAAGTTGACAGCGAGCAGAACAACGAGCAGAAACCAGCAACAATTGCATGGTTCATGAGACTTTAGTATTGAGTTTGGCAGAAACGTTGACTATAATGTAACAACAACAACAAAGAAGAAATAACGCGAAAAAAAAAAACTATAAGAAAAACTGCCCCAAAATTCACGAGGAAATAATTGACAAGACGTTATATCACTGCCAACGCTGTCTTGCGTTATTTGCAGCAGGCTTATACAGTCAGAAGAGCAGAAGAAAAAAAAAGAATCTGAAAGAAAAAAAAACAGTTGACAGGAATGATAACTGTCTGTAGAAATATGTAACACCTTAAGAAATTGCTTTTTATTTCATTGCGAGAAATTTTTTTTTCGTTTCATCATTTTGAATGTATTTATTTGTGCCTACAATTATCGTTATCATTGTATGTTAAATTGAAAGATGTAAATTTAAGAGGTAGCGCGATAAAGCGTGAATTGAAGTAACCTAATTATTTGACATAATGTTTAATAAGATATATAGAAAAATGTGTTCATCGTGATGACAAAAGTCCGTATGTAATTAATGCTTTTAGTATTTCATCTTGTTGATTATGCCTATTTTTGTGAATAAAATGTACTAGTACTGAAATCATATAGATATTCCTTCGTATTGCTTATTTCGGAGATTTTTTTCTAATGTAATGAATGAGAATCTGGGTTGTTGAAAGCGTGTTTGAGTAATGTCTGAATACACCACGTCACAGATAACGTAATCCTTATAACACCACGGTGTTGTAAGAGCACAGTTTCTTGATCATTCCCTGTATAGGCACAGACAAGACAATGCGTGGCGTATAGTGGATGAAAGCAGGTAAATGAAAAAAAAAAAATGCGTGACCAGCGGAACAGAGAGAAAAGGGGGGGGGGTGACAATGAGTTCGTTTTAAGGTGATACTGATGCTTTATTTGAAGAGTTTTTCAAAGCTGAGTCATCACACAAAACAACTAGTGGTCATTTTGTTCATTTAACTAGTACCAGGGAGGTGTGCTCCCTGCTAGTACACATTGACGGCATATTGCGTACACATGCATCATCCATAAAGGATCTCATCTGAACATACAATAATACAACAAATATTTATGTTACGTAATTGATATCTCTATTGGTAGACATCTCTGCATATGTATCCCGTAACGTGAACTCCTTTCAAGAGAGGATGAGAAATGTTTAAGACGGCTAGACTTCCTCATGTCTATGCATATGAGCTCGACTACACTGAAGTCTAAAGGTTATCTAAAATCTTCCCTTCCCCTAAAATGATCTCTTTTGGCATCTCATCACTAATAGCATGAATGGAATCCGTTCTGATTCGGAAAGAACAACTTTAAATCAATGTCATAATTTTTCGAGAAAAAGTTGTACGTGGTTGATTTATGAGATTAATCGACTGTGTTTTAGTCGCTGATAGCCGAAAGCCATGGGTGATCTATACCCGTACATTCAATAACCAATTCTCTTTACGTGTAAAACTTGTCTGTGTGTTATACAACTTCGAACATGATACTGTTTACGTGCCCAATAAGTCCCATTAGTGTTAAACCATTTATATCTGGTCATGTCAGTCTAATAATCTTTCTACACAGATGCCTGAATATATCGTAATAACAAATGTGAAGGGAAGGAAATCCACGCTCTCCTAAGAAATTCCGCAAATTCTTACACCTACAGATGATATCAACATTTGAAAGTAGAACCCAAAATGTCGTATGCGTTACATTCTGTACTCCGAAGATGATGTTTCCTGTCGGAATACGAAAAGAGGTGAACACTACGCAGAATATTCATGCTTTCACTATCATGATTACATCGTGAAATTACGATGGCAACTGTGTCAGTTTACATTTTGTCATCCCCCCACTCTCACTGTCTTTCGCTTTCTTTTTTGATGTTATATAGAATTCACATTGCTTTCCTCCCCCAAAAATGTTGAATATAAGAAACCTAGCTGTGTATTTGTAGGTTGCAAACATTTCACTTTACTTATCCGACTTAGCAGCAATGAACAATGTGGAAATTCATAGATAAGGTAATATACAAATTTACATGTAGCAATATAATGTATTGCCATTAGGTGTTAATTTGTATCTTGTAATGACTACTATATTGTATGACCACATTTCTTCTCAATATTTTTCAAATAATTCTTTCAGCGCATGTGTAACGGCATTAGTCGAAATTGTTGGAATAGATAAACAAACCCTATGTCAATTTTGAGCCTGTGACAAAGGCAAATAGTAATATACGAGAGATAAAAAAGCAATCGTATGTTACAACTGATTGACAAATTGCCTCGCATTATCGAACAATATTTCAAGCAGTTGCAATAAAAATAACTCGATTATCATCAAAGAATATCATCAGTTGGAAGAGCAATCGCTTATTATTTGTAGATAGAGAAGTTACATGTACATAGACTACTATAGCAAGACAAGTATAAAAGAGTGGATTGAAAAGAGTTTTGTCAGCAAAAGTCATCGTAATCATCGAAGTCGTTTAGCATTACTGGCTTTAAGGTAATTGTGTCAAAACCTGATGTCTTGTTTCGTTTGCTCTGTTTGTTAGAAGAGTGAATGGCACGTCCAACACTGACAATGACACGAGTTGGAATAGTGTTTATACACCAGCTTCGTAATTTTTAAAACTTTTTAGCTATGACTGAAGTGAGAATGAAGAAGAAAAGACAAGTGACATTAGTGACTGGTATCATGGTACGCACAGTTAATTGTTTGTTTGTTTGTTTGTTTATTTTTGTTTTTGGTTTTGTTTTGTTTTTGGTGGGGGGGGGGGGGGTAATCTAAGGCACGATGTGGGAGTATTTATTCAGTCGTAGTGAAAATGGATATGCCTGACATTGAGCGCGCGCATAGATCTTGAATTCTTCCGTACATCATGAAATCGAGACGACAATGTTCCTGGAAGATTAGATTGTGAAGAGTGTCTATCAAATACGTTATTTACGGATGAAACTGCGCGATTGGTCAAAAGTTCCAATATGACGTCACGCAGAGTTCGTTGAACTAGTCTGCGTGCCTGATGACTGAGTACAGTAACGGTGGGAAACGCAATGCGCAAGTGTGTTAATTTTAGAGTACCTATTGAATACGTCACGAATTAAACTGCGCGATTGGCAAAATTTCCAACATGCCGTCACAAGAAGTCTGAATACCGGTACATACCACCGCTGCTTACTAGTATGGGAAGCGCGAGTGTGTAAAGTACCTATTGAATACGTCACGAATGAAGCTGCGCGATTGGCCAAAAGTTCCAGTATGACGTCACGCTCAGGTGGATACGTGTACTTCTTGTACACAGGTAGACATACACACATGAGTTACGTAAACAAACTCACTTTTATCTTAGCGTTTGGCATTGTAACTTGCTACGAATAGTCTCTGGCTATTTTCGCTATTTTGGAAGCTTTCGGATTGAAATCCAAGTGTTTACAGCTGGCATCACTTTTCTTGTACCATTGACTTGAAGTAGATCTAATCATGTCATCTTTGGTTCGGTAAGTGGCGAAAAATCTAGCAATGTTTGAACAAATACTTTATCAGAGTTACGTGTATGATAACAAAAACTCAGTACGCATTCGCGCCTTGTACTTACAGCACTACATGAAACGCAATATCAACAGCAGACAATGTGTGTGAAAGTATAGTTGTAGAAACAAACTCATATGTATTGTTTACTCGTACGCATTGGTAGTTATTGCTATTCCTTCTAAACAGGAGCTTTGTTCTTTTGAGTTTTGGTGAATTCTGTGAGAACTTTATTATGTGGCGCCTGAAGAGATGTGCTTTCAATGTGTGTGCGTGAATATACTAGCTACCGCTGTCCTGCCATGATTTATCCTCCCCCCCCCCCCCCCCGGCCCCACCTGACGATTTACATGTTTTCTGTCAGGTTTAAGCCCAAAATGAGAACATGATTTAAATCATTCGTGACATCATTGCAGCAGTGTTAAACAATGAAAATAAGCCTTCATGAAATCTGTTGATAGGTTTTAAACCCCTGGGTTAACAAAATACATAACAATAAAACCACGTTACTCAGTAACCTGAAAACAAATGCCATGTTTGTGTGGTAATAGCTTGATCATGTTTTCATTAAAAGAAAATGATGTCCGTTTGTTACCAGAAGACTCATTATGAGTAGGAAATTCTTCCCTTCCCTTTGAGTAATTTTTCTATTATTTTCATTTGTTTATTCATTTATTTATTAATCATTTTCATCTACTTATCTATCTGGTCATAGACTAGAAAGTGATGCTGAGACAGTGACACTGCCCTCTGCCGACCAAGAGGCGACAGAGGTGCCGAGGCAATCCGGCGATGCGGAGATCGAGCATCCAGCCGGACCCCAGGGCACCGACCACCAGGAGGTAAGACGGAGGAGAGTGGATAGAGGAATGGATGGATTGGTGGTTCCATGACATTTTGCTCCTGTGAAAATAATTTGCTCCCATAAAATATCTGCATGCTAAGCCAAACATCAATTCTACCCACAAACATAACCCTATAACCCTAATGCTAATTCTTACATCAAACTAAACCTAAAACCCTATCACAATCCTTACCCTATAGCCCTAAGTCCTTAGAGAAAATAAGACCGGAGCGAATTGTCGCAGGAGCAAGTAGGGAGCTTTAGATTTTAGACGCGCGGACGTTCAAAGGGGAAAAAACAGGGTCTGAGCGTGCGCAGTAGCACACGTCAAGCTACTGCGCACGCTCAGACCCTGTTTTTTCCCCTTTGAACGTCCGCGCGTCTAAAATCTAAAGCTCCCTAATGTCGTGTCACCGGATTGATAGATGAAGAGACCAAAATGCGTGAGTTTATGAGTGAATGACTTAATGAATGGGTGAATAGATGAATAAATGGATGAGTGATTTTGACAGCGTCTATATGAATAATTTCACGAATGAAGTCAAAGATGTATGTAGCAAATAAATGGAGGGATAAGTGAATAAGATAACAGGAGAAACAATAATTGAATTAAGGGAAGGAAACAATAAATAAATAAATTGATGTAAACATGACTGATCAGCTGCAATTGTTTGATGGATGAAACTGGAGAGTTTGAGCGTTATATGGGCTAAGTGCCATTTTTAAACATTTCAAAATAAGTCCATCACTAGAGAGAGAGAGAGAGAGAGAGATCAAAATAAACCATTCCAGTGAATTCTGACTTTTAACACAACCTGAAACATTCTGGAAGTTATGGTTACAAATAATATGTTTAATTTTCTTTTGTCATATAATTTCATTTTTCTCTAGAAGCTTTTTTCGCAAATTTTCTATTTTACTCATTTACTAATTTTTGGGATCAAAATATTCAGTAATGAATAGGAAGACAGTTTTCTGAAAGAAATGATTAGTGAATTCAATTAATTAATTAGATTTGAAACATAATTCGTCATGTGTGTATGTAAATGTTTCATTAACTCAACCGACATTTAATCGACCTGCAGCCCTTCAAAACCCTCGTCGAGACAGCCAGATCCATTAGCGGGGCGTCGGATGACAGCTCCCCCGAGGATCTGGCGAAGGCGCTCAGCGACTCCTGGCAGGCGAAGGAGGAGGAGATGGAAAGACTCCGTGCTGAGATCAGCCGACTCTCCGAGGAGAAGAACAACAGCGAGGCGCAGATCAAGGTAACCATGGTAACCTCGTTCGGTTTGAATTTGCTAGAGGATGCATTCATGTAACGAGCAGTCTAATTTGGTGTGGATTAAGAAAAAATTAAAGCATACATGTTTCTTGTTTGGCCTTCTTTTTTTTTGTCTACACTTGATTTTTTTTTTTGGAATCTCCTCATCTTAACTATTTTTATGAGTTTGTAACAGATAGTGGGTTGAGTGGAGTTTATTTGTTTATCCACGGTAAAACAGCTTGCAACCAGCTGTAAGCAGTTTTCAAGTAACGCCGTGTTTCTTAAAAAAACACCACCACCAACTGACAACAACAACAGCATATCTTTATCTTATCTTCACTACCAGTATCATTATACTGTTCTCATGAGCATCAGCAAGTGGGTTACTCTTGTGTGTGTGTGTGATTGCTACAAGATATCAAAGTGGGGTTGTTGTTTTTTTAACACTGTCATATTTTACCATCAGTAAAATTAAAGTTGATATAACTAACAAAACTTTCAAAAACTATTTTTGTTTTAATTCGCTATGGTTCCAGGCCATGATCAGCGCAGCTAGCACCATCAGCGGTGCGACGGAGGAGTCTACCCCAGAGGAGGCGGCGGAGAAACTGCGGGAGGCTCGCTCCGAGATCGACACCTGGCGCGCCAAGTGTAGGGACACGTGGCGCTCAAGGTTTCGGGGGCTAAAGACCGAGCTCCAAGGAAGGTTGAAGGTGAGAGAGACCGAAATGTTATAAAAATTCTCTCCTTTTTAGGACTTCTGCTGCTACTACTACTTGTACGACTACCACCACCACCACCACCACAACAACAACAACGACTACTACTACTACTACTACGAGGCCCTAATACTAATACTACTACCACCACTATATACGACAACTACTACTTCTACTTATTGTAGTGGTGGATGAATCATTATATCAATAATAATACGGTAATTCTATTTACTTAAATATAATTATTCTTACATATATTACTTATCCATCTATCCGTGTTTGTTTGTCTATCCGTATATTCAGCTAGTGTATATACTAGTCTTATCCTTCTACTTTCCTGTCTAATCCATCTATACTATTTATCTATTTTATCTATCTGTTTATCTATCTACAATATTAGTATTCGTTCGTAATTATATATATTCATTAACAATCATCTACTGAGTAACCTCTCTCTCTCTCTCTTTCTCTTCACCTTGCGTGGTGACCAGACCCTAGCTGATCCCATCAGGCTGATAACCGGGGGCGGGGAGGACCGAAAGTGGTGTGAGCTTGGTGACGACCTCAAGCAGGCCTGGGACAAAGTTCAGAACCAGAACGACGACCTGGAACTGGCCGTGCAGGTACTACAATCAGACCTTGCTTTTACACTAGCATCGATCTAATTTGGAGTCTAGAAAGAGACAGGGAGGAGGGGAGAATGCCTGTTGATTTTGTGGAGCATAGTAAAAGACATTTGTCATCATTTCATGACATTTTGAACTTGGCCAACCAATGTCTAAGCCGCTATAAATTTTCTTTAGCCATTGTCCCTCTGAGTAAGTTTTATCATATCAGTGTTATTTTTAGCGTGATGGTGAAAACCTATCAATTCGTTCTTCCCTTCCATTGTAATACGTCTATCTGTCAACGAAATAAATAATTCAATCTTTCCACTCATTGAGTAATTCATTCCTTCAATTATTTGTTATCACATCTTTTTAGTTCCTATTCCCTCACACATTTCCATACCTTCAGCGATTGAGTCATCCATTCAATCACATCATTTATTATCATATTCTAGTCATCTATACATTTCTTTTTGACCTTTTCATACACTAAATTGATGTCATCAACCGAGTAATATCTCATTTTCCCCACCAACCGTTTGTAGGGAGCTCGTGAGAAAACGGCTCGCCTGCAGCTGGACTTTGACGCTCACACCCGGGAGCTGAAGGTATATTCAATGCAGATTTTCAGTGACAGACCATCATTTATCATCTTAGATAAAAACTCAGCTGATCGGGCTTCTAATGAGTTTGGGTCATGTAGATAATATTATACAAAACTTCGTATATCTTTCTCAGGTCTATGTTCACATCTAACGTAGATCATGGTATATAGTACTACTACACTTAAACTCCAGCATGTTACCATTGATTAAGTATATTGTATTGTCATTGCCAAGCAGGAATACATGATAACAAAGTTTCAAATTTATGTCATTACCCTCGATGTTATTCAAATTAATCATTCTGCATCTATATAGAGGTACATAGAAGGAATGGTCCATATAATCTTTAATAATGATTCGAGGTTTCGAGAATTCACTGGACGTATGACTTTTAGCGCCCTCCATGGGCTACAAAAAGCATTAAAGATGTTTCGCTGACCCTATACTTATTGGCTTGATATTATTATGATTTCAAGTATTGAACGTAATACCAAAGGACGGATTCGGACTGGAAATAGGTGCACTAACCTATCATGCACCTACCCTGCTGTGTATTAAGTAATTCTTATTGTTATTAGTACTGCCATTGCCATCAGTCATTGTCAGTAGTACCCGGTAATATTACCAATGTTGTCGTGCAAATGAATCTGAGCGTTGTTAATCTCTCTTTCTCAATTGCAATGTTCTAGACTCTGGCTACTGATATCGGCGTCAGCCTCGCTCCCAACATCACGCCATCAGCCATAGTCGGCGTGCTCACCACCGCCTTCGACGACCTTCGGAAAGTCGCCGATACCCGTGAACAACAGCGGATCGAGGCTTTTGACATGGTCGCGTCGAATGAGGCGGAAATCCAGGTATAGCATAGACACATTCATACATATTCATTTGCAATAGACTCGCGTTAAAACGAAGTCTTCGGGACCTGCAGTTTTCTTTTGTTGTATCGAAATTTTGTTATAAACCGAATGAATAAACAATATAGCGGATAATGTTGCGGTATGAATTTTTACTTCGCTGTAACCGGAATTTTGTTATAACCATGTTCGTTATAACGGAAGTGCACTGTAGGGCCTCCATCACGCCTGAATTTCAATTGCATTTAAAAACTGGCAACTAGTCTCTATAGGACCTAACGAAATGAAAATTTACGCACGCTTAACAAATAGTGAACACTTTGAATCATGTTATGTATTTAACAAACTAAAGTCAAAGCGAATCCTTCCGAAAGTTTATTTCATTTAATTCATTGTTTGCACACATCAGGGCCCCATTTCATAAAAAGCTGATACGATAACAACTCTTGCTGGAATGACAATTGTCATGGTAATGACTAGAATGCAGCTTCCTGATTGGCTGTTGCTATGGGAAGTTGCCATTCCAGCAAGAGTTGACATCCTAACATCTTTTATGAAACGGGGCCCAGACCTACATCAAAATAAATCATAGTAGTTTGAAAGGCACACGCACACACACACACAATCAAAATAACTGGAATTATCGGCATTAATGATAACTTTAAATTCTCATGTTTCTTTATTACTATGAGTTTCCACAAAATTTCGGTATCAGTATACTGCACTCTTTGAATCTGAAACAGAAAAAAAAAAACCCTGCATGCTTCCTTCAGATAGTGTAATAGTCAACTCCTGTAACTAAACAATGGAAATAACTTTTCGTTGTTTCTTTACCACTATCCAGGACCTCAAGAGGAAGGTCCAAGACCTGACAAACTCTTTGGAAGAGATGCATGCCCTTTCAGAGAAGAATCGGGCCAAGAAGGGTCGAAGGATGCGCTTCCGGTGGCGACGGAAGACCTCCGACTCCAAGAAAGTACGACTGATTTTATTTCAATACTACACTTTCACTCTGATATGAAGCTTGAATAGAAAAAAAGTGAAGTATAAAATCACTGTTTTTTTTTTATTACTTGTGATTTTTATTTTATTTTTACTTTAATTGATGATGGAAGAACTCTGACCGCTAAAACCGACTGTGAGAGAAAGTTTAGCAGGTTTATTTAGGGGGCACCTTTATCATCTTATCAACGGAAGAGAACCACTTGCGTTATCACATTGCTATTGCTGTGCTTTAACTTGTTTGGATTAATTAGTGCAGACAACATTGATATCAATGATCCCAAGACGGGCACAAAAAGTAAAGTTGTTTCTATTCCTTTTCGTCTCAATTCAGCCCCTTGATCTCTGTAAGCTCCAGGATGAAATCATCGAGAAGAACGCCAAGATCAGGTGATTGTAATTGATTTTCATGTCTATTCATGCCATTATTACAGTTTCTAGTAATATGATAACCTTGCCACTTACACAACCATCTATCTAATTTTGATTAATATGTACGTTGATTCACATGTTTATTTCGTAGAATGTGATCATTTTGATGACCAGTTTGTTTTGGTTCTTTACTCTAGGGTATCAGACGATTTGATGATGAAAATTGGACGATAAGATAGTACATGATGCCTCTTATGGTGCTTATAACCGTTTGCGTTTAAATAGCTGTCAAATCCATTCAGGAACTTAGTTAAAGGAGCAGCTGCAAAACTTAATGGCAGTCATGACAGATTATCAACCTTTACTGTCGACATCAAAATTCATGGACACACTTACTTCCCCATCACATGACATCATAATAATCATCATCACACCTTTCAGCATTATTAGCATAATTGTTTACCACTCCACCACCACCATTACCACTATTGTTATAACATCATCACATCTTTGTCACCAACACAACGACCACTATCTATCCTCACTTACATTAAACACCATGAATCATCATCGTGATCATTGTCAATGTCGCGTTCCAGTCTTCTCGAGGGACAGATGACCGGTCTGGCCGATGACATCAGGGTGATGGAGAAGGCAGGAAAGAAAGTCCAGGAGCGGCTGGAGAGAGTTCAGAAATCCAGGACTGAACTTCGGGAGGAGGTCACGCTCCTTGGGTTCGACAACTCGAGGAAGGAGCACCTGATCCAAGACCTTAGGAACCTCGTCAATGTGTAAGGGATTTATACTAATACGCAAAAAAATAAAAAAATTAAAAAATGTGTGCACGATCTATATATTTCGGTTTGTGGGTGTATGGATGTATGTAAATCTATATTTGTGTATATGAAACATAATCTATGTCATATATCTATGTTACATTGTTAGCACGCACACATTAATTCCCGGACTTTTCCAATATCATTATCATGTAATAAACATAATGTACATAATATATATATATATATATATATATATATATATATATCATATAACAAATTATGTGTGTTTGTGCCAACAATGTAGAACCATAGATTGTGTTTAACGCTTATAATGGTATTAAATGCTCTTCAGGAGAGAGATAGTTATTGTAATGAATCATGATTGGTTATATAGAACGTAAGAGTCGAACGTTGGTGATTCATGTAAAAATAACCAGAATACATGAATGTGAAATTAACTTAATACAAATGATTAGCAACAATAATAAATCCTAATGTATTGACAATGAGTATTTCCTCCGGAAAAGGTGAAATAACATTGTTTGTATTTTTGGCTTATACTTGTTCAGCCTGCAGACCAACTGCGTGGACCAAAAGGCCATCGCCTCGTTCCCCGTCACAAACATCGTGGATCACGTGACCATCGCCTCTATGCCCAACGTTAAGTGCCAGAAGATCTCGGCCAAGGACATCCTTCCTTTCAAGGGCCGCGGGCGGGCTGGCGAGCTCCGCAAAATGAGCTTACTCGGCAAGGGAAGCTACGGGAAGGTGTTCCTCGGCCGCTACAAACCGACTGATGAGCCCGTCGCCATCAAACAGCTCCAGCTCGAACTCCCCACTGTGAAGTGCAACCGAATCGCAGAGAAGCGCTGGATTAAGGGCGTGGCTCTCAAGGAGTCTTTGGTGCAGCAGTTGGTGTCAGGTTCACCTTTCTTCCCTAAGATGATTGGAGTTGTCACCTTGGAAGGCATCCCCTGCACCGTGTCCGAGTTCGTTGGCAACAAGCGGACCGGAAAGGCGTTTCCCCTTTACTCGGCCCTCTCCAGGAAAAGACCGAAACCCAAGCTAACCTCGAAGACCATGCTTCATGTGTGTGAGGACATCACGAGGGGACTCATGGAACTCCACCAACACGGACTGCTGCACAACGACATCAAGTGCAACAACGTTCTGCTGGAGAAGCGCGCCCAGCGCTGGCACGGTGTCCTCATCGACTTCGGTCTTTGCAGCACCACGTCCTACTCGCGTCAGAAAGACTTCAAGTCTCGCACAAAGAGCGAGTACAAGGCAGGACGCGGCCTTTTCTTCCTCGCCCCCGAGGTCGTGCTCGACGGCAAGCGTTACTCCGTCCTCTCCGACATCTTCTCACTGGGCATCCTGTTCGAGACCATCGCAGAAAGGAGGGGTCCTCAGGACCTCATGGAGGTTGCCCGGGTGTGCATGGAGAAAGACCCGCTGAAGAGACCACACACCATGGATGAGGTGATAACGAAGATTGAAAACGTCCGGTCTTCGATCTGATCGGCGCCGGCTTGGGAGGGGTAAAGCATGCTGCGAGGTATTACAGGTGCCATTGAAATCAACGTGTCAGCAGCATGCATATAATTCTCCTCCCCCTCCCTGAGCCGATGACCAAAGTCTATAACATCAAACTTTTATTATGAGGAGAGTGCAGGCACTATTATTTCATCGACTTAATCAGTGATATTCCTCTGGTGGGAAAACCAATTTAATCGGACAGTGATGGTTGCCATCCTGAAATAATGAGCCGAGGTGAGGAATGCAATGCAGACCTGGAGGAAAGCTATCGGAATTCACCGTCCCCCATTATCATTGTGATCTGACTTGGTCTAGACTACCAATCCAACAACATCCGGATGGTTCGGCCAGTCTTCAGTAGATCTAATGAGACCAACATTAGACAATAATTTGAATTCTATGGCCGCAAATAAGGGAGGACCGTCTTTCAGTCCAGAGAATACAAATCCGAGGCTATACGTCTACTGTACACTGTCTGGGACTGAATTGAGAGATTTGGTTTCAACGAAACATGGAAACACAGGTGTCGTAAACTTGGCACAAGCTCACACAAGAAAACAGATATAAGAACCGGAACAACTGGAAGCAGAAATAATGAGTATGCAACCTACAAACCACAGAAATGACGTAATGGAGGCAAGACAAAATTTTGCATAGGCCTACCATGTGCAAAACAAGACAACAACAAAACAGTAGAGACTGAACAGATCCAGAACTAAAAGGGGCATGCCTCGGACAGAAGCAAAAACAGATGAAATATAATCAAGAAGCCATGGGCCCTAAACAGCAGCCATCTGAACTTATTGAGGGAGGAGAAGTGAACTGTCACACAAAGAAACCCAGCAGAAACTACACAACATGAACGATGAGCTTGTCACCTCCACAGATGACAAAGAATTCATCGTGGCATTGATGAGGGAAATCCCATGAATACAAACCAGTAACACTGAATTGGAGCAGAAATGCTGAGCCTGCCCCAAACAAGGCAAAGGAGGCGAAAGAAATGAGCGAGTTGCAACCTGAAATCTGCCAAACGCAGAACAAAGCTGGGGCAGGCGTAACGAACATGCCCATATAAACCAGAAGAGACATACTTGAGGCAAGATTATCATGAACGTACATGTACCACAAGCGATAGTCTTTAACAAGTCATTGGTAACAAAACAACATGCCAAAAGTAGGAGCAATCAACGAATTACCGATTGTAGCAATGTTGCACCTGTTGAAAACGGAATTCTACTACGAAATTGGACAAAAATAGGAGGACATGACATAAGCAAAAGAAAAAAAAAAGAAGAAGCAGAATTAACATCCGTCCACACACAAGAGACAGGCATGAAGGACTCAAATAATGACCGCAGAAATATTGGCCATGATGAAAATGATATCCGTTATGCTGATGATAAGCCTTAAATCGATCATACCAGAAACTGGCACCTGCAATTCAAGGACCTAATGACTGCAGGAATAATTACGACGTGTCAAAGAACAATCTTGAGAAAATGGACACGCCATAAGCAGACGCAGAGCCAGAGGCGCGAAATGTTCAGCGTGCCACATGCGGCAACCAGCAACAATTCAGTGGAGACAATATTGAAGGCAGTGGGCATGCTGAAAGAAAATCCCTGATACTCAGCCACGAAATCATGAGAAATAATAAACATTTGGACATGTTGACAGTAGCGAAGACTCAAATAATATAGTATGCGGAAACCACGCAGATATGATTAGAGGCCGTTGACGAAAATTTCATAAGTAAAATTGGAAATCGTAGGCAAATCATTCTGAGGTTGCTGCAAGAGAAATCCTGATAGCCGTTTTGAAGGCGTTTGAAAACGGATGCAGATATGGAGTGGGCAAAATCAGAAGCGTCTTCACTGAGAAAGAAACAAACAACGTGGACTCAAACAACGATGCAAAATACCAGCGAAATAATGAAAAGAGGCCAGCGGGGATAAGAAGCTATAGCAGCGGAGTTCAAAAGTAGGGGTAGAAAAATCTACCATGCCGCAATAATTTCTTCCAGCCACGACCGTGTGATCGATGAAACAAAGAATATGCCGAAAACGAAATTCACCGCCGAAATCAGCACAACTGACACAAGAAGCAGGCATGAAGGACTAAATGACTGCAGAAACACGGATCATGATGAAAATGAAATCCACTATATACCAAAGAAAGCTTTTCAACAATGATCACCTGGCAAGCTGGCACCTGCAAGAACACGATGACTCAGGAATGATCACGACGTGCCAACAATGACAACCTAGCGAATAATGTACATGAGAATAATGAATAGAAGCCAAAAATCAAGGGAGAATAATGCAGCAACCGGCATTCATCAAATGGAGGCAAAAGAAGTGGGACTATCTTACAACAAGCACAAACCAGCAGAGATTGCCTGAAAAAAAAAAACTCGGAAAATCAGCTCCGGAAATAAACAAAATTAACAAAGCATGTACATGCATGTTGTTAGCAGTAACGAAAACGGCGTTTGAAAACGGATGCAGATATGGAATGGGCAAAATCAGAAGCGTCTTCACTGAGAAAGAAACAAACAACGTGGACTCAAACAACGATGCAAATACCAGCGAAATAATGAAAAGAGGCCAGCGGGGATAAGAAGCTATAGCAGCGGAGTTCGAAAGTAGGGGTAGAAAAATCTACCATGCCGCAATAATTTCTTCCAGCCACGACTGTGTGATCGATGAAACAAGGAATATGTCGCCAAGGAAATTCAGCGTCGAAATCAGCACAACTGACACAAGAAGCAGGCATGAAGGACTAAATGACTGCAGAAATACGGGACATGCTGAAAATGAAATCCACTATATACCAAATAAGCCTTTCAACAATGATCATGAATACCAGAAGCTGGCACCGGCAAAGGACACAATGACTACAGGAATGATCACGACGTGCCAACAATGACAACCTAGCGAATAATGTACATGAGAATAATGAATAGAAGCCAAAAATCAAGGGAGAATAATGCAGCAACCGGCATTCATCAAATGGAGGCAAAAGAAGTGGGACTATCTTACAACAAGCACAAACCAGCAGAGATTGCCTGAAAAAAAAAAAAACCAACTCGGAAAATCAGCTCCGGAAATAAACAAAATCAACAAAGCATGTACATGCATGCTGTTAGCAGTAACGACTGAAATATGGAGCATGCCGAAAGCAGATCCAATACGAAAATGGATGCCGGGGTCAGAAGTAACCAGCAAGCCACAATCAGGAACCCTCAACAATCACGTGATGTTGAACGGAAAGTAAAGGACATCGAAAATCGGAGCCAAATCATTGTGAAGTTCCTGGAAGAACAGTCCTGAAGGGTATTTTTAAAAGCGTTAACACTGATGCATTACGGAATGGGCAAAACCAGAAGAGTCTACATGGAGAGAGAAAACAAACAGCAAACGAAACAAAATACCAGCAACGAATGGAAAGAGGCCGTGCAGCGGAGAGAAGAAGCTAGCAGCGGGGGCCAAAATTATCTGGGCAGAAATACTTACCATGCCACAATAGTTGCTTCCACCCACGACTGCTTGATCGAAGAAATGAAGAATGTAAATGCCGAAAACGAAATGATAAAGCCAGCAGCAGAAACTAGCCAACACCAACTGGCGGCACGTAATGGGCGTGACGGCAGAAGCAACGAGAGCGTCATACTGATGCAAAAGTAACGAGCCTACGAATTGGCGAACCCAGCAACTATACTTATAGGTGGTTGCACAATAAAAAGATAAGCCATGAAAACGAGATCAACAAGAAATTAGATCAGCAGAAACAGCGGTCTTGCGGAAAGGAACATCATTGCACGTATATCAGGAGGTAGAACTATAAGTACGCCATAGAAGCAAAGAAAAACAACAACAACAAAGCTGCAAAGAAAACGAGAACACGACGCTATCATGAAATTGTGACGCCAAGTACAATATAGACAAGAATTGTGTACACGTTATGCAGGAACGAAAATCAGCAGAAGTCATCAGTACAGGAGTAGAGGACTAAGTTTATGGTGTGAGAAGAAATCAGCGTGCTCGCGCAAGCAACAAACTGAACATAAACAATTGAAGAAAGAATGGATGAATTTAGTAATCAAATCTTGGAGAATAATGAGCACGCCATCACGTACAACAAATTGCAGGTAAAAGTTATGGACGCGGTGGGTGCAAAAACCTGCAAACACTGAATGGAAGCAGAAATAACTACCGTGTCATAAAGATTCGACTCGCAACAAGAAGTGAGAGCGAGCGAAAATGAGCTAACAACCAACGACCAGCGGAAACTCTCGATAAGTGCATGGTGTACTGCAGACTAAAGACTTCTGCGCAAAAAAAAAAAAGGAAAAAAGAAATCTATCATAAATGCAGATAAAAAGAACTTACAAATAAGAAGAAGGCATCGCCAAAAACCATGGGACAACAACAACAATAACTAATCTGTTCTGGCAGAAACCAGCAGTGACCAAATTGTGGCCTATCGCAATAACTTCCTGCTCTGACTAGTACTACAAGGCATGTTTATATACCCAAACTGCAGTGCCAACACAACAGGCGCAAAGACAGTAAGCATGACAAAAGTTTTGCAAAATTCAGAGAAGAGCCCCCTGTCAACTTTGTGGTAACAATCTCTGTGTCTTCGACTCACGCAGGAAGGGCGGACAGTATACACCACTAAGTCAGCAGAGAAGCTTTCTTGTGCCCCAAAATCAAGCACGCAATACGTTAGTATTTCAGGAGTTATCCCTTACCCAAAAAGAAAGTAAGAAAAAACAAACAGGAAAAAAAAACACACAACAACAACTACATCGACAAAAAGACATCTTCCTGTAACACAATATCAGTTTTAACCAAGAAATATTTTTGTATGTACTCCCATACAATTTGAAATGATATTTGCCACACACATAGATACAAAAATAAGACGGGCTATGTAGAATTTAAAAAAAAAAAATCTGAAAGAAGCAAAGATTAAGGAAAAAAAGACAGGAATGATGATTATCTGCAAAAATGACGTTACTCTTGAACAAATTAGGACGATTAACCTTTCGGTGAAGCAAATGCGGGGAATATTATGGTGTTTTCATCATCCTGAATGTATTTATCTATGTACGTGCATTTTTTTTATAATTGTAATCACTTTGTTATAAAGATGGTAATGTCAGATGTACTGCACGAAACGTGATTTGAAACAACCTAATGACTTGACATAATGTATAATAAGATATTTAGATAACGGTGTGTGTGTCCATAATGAAGACAAAAGTCCGTAATATAATTAATGATTTTACTTTTTTATCATGTTGTTTATAAATGCCTATTTTGTGAATAAAATGTACTGAAAAAGAAATTTCTCAGTGTTCCCGATTTCTTTTTGAATGTTCTAATTATTGCTGAGAATCTGTGTTGTTGAAGCGTGTTTGAGCAATGTTTAAGTATGCCACATGATAGATAAGGTGTGAGCCCTATAAAATCACGATGTTGAATTAAGATGATGTTCTAACCGTAAACATTTCTTTCTTTCTTTTTTGCCTTGCGAGGCGCAGACAAGTGCGTGAAAGTTGGTAAAAGGGGAATGTGTGGCAATCGGAAGAGAGGGGAGATAGATAGATAGATAGATGAATGGGTGAATAAATACATAGAGAGATAAATAGGTAGATAGATAGAAGGATAGATAAATAGATAGGTAGATAGACAGATAAATAGATAGGTAGATAGATGAATGGATAGGTAAACAGATAGATAGGTACATGTAGATAGATATAGATAAATAGATAGATATGTAGATAGATAGGTACATGTAGATAGGTAGATAGATACATAGCTAGATGAAGAAATAAATTAATAAATAAATTGATAAATACATAAAGAGAGAGAGAGATAGGACGTAGTGAGATGGAGAACGGTCGGGAAGATTTGGGACGGGACAGGCTTTCAGTAGAAACGCAAACGTGAGATAGTACAGCCAACCAATAGTGTAACTAACTTGTCAAGCAGTAGAAGGCAGCGGACAAATATTCTGTTGATGCAAATCTTGCAAAATTCACAGGTAAAAATTGATGGCAAAGTATCAATGTGTAGACAAAGATGAAGGGTGGCGGAGAGAGAGCAAGGAATTGAGAGAAAGAAAAATAGTAATCGTGAATTCGTTTGAAGATAATGGTCATATTCATTTGTAGAGATTTTATCAAAGCTGATTCATTCAACAAAACCAGTGGACATTAAGATCTTTAATGTCATCGTAACAACACATTCCTTGGACACGTGTTGTCCCTACGGATTACAAGTCTTCAAAGTTCATACCGTACAATGCAAAACAACATAATAGGCAAGTAATACGTTGTGTAAGTTGATTTCTTTATTGGTAGACATCTTTGAATATGTGTCATGTAACGTGAAGTTCTTTTCGTAAAGGAAGATGAATCTTTCTATCAATAATCAGTACTGCTAGACTTCGTCATGTTTGTGTGAGCTCGACTACTCCAACTTCCAAGAGGTAAGCTATTTAAAGGTCTCTTCCACTCATCAGCATCAGGCACCTTATCACTAATAACGTTACTTGAAACGGTTATGATTTCGATATATATAACAATTAATGTATTGATGTAGTAGTAGTTGTAATAATAATGATGATAATGACAATGATTGTAATTATATCTTCCTCTTTATCCAAGATGTCCTCTTAAGTACTGTCATTACTTTACCGGAGGGTCGTGTCTTTACAAATTGATATTACGTATTCTTTGTTGTTGTTTTTTTTTCTATAAAGAAAAAGTCGTATGGGTGTTGATTCATGATATCAAAATGAAGTGTGCACGATGTCTTTATAATGCCTTCACCACTGATTGCTGAAAAAGTATGGGTGAACTAAACGCTTAGTTTCTACAAAGATAACCAACTTGTAATAGTAAAGCGTATTTACGCATTTACTTTGGGTTTCATTTTAAAAATTCGAAATAGTGTTACACCACCTAATTCTGGTCATGAACATAAATTTTCTGCACAGATGTCTGAAAATGTCATTAAGTATCAACTGCAGAAATAAAACCCATACTCTCCGAAGACACCCATGAAATTTTTTTCCCTTGCAGATATTGTTAACATTAAATAGATCATAAAAATGAGGTATGCATAACATTTTACTCCGAAGATACACTTCCTGTGGGAATTAGACGTGAGATGAACACTTCTCAAAATATCCACACTTTCACTTATATTGTCAAATCATGGTTTCTTCATTTTGACAATGACTCTGATAGTACAGTGTCTTTTTGCTTTGTTTATCTCTCTGATTGTCTCTGTCTTCATATGTTTTGATGTTACACACGCATTCATATTCTTTGCAATATTTATGAATATGACAGTGTATGAGAAACATGGCTGTGTGTGGGTCATAAAACATTTAATTTCACATTCGGACCTAACAACAACGAACATCATTAAACGTGGAAATTCGTTGGTACAACTTGCAGACTTCCCAACCTTTCTGATTGAAATGGGGATTTCTTGGCTCGAAAGTATGAAAGAAAGAGCATTACCTAAAGGAGTGTGTAGTGAAATACTTTAAAAAAAAGAGTAAGAAAACCCTACATAAACAAGAGCCGGGAATGGTTAACATTCAGAGTCTTTCTTCCAAATTCAGAATGGTTAGGAGGTTTGAATTTGTATCATATAGTACGTAAATTAAAACGACTATTCAACTACCTCCAGGTACTACTTTGTAACACTTTGCAACATTGAAACATCCCACAACTTCGTCACCTTCATGTTTACTACACGAATGGCGAAGTCAATTGACAGCCTGTGACAAAAGCAAATAAATGAGAGATCAATAAGAAATCGCAGATATAGAGAAGTTAGATGCACATAATTTCTAAAAAGAGACAAAATTAATGGATCTTATTGGTAGATTCCCAGGTATATAGATATCCTTAAAAAGTGGAGAAAGGGATTGACGGAGTAAATAGAAAATCCCTATCCACTCGGCTGTCTGTTCTCGTAACACATCTTAGCACCTGAGCTCCGGGAACAAGAGCAGCAGTCGAAAAGCTGCGTTAAAAATCATCGTCAAAGGTGACACGCCGCTGCGATAGGCGCGGCGGGAAAGTTTTCGAGCCGTCCGTTTCTAGAATGCTCCTTCTGTCCCGTCGCCGTTCGGTGACTAAGCTATACGTTGCCTCACAGCTCCGAGGAATGGGAGGCAGGGGTCTGTTGTCCATGTTCAGACTTGAACTCCGGGCCACACCACGAGAAATCTCCTGCTCTACTACCGCGTCTAGACCTGTGCCGGAGCAAGATGTTTCCGTCATTTCACAGTCCTCGTGTACGATGCTGAGCATTTCTTGTCCATGGGGCATTGTAGAATGTGGTCTTGTCGTCAGCGGAGGTTCTTCAGTAATAGACGCCGCAGGCTGCGCCGCTGCTGCGAGTAGAGGGCTTGTCATATCCTCGTAGTGGGCTTCTATCACCTCGCTCCATCTGTGGCGACGGAACTGACTCATCCGTGAGGAACTCCGTCCGACTTCCACACAGCTCGTCCGAATCACCCGAAGCGGGTTCTGGACCTGTTGCACTGTGTTGGCTCTGAGTCCGTCATGGAAATAAAATCGATTAAGGCGCCTGTCGTCGGTGGAGCCTACCTGCGTGAATATGTCGTCCAGCGACCTCGACATTCGTCGATCGATCTTCATCTGCAAACCCGCCGAGCGCCTGATTCTGTCGCATTGTGGATGTCGATCTGTCAGGTCGTCATCTTCCTGGCATGACGCGCGTAGATTTCTCTCGGACATCGAACGGCGCGACAGCCTGGTCATCGCCTTAGCCAACGGAGAGCGAATCGACGAGTCGAACTCGGCTGTCTCCGCGCCATCGCCTCGATGGAGAGAATTCCGCTCGAGAAACGACAACATGGCGTCCACATCGTCCACGCGGTGGGTGAGTTCGATTCTCATCGACGATCGTCGGCTACCGTTGTCGTTGCCTCTGCGATTTCGCCACATATACAAAAGGACGCCGGTGCCAAAGATAACTATCATTAGAATTGTGACGATAAACAATACCGTGGAAGTTTCGGCACCAGGCGATGACGGATCGACAATTGGGCGTGTCGAGGGTAGGCCTATACTAGTCATTGCAAATGTTGTCTGCATTGTCGAATGTTCTGGAGCTAATTGCAAAGTATTTATTCTTTCTGTGCTAATGCTAGCCGTTCACCCAATTTCCGAAACAGTTTGATAATTAATACTTGCGTTTGTGTAATTTCAGTTGTATTTATTCAAATCTGTCTTGATGTACAACGCAGGCATCCCAGGACCAGAAAGATATCAAATTCTTCAGGAACAGCAACGCCGACACACGTTTTGCTGGTACCCTCTTAGTCCGGAAGAATGTTTCTTTCTCCAAGAATGGTCAACACGACATGAATTGCACCACAGAACTTTATCTCCAAGAATGTTCTACAAGAGATAAATAGTGACACAGATCTTTGGGCACATTCAACAGTCAGATAAGGTGAGGAAACTGAATTTCTTCTGACAAGTAATCTCTTGGTCGGTTTTTACCAACAATATGTACAAGCGGCTGATTCCACACGCGACAAGTATAATGGTATGCAAAATATTATAATGACAGCATCATTGCCATCATGCAAAGAGGGGTGTCGGGAATACTAATGGAAGGGGCTAGGAGGATACACTCGAGTGCGTTGTTGTTAATACTTCCGGAGCAATATCTAGTCACGGCAAATGCGAGGCGTAATGCCCGCAACATCTCTTATATAACGATAATGCCCGGCGGATCTGTCGATGCCTCATTTCGTGGGCGGCGAACATGGTGCGGGGTTTGAGAAGGAGTCTCTGGGTTTGAGGAGTTGAGGGAAGATTGACACTCCATCTCCGGCTGGTTATACGCCGCTGATGATATATCTTCGAAGTAAATTAGGTTTCGGTGTGTTTAGATATTACCCTGCGGTCTCTATCAAGCTATTTTTCATCGGGCAAAATCGGTGTCTCTTGACAGTGATGACGGCTATTTAGTCCTTAGTCACTGATCGATATTCTGCCGGGCAATGCTGATACGAAACACTTAAAGGGATTACATAACGCAGATATAGGGTGGCTTGTGTTGATCCATGCCACTATCAACATCACTGACGTAGCCAAATAAATGTATAAATGCATTCAGTATGTTTTATGATGCCTCTATTCTACTTTTTCCTTTTTTTAATATAATTTAGGCCTACTTGGATACACCTAAAAAACACAAACCAAAACGAAAAAACAAAAAGAAAACAGATATATACAAAAGCGAAAATTTCCAAACCAAGATTCTGTTAGTGACATATTTATCTACATATTCTTTTGGCCACTTAAGTGATAATCAGGGTATTATGAGGGAAAAAACACAAGTCAACATGCAGTTGCATTTTATGGTTTCTTTAACAAACTGAGAAGTATAATGACAAATACGCAACAGCTAGAGAAACACTTTAAATGAAGTGACAAGCGTACAGAATCATGAATAACTCTTCTGCCATAATTTCGGGCGCCGTCAAAAGGGTCGACTCTGAAAGTCGGGAGTCACTAAACTTCTGGAGGATTCGAACTCTGAAGATTTAAAAGTCTGGACAAGTAAAACAAAAAAAAATGAGTACGATATTACCAAAGGCATTTAGTATCAAACAAGAAGCAAAATGAATAATCAAAAATATTTGAGAATGATAAGATAAGACAAACAAAAATAATTATGATAGATCGAAATTAGCTAGTAATAACAATAAAATATCAAATTTTACAGAATATTACAGAATGTTATGGATACTCGCACGTATAGGCACGAGACTAAAGAGTTAGATGCTAAAGTGGGTAAAACTATCGTCAGAAAGCATAAATGTGGAACATGCGTGGACGTTGTGGATCTATTTACATTAATTATCCATGTCTACGTCATTGCTAGTCTCGATAACAAGGATATGAACGCCATTTTCGAAAGTAACCAAATTTAGGATTAGGTATACCGAAATGGTCACATCACGTAGTCGCACCTCTGCGTTAGTAATTCGTGATTTACCTTGATTGTTCGCATCTCCAAAGCGCTCACGACGGAAACGAATACTGTACCAGTGCATTCCCGTTATAACGAACACGGTTAAAACGAAATTTCCGATTACAAGGAAGTAAAAATTCAGGCCGCAGGAAAACCCATATTATATTTTTTACTGTTTATTTGTTTGGTTAAAAAAAAATCGATGTAACGAAAAAAAAAAATGCAGGTCTCGAGGACTTCACATACATGACATCTAATGACTTTTTTTTTTAGTCTTCACTTCAAAGCGGCGATAGGACCACACCCCACAACAAACATTTTACAAACTGGTTAGCCAGTGTGACCATTGTGAAAATGGGATTGTGCTACAAGCGGCCCAAAAAATTGTACTCAATATCATTGAAAAAAACAACAACAACAACAAATGATGCTATGTCATACCAACAAGGAGAAGGAGAAAAAAAAAAATCTGTCGACAAATTAATATATATATATATATATATATATATATATATATATATATATATGTATATATATATATATATACATATAAATACATATGTTGATTAGGTAATCCACGTGTTGGCAAGATAAAAAGTAACGGTTTATTTCTGTACACAAATTTTCGAGCGTCTCGCCGGTTGCAACATATTGTTATGGCTTAATTTTGTTATTGTTCTCTAAGTATCAACACTTGAGAAAGGGCGGCGAGACGCTCGAAAATTTGTGTACAGAAATAAACTGTTGGTGATACAGCATGAACTTTGTTCCAGTTTTGTTACTTATATATATATATATATATATATATATATATATATATATATATATATATATATTTATATATATATCTTCAGGGGTTTTTTGTTTCTGTCAGTTCTCAACCTACCACCCCCCCCCCCCCCCCCCGTCATATCCGTCTCTGGTGATTCACGTTGATTAGCTATGTATACAATCCAAATAACTTTCTCTGAGATACGCAGAAAGGAAACATGGGAATCAGCATACCTTATATCATTGGTAGCATCGTTACTGGACTTACAGGTTCCTTTCACCTGAAATGAGTGTCAGCAAGACACAATTCCTTTTTGGTCATTGATGTATAGCTAATCATTACCTCATAAATCACCAAGTTTCGAATAACAGATGGCTCAGACAGGTTTCTATTAATTGTAAATCTTACATCATGTGCCATAATCATCATAAAGATTTTGTTGTTTCATGAGCATCTAGGTTGATCATCAGGGTTGCGTGTCGTGAACATCAGCTTGTCAAAGACCCCTAGCTTGCTGACAAAATACATGTACCATTTACGGTCAAGTTAGGCCTGTGGAATGCCTATTTCCTTGTGCATTCACGAGTTACACACCTCATTGCATTTTCTTAGCTGTTGTTGGAACTTAAATTTCTGCACCCCTGCCAACCCCCCCCCCCCCCACAAATCGAAGATATTCCCTTATTCTTACGAAGTCACTAACAGAAGGTTATATTTTCGTCTGTCTTCTATTATCATTATTCTTATCTTTGCCGTGTGCGATCTGTCACGCGCATTCTCGGCAATCCAAAATTTGTAATAATTGAAGGAGTAGATCAAAGGGAAACAAAGCCAGGATTAAAGAGGGGACTATTGCATGGACCCACGCTCACGCATCTGACATGTTCCGGAAGTCCGAATAGAATCGATACGTTTATGTCGAAAATGGTCGAAATCGTGGCAGCTCGTCTCTTGTTTTGGTCTTTATTCCTTGCTGGTTCAAATATGGGTTCTTCAAAGACAAAGATTGATTGGTAGTTAATGGCCGGGGAAACGTCCGGGCAAATACGCGTTACCCGTACATGTACTTGTACGGCTTGCCGCATAAGTGTAAGAGTAGATGTCGATCCAGTGAGGTCGATATGATCGGTCTAGTCTAATATGCAAGTACAGTGTACTAGTATACTACTTGAGCGCACGATGTATGAGCCCTCGATTTAATTTCATTTGCGGTGAACTAGCCGTATAATCATCGGTAGTTTTCGTAATGAAGTTGGTGGCGATCATCACGCCATGGAATAGCGCCCTCTTTAATTTTAATATTACACACATTTCGACAACTTTCTGAATTATGTAAGAAATAGATCACTACCGTACATGCTTATTTTTGTATAATAAAGTTATGTTTATTTAAAGCCTATCAAGACTTTATCAAGAGACTTGTGTGTCACAGGAATAATTGTGACATACTTTTGCTGACCTTTGATCTCTTTCAATTTACGTAATAATTGATTCTATATGACAAAACAATAAAGCATAAAACTATAAAAAAAAAACGAAGGGCGTTTTCGGGCTGTTAAGTTTTGTCTATCAGTTATGTTTATTTAAAAGCCTATTAAGACCCTTTCAAGAGACCTGTGTGTCACAGAAATGATTCTTACATACTTTCGTTAACCTTTGACGTCTTAAGTTACGCAAATATTCTATATGAAAAGAAATGACTACACAGTAGTAGCGCCTAAAGCATAAAACTATTAAAAAAAAAAAACCCAAAACGGACGGGCGGTTTCGGGCAGTTCAGTTACAATCAAATGGGTTAAAGAGATCAGTCTGCATCACTAATCACATAGACATCACTAATCCTTAGCATGGTCTGGAGTTTCGTCAGAATTGTCTTATGTCTTGGCAGCAAGCAATTCCCAGCCCACGTCGTTTTTGTCAGCAAGAATGTTCTGGGTATTTTAGAGATATTCACACGTACCCCATATTTCATGTCTTTTGGGTTCTTTTTTTTTTTTTTTTTTGGTTGCATTTTCTGTTGTATTTCATTGTTGTTTTTAGTTTAAAAAAATAACGTATTTCATTTTAATTTGATAAAATGAGGGAATTAATTGATGTAATATAGCCATGTCTGATATGTTTCTCCCTATAGTCGTTATTCTGAAGGTTCGCTTATCGGAAAACGAAGTAAGATTCGTAATTTTGAAGCTTCGTCAGCACGCACATTCTTTTGATTTACCTTTGGAAAAACAAACCATATTTCATTTTCGGATTATTACGAACCTCTGGAATGACAAGCCTCGATTCATTTTCGGACAAAGAAACCTTCGGAATACAGTGATTGTCACGCACTATATTGTTCGGATTAAAGAGCCCTATTTCACTTTCGGATTAACGAACGTTATAGGCATAGACATAGGTCTAGAACATTTTGACCCGAGGTCGTTTTGGTGCCAGCTGGGCCCGGGGACGTTTTGGTCGTACCCGAGGACGTTTTGGCTCGGGGACGTTTTGACGTGGGGACGTTATGACCGGTAAGCGGGAATTTTTTTGTTTTGGAATAGCGTACCTTTGAAAAAACGAACCTTATTTCATTTTTGGAATAACGAACATCACACGTCCGAAACATCGACTCAAGTTGTAACATGATAAACTACATGTTCTTGCCTTTTGCATGAGATTGTGTTTGATGCTCAGGAATTTCTAGTAGTTTTTTTTTAGACTTGGTGAGGTATGACGGATAACTTGCACAGGCACTTACACGAATACACACACACATGCACACAAACACACACAGGTTGACTAATATAATTATTCCTCACTATATACACGCAGCGCTCCCCCCCCCCCCCATCAGTCACAATAAATACAAGTAGCTGCTAAACTTTGGCAAGATTTTACGATGTAGCTACTATTATAGATTAATTATAATAAGCACAGCAATATTCTGAAAACACCGCACACCAGAGTGATATTCAGTTATACATCAATTAATAGTTTTATTTCATGAGTACGTCATATATAATACAGGGTACATGGATGGCCATTTGAATACACAATTGTTTTCGTAGACATACACCGTTCTTTTTCCCGACCAACTATGCTGTGGCAATTATACACATAATATAAAACAAGGAATCTAAAATGAAATACGGAATAAACAGAATAGCATGGAAAAGTAGACGATAAATATATCTTTATGTCTTTTTTTTATACAAAGAGCTAGAAATCAGATTTCAAAACATAATTGTTTATAAATTGCTGCAACATATGAATTCACATTACAGTTCTCAAAATGAGAAAGGTACGACCCTCTCATTCACTGTATTGAGACTTTGGTTGGAATTCAATACAGCCAGAATGCAAGACAGAATTCAATTGGAATATTAGCATCAGTCATCAATCGTAAAAACTTGTTAGGCGGTAAACAACAGAACATAATATAGTGTGATTATATAGAGGGGGAAGATGTTGAGGACGAATTACTCCAGGAACACACTACACTTAGTCTTGGGAAAAAAAAAATACACAGAGACATACAGAAAAAGAACAGTAGAGACCTCCAGCTCTAATACACAACCTGTGTGCATTTCCTGCATCAAAAAACAAAACGACAACACAACACCAACGCATCTCTCAAAAAACAAGTGCACTTCAGTAAACACACGTTACCATGGAAATGGGGAAAGTTTTCAAACACCCTACCGACACCACCGTCTTGCATGTTCCGCACGATATATATTGCAACATTTTAAAAATGATTAACGCGTGCTCATACTTGACGCTGACTCTATCGTACGAGAGATGGTTGACTTTTTCATCAAGGACTACTATAACAAAGCCATAATTTCTCACGCTCATATCTCCCGCGTAATCACATTGTACATGTTCGTTTCTGAGAATCTTTCTCCATGACAGGTATCACTATGTTATTCGGGCAACTCATGAGTTTCAAAACCTGTAAGACTCTTTTGACATAATCACTTTCATCCATCAATCATGCCTCAGAAGGTTTCATCTTCGCCTCGTTGGAAGAGCTGCAGAATAATTTGTCATTTGGCATGTAACTAGTCATCATCTTTGCACTATGGGTCATGTCTACCAAAAGGGAAATAAATAGGCCACATATGTCTAGCTATAATGACAATGAAGTACATGTATACCGCATGTTTTTTATATTGTGAAAAGAGTAGTGCAAATAATACTCACATGAAACAGAATCTACTGAAGCGGGAAAAGTGTTAAAGGAATGGTACAAACACATTATTCCACCTTCATCATTAATTGGATTTGCACCATTAAAAAATACATACATATATATTTATTTGGCTATTATTTGGAGGAGGAAAACAAATTTAGGAGCATGAGAAGTGTATGTCAAGGACTTTAACAGTTCAGTGTGCTGATCACATAGAGTATTTTGCTCCCCCCCCCCCAACAAAGTACTCTCATATTAGTTTGGTTTACCTAATGTCTTTTTTCAACATTTCAATCTCCATTTTAATAGAGACACGCAAAACATATTTATTTTTCAGTCTCAAGGACATCACAAAAATACACCATATGCAGCATGTAGATATGCAGGAAAAAGAAGGGAAAATCATACACATAAAAAGAAGCAATCACTGTCGATACGCATCAGCACAGTCACGTCTTATGTACTCCAGACATTATAGAGTTTGTGACATCTGAGTGATGATAGAAAAAGGGCTTGTGTCTACATACAGCGTGATAGATGCCATTTGCATCGATAAACTCAATATAGGTGAATTGTGATTAAAATGCAAGAAGTTATCGAAAAGTACTGTTCAACTGGTGCTGCGGTGATGCGATACACCGCAAATAAAATGCACAATGTCAATAACAACAACCACACATGGTTGAAGGTACACCGCAAATAAAATGCACAATGTCAATAACAACAACCACATGTGGTTGAAGGTACTTTATTGGACAAAATATGTTACCAAGGGCTAAATGATCCATAAGAATACTGTGTGCTTTCAGTCCTTCTATCAACTGAGGATGCAAAATATAATAATAAAGATAATTTATCTTTCTGTACCATCTAGAAAATCTATAACAGTTCTACTCTCCAGATGGCCACATTCTTCCAATATCTTGTTTACATACATAAATATGACATAAATGAGTCTTTGTGAATACAAATAAAACTTCAGCACCAAATGGATTAAACACAAGACATTCAACAATCAACATCAAAACACAGTAATCATCACTGACGTACATTTCAAATACTTATACAGTTTTTTTTGCTAGTGACTGAGAAGGAGACTAAACACTGTCATAATGAGAACTTAAAGGGATCGTACAGTTTTGGTTGAGACCTAATTTCAGGTTTCTAACATTTTTTGATGAAATAATGAGAAACCTCTTATGAAATATAAAAGAGCATGTAATTCTATGAGAAATTCAATGTTCATTTGATGAAGATTGGTTTTGAAATGGCTGACATATCCAAAAAAGAGCGATTCTAATAGAGTGTGGGATCCACACTTTATTACGATCGCTTTGTTTTACTTTGTTTTTGGATGTTTCAGTCATTCCAAACCCGATTTTCATCAAATAAACTTTGAATTCCTCTTTAAATGGTATGCTCTGTACTATACCAAGTGTTTTTTTGGTATCTCGCAAAAAGTTAAAAGCCCAATTCTCATCTCCACCAATACTATACCATCCCTTTAAGTTGTACCACGTGCAACAAAGGGAAAGTGAACAGAGAGAGAGAGAGGACTGGATACAGGGAAACATGTGCCTCTTTTCTCAGTTCATTTGTGCCATCGCCATAGCAACGATTGCCAACAGTGATACTCTTGCAACTGATTGACAACTTGTCTTTCATCAATGTAAATGAGTACCAATTATTCAGTGTTTGGTATAGCCATGATTAAAAAAATGATAAAAATCACGGGCATATATACTACGGGATGTATGTCAATTATTATCATTATTTTTACACCATGGCTATTACCCTAAATGCTGGACAATAGAAGCTTATTTACGTTGATAAAGGGCAATTTGTCAATCAGTTGCAATGATAGCAAATTGATGCTAGAATCACTTATTTTGAATGAGATTCTTGAGTCACTTCAAGCAATATCTAAAAGTCGAACAACTTCCTGACTCTTCTCTACTAGTATTTGCATATTTTGTCTGTGTAATATCAAGCAGGAAGAGAAGAGAACAAAGACTCTTCTGTCAGAAGTCAAAAGAAGAAGAGGAGGAAGAGGAGGGGATGGTAGAGAAGATGAAGGACGAAGACGATGAAAATATGCAATGGAGAAAGTAACTTTCTTTATTCACAAATTGTAAGAAGAGTGGGGAACACAAACTAGGAAATCATGCACACTCTAAAAAAATCCCAGTTCTCTTCACCATACTGAGCCTGTTCCTTACCAGTTAAAAAAAAAAATCTCCAAATAGAATTTTCACAAGACCGGCCAGGTTCCCGCGGTCGCCGAGTATACAAAACGAGGACGATTGGTGAGCATGCTACATCTTTTTTCACCAGCTCTCTCTGTCTGATAATTTTGTACTTCCAAATAAAAACAGAAAGGACCAAAACTATATATCAGAATGTGAGAAGGTGGAAGATATGACCTCAATTTGGCTGAGAGTATCTTTGGTGTATGATAAAACTACAATAACATAAACACCTGCCATCCCATCAAGTTCATTAATCAATACTCTTCAGACTCGACTTTCCACTTCGAGAAGTGCACGCTTCACCTCTTTCAAATTCAAATTCCCCAGAAAATGGGTTCACTCGCTATAATCGAGAATAGGACAAATATTTAAAATTGTACACCTTAACTGTTTCACCTATCTCGTATGTATGATAAATATGTGGGCTAATCAATGATCATCAGTTACCAAAAAAAAAAGAAAAGAAAGGATATATACTGAACACCTAACTTCTTCGACTGATTTTTGGATACATCTGAATAAAAATGATATCAAATTTCCCAATGAGCTTAACTCTCTCAAGTACATTGCCGTTTAGTATGATCCTTATAGGGGATGTATCAAGAAGCCCAACTTGTCTTACTGTATACAGCAATAGATAAGTTCTGCTGTGGCACCTTGTGTGAATATAATAATGTAAACTATTATGAAAAGGCAGATACAAAAACACAAATCACCACATATTAACTATTGACAAGATAATTTTTGACGAAACAAGCTGTATATTGAATAAACAAAACCTGAAAACAGAAAAACAAAATAAAGGATATTACTAGTGATATATTCTGTAAATCATCCAATAAAGGAACTCCATTTCTAAACCAGAGTAAATTTATCACAGCCACTCCAACACATGATTCTGTTTTAAATAATTGTTTGAATCATAAATTATAGTGACTAAAATAATTTAATCTCCTGATGCAGTGATATCCTTTGTTAAAAGCCTCTTCATTTTTACGACACTCAATCTTTGGATACTCAATGCATACATCAAGTGTGGTATATGCTATATATTTTTCTGTTTCGTTGTTGTTGTTATATTCATGAATTTTACAAGTCCGTTGATACTCCTTCAACTTTATTTATCAACACGCAACGATATTTACTCTGATTCTGACATGAATGTGACGCGCATGCATACATTTCTCCATCCATTGCTGTATTCCACTACTGCGAGTTTAACCATTTGCGAAATTATTGGGAAATCCGGATAAGCGAGAAATCAGACTTGCAATATATACAAGGAGAATATAAGAGTCCGTATCAAATACATGCATGTTTGCAGACTGCATGTTAAAGAATTTGTGACACCAGATAGTGTTCCATTGGAGGGAAAGCTGACATACACTCAACCATCAGTCAGCAAAGAGGATAAGATGAGTGTATAAGTAAGTACAATGTGTGCATATCTTGCCAGCGTAACATGGCCAGGGTAGCGGAGAAAAAAAGCACGGTCAGTTGAGTATTTCTGAGAGCCATGTCCACCTTTAAAGTTTGTAGAGTATTCTAACCAGCAGGCAACTGGGTATTCCATCTTTTTGTTTGTTGCTCCAGTGTTTGTATTCATCCCACAGCATAGTAACAAAATAAAAAGCAACAACAACAAAAAAAAGAATCAAAACAAAACAAAACATGAGCTTGATGTGCTGTCTTCAGGTAACATCTCTGGATCTAGAAACGATGTCCGCAACAAAAATGTGAGGTCCTCTTAAGTCCTGCTTCTAATTGCTCTCACTTCTCCTCAAGGATATGAGTCCGAGCAGGAATAAGTATACACAAAAACAAAACAAAACAAAAAGAGTGATCCATCCATAGGTTGGCTTGAGGGTGATGCCCAGAGAGCTCTCAAAAGTCTTCCTGATTGGTCAGATTCGATCCACAGAAACAAAAATAAGAATATTCCTTGTTTGATTCCATGTCTAGTTACTGCGACAGTGGTGGCACCGGATGCAGTTTGAAACCTGCTTAATTTCCTGCATTAATTCCTCTCCTTCTGTCAAATAGGTCGACAATCCCTTGCTGTTCCCCGTCAGAAGCGCGTCGTCTCTGTCTTCTCGCATCTGAGAGGGAATATTGAATCCCGGACCTTCACTTCCCCAGCATAAACATCTACATAAAGGTAACACAAAGGACAAAAGTGTGAAACCATTGCCAAAAAAAAAAAGAAAAAAGAAAATCAATCTTCAAGATATAGTAATTCTGGTCAAAAAATCAAGTCATATGATCTTGCAGATGACATTCTAAATATGGAGATATAGGAGAATAGGGCAGCTCTTTGATCAGTACCAAACTGACAGAAATATCCCGATGGAATCCCATTTTGTTTGCTCATTTTTCCACTAACAGGAAATATCACTTATGACACAAATTCGAAATTAAGACCAATTTCTCATTAGAATATTCAAAAATCCTTTCACCGAGAAGATCAAAAGCCATCATGAGAACTTTATGATGCCCTTAAACATTGAACTGTATGAGCCACTGAATCACAGCATTATTTCCACCTTGATTTCATACACATTCCATCGAGGTTCAAAGGGCCAGTGTAAATTAATCATTGTGGACTTTAAAACACATAAAAATAAGATATGAATTACCGACAAGTTTCAAAAAATATATATATTTACATTTTCAACATTGAAAGTGGGTAATACTCCATAAATATATCACATTCATCAAGCTACCTCACCTCTTTTTGCCCTCATTTTACAGACTTAAGGCAAATATCCACACTAGGTAAAAATGAGAAATGCACTAAACTTTTGCACTGCAATCCAAACACGTTATCTGACACAGCAAACAACTTTTTATGGGGCATGCTAGTGAACTCCAAAGCTGCTTCACTCTCCTCTACTTACCAAAGGGAATGCATGCTGACTAAAGTGAAATATAAAATGCATATTGATTAAAGCATGCAGAACATTTCTAGACAGCGGATTTCTTTGAAAATCATGCAAAATTCATGCAGGAAATGGGGCGATAATCAAACCTGTACACAATTCAAGGGAATTTTCCTGACCAGTTTAAAAGCTTAATAGTCTGAGAGCAGAGAGTGAAACTTCACTTGTCTAGCAAAACACTGACAATTTGAACAAAACTGAATAAAAATTTGGAAAGCTTTAAGTTTGTTGCATGAAGGGAAAGAGCACACAGACAGACAGACATACACACACAGACAAACATTACCTTCTCCCTAAAAAATTCTGAAATCTCCAAAGACTTTATACAGGACCAACCAGGTTTGCATAGACAAAGGGTGAAGTCACATTTCTCTCCAATTTTGCAAGCACATAAACAACAAAAGCAGCTAAAATCAGCTACAACAAACTAATTACTGGCTCTGGGACAGGCTGAAAATCACATAATATTTATCTGTGATTTACAGTTTGCAGTAGTAAGAAGGCATAACATAAGCTTTGAAGTTTTCTGTACACCTAAGATTTTCACGATAGGGATCGTATATTGATAAATGTTTATACTGAATAAGTTGATCAGTAAAGCACTATAAAAGCAAGTAGTCTATAAACTTTATTTATATACACACAATCACAAACACACATACATACACTCTAAATATTTACCATGGTGCAGCTTGAAAACTATGACCTATCTTATGATCACACACAACTCTTAGTGGTAGGGCATGATCACTAGATTGAAAAAGTGTCAAAAAAAAGGAGACTATATATATATATCAACTTGTAGAATGACATGTGCCGGAATGTAATATCTTCTCACTGAAATGACAGTGCATGTGCAGAACAGGTGAATGCTTTTCTAATAGCTACCGATTTTGTGACATATACAGAAGGGGGCTCAACATGGCAATGGCATGTTCAATATCACTTTTCTGACACACACACACAGACACATACACTACATACGCTTGAGGAAGACACAATTGTGGTACATGCTATACGAACAGCACACTGCATGAAAAGGTGGGAACACTAGCAATTGTGTTTGATGCTCTATGATTTGGGAAAGTCTAAATTATCAATAAGACCCAAGTCAACAAGTGAAGATCTAAGCTCATGAGAGCCATGTCTATCAAAGTTTTCAATGCTAGAATTGTTGCAAATAACTACAGTTTAGCATTTCTATGTCTACTGTTTTACATATATGTTTATGTACTTCACATACATTTTTCATCATTTAAGATATGGGAAGATGTAGGCCCTACTAAAAAAAAAAATACATTCCTGACATTTCTCACTGGTCAGTAGTCAGTTTGACTTTAATTATATAACTGGAGACCTCAATATGCAGTGATCAGGAATTCCACATTAAAACAGCATTTTTTTCTGTCTAACCTTTAAAAGGTTTTTGTTATAAGGCAGAGGATGGGGAAACTTAATATACTGTTTAAGGAGGCAATTTCCTGAAAAACAGCCTCACAGAGTTCCACAATTACAGACAGCATTGACCGAAAGCTTTGCTCAAGCAAGATAGAACATAACCATCAAAAAAAAAAAAAAAAAAAAGAAGAAGAAAAAAAGGGGAAAAAAGATGTCATCCCTAAGCACACACCAACACACACTTCTGAATGAGAGGGACTGAAGGAAGAAAAAAAAAAAAAGCAGCGGTGGCGTTCAATCCAAACTTTTGTTCTACAGGACAAGATTTCATTTCATAGGAATGATATTGGCCGACATTCAAGAGGGAAAATGGATAGAGAAAAAGTAAAAATAGTGAAGCTCTGGCATTGCAATGATGATTGGCATGCTTTTTTAACCCATTGAGGATGAGTCCTGAGTATATTCGGGCAAGTGTCTATGGGAAATGCATGTTGTAGCAAAATCAGCATGTCCTCAACAGGTTAAACTGGCTGGCTGTGTCGTGGTGTGTGAGCAGTGCATGATAGATACAAATTCCTTCAGCTATTGTGAAAGTATGAGTCATGATATGGCTGTATCCTACAGGTTCAGTGAAAAAAAAATGAGAAAAAAAAAAGAAGAAGAAAAGACATTGCCCACTATGGTTGGACAAGCATTGCATTGTCACTGATTGTAAATATCTGTGACATTAATATTTTCTTGCCTAAAATTTGATACAGGTTGGTACAAATATTCCATAAATTATTTGCATTGAATAATTCAAGTCTTTAACAGATAATGAAACACTTCGCACTATTGTATTGTTGTACCATTATATACATCTCATGATTTATATCAAAAGATAGGTATGAATTTTGGTGTATAGATATATATATTGATAAATGTTTATAAACCACCATAATATTTCTTAACCTACTAGGCAAAGATTTCACCTGCAGTCACAGAAAGCTCTCATCCAAGGTGTAGTGATAATTGAAAAGGTGTTATATACTTCTACCCTTCAATACCTGTAAATTTACTTCATATCTGTTCTTGTGTATATAAACAACCCAAACCCCAAAGAGTACATAATGATAGAAACAATATAACATGCAGGAAACTTTGCTAGCAATTTCATGTGAAGGTTGATATCATTGTGTAATTATTTGTATTTACTGTAATAGGTACATAAATATATTGACTAAATTAATAAACAAATAACCACATAAAGTAATGACATAATATTGATTTATACTAAACATGTTTGCTTTATCTATTAAAAGAAAATTCCCTTTCACAAGAGGATATGATGGAATCATTGTCAGAATAATTTCACCCTTCACTAAAGCACTTGTGTGTAAGAAGGCCACAGAAAGATTATGGAAAGTAATTTCAGAATGAGAGCCCTATTTGAGTTCAACCTAATCACCGAAAAACTACAAATCTGAATGATGGTTAATCATCTCATCACTAAAATTCCCCATGAAGTCAAGGTATTGCCCTAAGGCATACAAAAAAAATGGTCCCGGTAATGTAAACATCTGTCTACCAAAAAAAAAAATGGCTTGAGTTAGTCAAAAATTGAAGTCACAGTCTGTGTAAACTTCACTAATAAAATCTTGATGAATCTGATGTCATCTCAGGTTAAGAGCAAAGCAGCAAAGTAGTTAGTTAAGGCCATTTTCTATTTTCAAGCAGATCAGTATGAACTCATCAGCTGAAGAACTGGTTGGTTTGTTGTTGTTCTTGTTTTGTCATCAGCAAAGCAGAGAGTTATATGACTCTATCGGGGGTAAAAAGCTGACATGAATCTCAAAATGCAAGTTAATAAAACAAAACCACGGAAAGGAAATGAATCAATAACTCATAGTATCCTTGCACCCTTTTAACTACTGACTAAACAATAAAGTGGTTAAAGCCCCTCACCCATTCTACTGATAAGGACAAATCCATCCTACCACAATGTAGTGGCTTTGTTTCTTTTTATATGCTGAAGACTATGTATTAGTAAAACAAGCTCTGAGTTCATTCATTACCTGATTTACTTGAAAGAATTGAAAGTCTGCAGGTAGACGTAAAAAAAAAGAACATATTTGCAACTTGACTCAGTGATCTTACTCCTTTTCAAATTATCAGCAAAAACATACAAGTCTGACGAAAGATTTCTACGTTCACACTGTGAGGAATTCAAAGAATATAATGTTGACAAAGATTTGAAAGTCCATCCAAGCTACTTAATTCATGCAGTTTACATTTGAAAGAGCTTGGCGGTTAAGGCCTTCCGTGTTCATTCTCTGCTTACATATATGACCATTTCATCACCCCTTAGCGTTTTGAATGATGTAGTTGAAATGATTTGAAATTTGAGCACTGACATCTTCCCAGGCCATCAAGTATAGAATACAAGACAATGTGTTTAATGTTAATTCAAGACTGCATACAGAATGTGTCTGTTCACCATTGTATCTGAGCTAAAGCCTGTTCATCCATTGTCAATAAACTTTTAGACTTTCAAAAAAAAGTGAAATATACAAGTAAAACCATACCAATATCAGATATTGTACCATATGGTACCAGATTATTTGGATACTGCAATTTGAAGCATTTTACCAAATGACTACTGGAATCACAATGACCAGATGATGCCACAAACATCGCACACACTCAATTCCATCTTCTTAAAACTGCTGTAGTGGTTAACACACACACACACACACAAACACACACACACAAACAAGGAATTGGAGTAATTCTCTATACATACATCTGTACTTCCATTGTATCTGAACACATCAAATAGATAACTTGAATTCAATTGTCATAGCTAATCATGTCCTCGATATTCACATCTGACTTTTTACACAGTGGAAATCTATATTCATAAAAATGCTGTAAAAAAAAACAAAACAACAACATATTAAAAGAAAGAGACTTTGCAAGGACCATGACTTGACAAACCGAATAGGGAGAAGCAAAGATACTTTGCACAATTTGATCAACTGGGGCACAAAGAATAAAGCTTGAAAACTGAGCTGAAAGCAACACCATCAAAGACCACACTGACCAATTAAACAATTTTTTTTCATGTAATTTATGTTTTCCATGACAGTGTCTGTGCAGAAAAATTGAAGAAGATAACCACAACTATTTATCAAAGTGTAAATGCAGATGGAGTCCAATCCATCAATGCAGTTTTACTAGTTGCACATTACTGCAGTCACACAACTCCTGGCACACATCAATGCAATGAACATTTGCAAGTGCATACACCACCAACTCGTTTAAGTCTTTTCGGAACGCATAAATCACATTGATACTATATGGGCTGGCATGGGCAGGGTGCAAAGTGGGAGGGGGGTGGGGAGCGAGAAATTGTGCACATCAATGATTGATTCATGAAAGCAGAAATGGTTTGAAGGTTTGGATATCTCCTATGGAAACAAAAATGAAAGCTTGAGATACAAAAAAGAGTCTTCAAGTAAGGCAAAGACAGAAGGAAGGAAAAAAAAAGAGGAAAATGATGTGAATCTTTGAAACAAACCAGTGCAGTAGACCACACACTGTCACATTTGTCCACTACCTACCCTCTGTTATCGACGACTTCTGCCATATTTTTCTTACTCAAATGCCTGCACCAAGGATTGGAAAAGAAAGCGTCTTCAAACAAGAAGGAAATCTGCCCAAAACTTTTGCAGATAACCAACAATATCTGAGAGTGATTGAGTAAGAGAGTTTTCATGTGGGACTTTTCTTGAATTTATGTAAATGTTCATTTCTGTAATATCTACACTTATTATATCTTGTTAAATATGTCCTTGTGAAACAGCTTAGTGAGAAAAATGGAATATAGAGGGGATATTCCAGGGGAAAATGTAATGTGACATAACTTCTTAAGTTCACATTTATACTTTCAAGGGGGGGGGGGGGGGGGTGGTGGGAGGGGGCAGGGGACGGCAGACGGGGAGATGGAAGGTGGAAGGGAAGGGGGAGAGCTGGGTAAGTTTTGTAAGAGATAATAAATGCAAACTTTGCTTCTTTGGTAGTCACGGCAGTCAGCACTCTACTTCTACAATAGATGAATAGCATATAGATAATACTTGGTATATGCTGGCTTTTAACTATGCTGGTACTGCAAAACATGATCAAAACAATGGTAAAATTATGGACATGATAGCCGTATAGGTCCCGTGTAAAACTTTCTAAACAATTCTCCCTGACAATAATTGGTCAATCACCGAAAATATAAAGAGTCATTAAGAAAAAAATATTGTTTCATCTGATCATATTCATGAAAAAGACTATAAAGCATTTTGATTGTTGTGCTGGGAAATAATCTTCCAAGCATCACACGAAATCTGTTTACTTCTGTGGAAGAACACTTCACGGGAAATCTGCAAGATATCAAATTACTCCTATAAATTTGAGAAAATGCCTTTTTGAAATGTACAATATACTTGAGAAAATAATCATTTGTTGCAAGCATGAAACTGATCCATTTCTTTGGTTTCTCCGCACAGTATATTTCTTATGGGTATAAAAAAGAATGGACTGTGTATTCAGTACTATTGAGCCGAAATGAATTCTACAGTCAATTGAAAGGGGGAAGAAGGAACTATACACTAATACTTAGTGGAATACATGCTACAGCCTTACAGAAAACAGAAATACAAAAATACAGACTCCCTTTAGATGAGAGGACATGTGGGAATGGGCTGGTGATTAAAAGTATCAAACATGGGAATCTGAAGTGGGATCAGTAGTCACGAGATTCAAACTCTGCACACCATGTCAATATATCAAATGTATCGAGTTCCTTCTCGAACAAACAATATGTAGGGATATTCAATGCAAACTCATAAAATGGACCTCAATTTCACCCTTTTAATATTATGGGGTCAACAGACATGTAGCAGACAAAGTCAAAAAGAGTTAAAGAAAAAGTGACAGACAATTTTCCCCAAGCTCAATAGCTTATTTGTCTACAGATTTTCATTATTAAAAAAAACTTTTACTTTTTCCTCAAGGATGAGCAAACACATTTCTATTAAGCCACAGAATAATGGTGATTGAAATGTGCAATGACTTCTCTTTAGAATAAAAATTGTGACAATTTTTAGAAGGTTTTCAAAGCTAGTAGGCACATCTGAAAGTCATAGGACATTAGAGTGCCAGACAGACAGGATCATCAATGAGAGAAAATGTTAATTGTGATACACGGTGGCTCACTGAATACTGTTCCCGCTTCAGGCCTAGGATAAACAGAAGCACACCAATCCAAGAGTATAATATATATAAACAGTGGATCCAAGTACCATAAACACACTGTTATTGCCATTAAATGCTGGTCTAAATTGCTACGCTGGGGCAGAGTCTGAGATGCATGTAAGATTGGTTGTACGCTTTGCTGCCAGTGAAAATGTCACATAGATAGGCATTTACCAAATGACTGAAGGAAACTTTTATTAGCAGCTGCTTCACTCCAAAAATTGTTAGATACTTTTGCTTGGCACCTTTTATGATACCTATAGATTGATGTCAACTACCAGCACTAGTCTTTCCGCTCCATTGCTCGCATGAATCATGTACAATCTTACAAGATTTAATCAGGCTATGTGTGGAAACTGTGTCAGCTTTACAAGATTTGTGCTTGGATTTCTAATTTCTCTTGTGGCCTCTTTTCTACTATAAAATATATGAAACTGCTAAATTTAGTTTGCCTTGGATACTGTTCACTCATATTTGGAGCAAAGTTTCAAACAAGATATGGAGCTCTAAAATACTTACGGATCTCAAATCAGCAACTTTCCGGGCGTGGGCTGAGAACTTGGATGTCTCCACCTGCGAATCAGGGGCACCTTCGCCGATCCTTGCGTACATGGAGGCAGGTCGATACGGCCGCGGTCCCACCTGAGGTTTTGGCCTGATAGGGGGCGGGGCTTTCTTTGCATTATTGTCAGTTGGGAGGGGGAGGACGGGGTCACGTTTAGGGTTTTGCACTGGGACTGTTGGCTGCACATCGGTGTCAACCGTCATGGACTTGGAGGTATTGTTATTGCTTTCGTCATTGGATGAGTTGTGGGGTGAGGTTGGGGAGACGGGAGAATCTGGTTTGGGCGGGGCGGTGGGTGTAGCATCATCACGGATTGGTGATGCTTCGGGAGTTTCAGGTGGGGTGGGTAATGTAGGTGAAAGACCGTTGGTGACAAGTTCAATACTTTCCTGCCTTCTGGCTTCTGGCGGGGGAGCAGTGGTATCAGTTCTTGAATCATTCTTTGAGGTGCTCAGACTCGTTGACATGCTACCACTGACGCTGTCATCTTTCGAAGAAGATGATGATGAGTTGAGGGAGGAGTTTGAGTCACTGCGTTGCCGCTGGGCCTCTCGTTGGGCAGAGAGGACATATGAGGCTTTTGGGTTGTTCTTCTTCTTGAGAATGTCAGCAAAGACATTCCGTCTGCCACTTGCAGCTGCCTGGGCAGATGCTTGCGGCTTAGTGGGAGTGTCTTCTGGGATTGCTTCCACCATCTGATCGACTTTTGGGGAGTCTTCTTTCAGTGGGGCATCAGCCTCATCACTGCCCGACTTCCCTGAATCCTCGGCAGATTTTTCTGGCGCCACCACTGGCGGTGCCGATGCCTGCTCCACAGGGGTGCTGATTGCTTGCGGGGGTGTCATCTGGCCATAGACAGGCATGGGCTGCATGCCCATTGGGGTATAGACCATCTGGGGTGGGGACATGAGGACGCCTCCAGCCGGTTGCTGCATCATCATGTACGGTGCCTGGGCTGGCATCATGACTTGCTGCTGTTGCTGCTGTTGCAACAACAGCTGCTGCTGCAGCATGATCTGCTGCTGCATCTGCTGCTGCTGCATCTGCTGCATCTGGTAGGTCATGCCCGGGTTCGCTGCCATGTGCGCCGCTGAGGGATTCGCCATTAGCTGTTGCTGCAACATGGCCATCTGTTGCTGGAGTTGCTTGTATTGTTCGGTAAGTTGCTGCATGCTGGGTTGCCCGGGCTCTACCTTCACAGTCTCGCTGGCAGTCTCCTGCTTCTTATCAACTGAGACATCTTCCTTATTCTCCTGTTTCTGATCTTCCTCTTTCTCTCCATCTCCATCTTTTATCTCGGCATCATCTGGCTTTTCTTCCACTTTCTGTTCTTTTTCTGTGACAACCTTCTCCTCCTCTTTGGCATCTTTGCTCATCTCAACATCCTTGTCATCAACTTCTTCTGCCTCTTTCTCTCTTGTCTCCTGTGCCACATCTTCTGCTAGGTCTTCCACCTTCTCCTCCATCTCTTCCGCAGTATCCTGGACAACATCCTCTGCCTTGCTCTCGGACACCGCATCGTCCAGTGATTGTCTACTCACGGGAGCCGCGAGGGCCGTCAGGGATTTCTCCTCCAGGACACTGTCTGACTCCTCTCCCTGAGGGGTGGGGGAGTAACTTGTCGTCTCATTGCTATC
Source organism: Diadema setosum (assembly GCA_033980235.1). Taxonomy (NCBI): domain Eukaryota; kingdom Metazoa; phylum Echinodermata; class Echinoidea; order Diadematoida; family Diadematidae; genus Diadema; species Diadema setosum. Next base: position 10,631,900 of record CM067075.1, on the reverse strand, counting down.
GTCATCCAGGCTCAGTTTCATCATGCGTGTTAGAGCGGCTCGCTTGTCTAAAATATCTGAGGTTTCTGCAATAAAGCAAGAATCGAACAGGGCTGAGGGTTAGGGCTGTATGCACTTAACGCTTAAAGCTACATTATCTCATCATCTTTGATCACAAAGATTGAGTTAGGGAGAAAAATATCAGAAGTACATTTTCTATTCAGACAGAAACTACTCTGCAAGAACAAAGGCACATTGATTCCCTGCAAAAGTAATTGCATGCTACATAGAAAAATAGGAAAAGACACAGTTTTTAAGAAAAGCAAAATAGTGCTGCATACTATACATGTATGTTCCCATACACAGAATGCTGAAAAAAGGCCTCAAATACAACTGCAATTTGCATGCCAAGTCTTATTACATTAACTCAAAATTCCTAGGATTAAACTTTTAGCATTGACGACTGTGTGACCTGAACAAGACAGCACATGAAAGAAATTCAACTCAGCGAAATCATAAAAATGACATTGAGTCAGAAAAAAAACTGCACAATAAAGTTGCACTTTGAATATAAAAAAAAAAGTGAATGGATGTTATGCACGAAATTAGAAGAACCAAAACTTCCCACACATAGATGAAAAAGCTTAAGTATAGCTATTCTAATGATAATGTGATGTCATACATAGAATATGGATGGGAGCAAAAATGATATGGGATAAATACACTACATAGTTTGCTAGTAAAGCAAAGATTTGATAGGTCATGCAGCTTTGGAAAGTTAAAAGCATTTACAATATATAGGCCTATGCATAATGCAAACCACAAACTCTATTTGAGATAAAGCAGAAGTATTAAAGTTTGCTGGGAAAAGGCACTTGTTTACACCTCTAAATAAATCTGAATACTGTGTTTCCTTTATCACAGCAGTTAGCATGCACATAAGATTTGTTGGATCACTGATACATATTTGTAGCTTTTAAAAAGAGCATGCTTTATGAAAATATTAGACATTTTGTCTTAACAATATAAGAACATCAATACCCTCATTCCATAGATGGATAGATATATTGCATACACAACACCCACATCTCATACCACTGCATGCTACACTTTTCATGCTCATAATTTTTTATTTTATTTTATCATGAAATGAAAGCATTAGGCTTCATGCAAGATGTTTGCCTCTCAACAATGTGACTGATTGTCTTGTATGGAAAAAAAAGTGTGAAGTGGCCTAGATGTGTATTCTTTGGGATTGGAGCGGCGCAGCGGTGAAAGTGAAGTTTGTGGAGTGAAAAGTAAATTGACAATGACGAGAGTGGGCTGACCTTTGACCTTTTCAGGAAGGACAGGAGAGACAGAGGTGGGTGATGTCACACTATCCACTACCACCACCGGTTCAGGTTCCCCGCCCTGTAATCCTGAAGGCACCTTCCTTGACGCTGCTCCCTCCACAGCTTCTTGCAGAGGTTGGCCGGATACCGCGGGCGGTTGAACGTCGGTCGAGTCGTGTGTAGAACTGAGATGATCGGAGCTGCGGGCGTTCGGCCCTGACGAAGCATCTCCGAAAGAATCGTCGAGGAAGACATCGTCGTTGCTCGTGGAAGCATCAAAGCTCTCTTCCAGCCGTACCGAACGATGCAAACCTCGGAGTCGTCTCCTGAGCACATCTTCAAGGTTCTCGCTCGATGGGTTTGTGTCGCTCGGTACAGACCCTGGCTTGGTGGATGCTTCTCTTGCAATGGAGGAAGTCTTCTTCGTGGGAATTATTGATCCCGAAGAATTTTGGGCTGCCGTGATGTTTCCATCAACTGGTGGCAAAGTGTTTTGTTCTTGTACATGACTAGGAGCAGCAACAATCTCCGCTCTGACTTGAATTTGGTTGGATTTCTTTGGTACAGTAGCAATATCCCCCTTTGGACAATTCTGAGACTTCACTGTCCTTTCAGCATCAATAGATGCTTTGGAATCAGGACGTACTGCATCTATTTTTGCATCTGCACTCTTTTGCTTCCTCATTCTGGCTGCAGGGACTGGTGGGACAGCATTCCTGCCAGCAGCTTGTGAGTCCTTGAGGGTCTCTGAAGAAGGGAGCTTATTCTTTGACACATCACTTTTGTCGTCTTGAAGACGTCCCTTTCCATCAATGTCTGAAGAGGACTTCTTCTTTCTCCTGGGTGGCACCGCTGGCCTGGCGTCATTACCCACACCTCCATGACCCTTGCCTGGTTGCTGTGTGGGAGCAAGAACTCCTGCTGTTGCAAGCTTCAACTCTGATTCGGATGCGCTTCGAGATGCGAGGTGCTTGGGCGGTGCCTGTCCCGAACGGATCTCGGTGGTCGATGAACTCCTCTCCTTTCTGAAGGATGGAGGGAGGGGAGGGGGCCGACTGGGTCTCAGCTTCATTGCAGGAGCTGTAGAAACCTTGTTGGCCGAAGCGTTCTTGCTCTGCTGACTGAGTGCCTGCAGGAATGCCGACTGCAGGGCACTGAGGGCGGCATTGTCCTGAATCGGCGGGGGCCTCTTTGGCGCCTTTCTCTTCCGGTACAGTCCAGGCTGCTGATCAGCAGACAGCTGTTTGGTGAGCTTCGCACCTTTGCCACCCGAGCCTCCCACGCCTAGCTCAGGCTCGGACGAAATGCGCCCCATCCTCGGTCGTGGAACGGGGGGTTTGGCAGAGTTTGAATCTTGTGGCACGTTTCCAGAATGGACATGATGTCCTCCGGTTTGACGGTTCGTATCACTAACCGTGTCCCACCCACCACGGTCATTTTGCTGCTTTCCCTCCACCAAAATCTGTGAAAAGTTCCTCGGCTTTGCAACGGGCCTCAGAGGCTCTACAACAGCAGCTACTACGGACACATTTGTGCCTGTCAGCAAATCTGGTTTGTTAGTGTCTGCGGTGTTGTGTTCACTACTGGACATGGTGTTAGTAGGTGCGGTTAGTTGCTGAGGCTGGCAAAGTACTGGAGGGTTGGCACGTTTTAAGGGCAGGGCAGGGAGAGTGCGGTGTGCGGGGAGATTGGCAAGGTGGAGCGTGAGACAGAGAGAAAACACAGAACATCAATAGCTTGCATCATGCTCAGAGGGTGATGTCAGTGACAGTCAGAGAAAAACGTGTAAAGGAGAGAGAAAGTCGACAGCTGTGCGATATATATTGAAAGGAAAGTGATCAAGAATAAATCTAGTGTCCTTCAGTGCGGCTGGACTAGGATGACTGAAGATTGCAATCAGCATGCAGTGTCTAAGTCTGCATAATCCTGGGTCATCAAATTTTCTTTGGTCAAGCATTTGTAGGATTTTGGCATGCTCATGTACCCAGTAACTGTTTCAGCTCAACCTTACAATATCTCTTAATTGCTATGTCTCTTGGGAACTACAATTCTCTCCACATGTCTTGATTGATCAATGTTGCAAAAGAAAATTTTAAACCTTTTGTTTATAACATTTTTGATTTGCAGTTATTTTTTTTTTCATGGAAAAAGCTTGAATCAGGATTCTAATTACATATGTATGAATATAGGTTTATTTCATCTTTGTATCTTACTTCACTCTTGTTATATTACATCTGAAGAGAGTGCGATGAGAGAAAAAAAAAATTGTGCATCTTCATGGAAAGCTATCAGCAATCAATTTTGCCTAGTGTTGCAATTTAAATTCCTGAAATGATAAGTCCAATGATGAGTAAAAAAATTATATGATATGAAATGCACTTTATGCAAGTGTTCACATGAACATTATGATTATTTCCAATTTCCATGTGCAAAAACCTGTCAGCTGTCTGCAAAATTTGAAAAATCTCAATAATGCAAGCATATAATTCTCTGAGGGATGCATTTTTAAGAATATATAGCTATACGCGTGAAATAATTACGATAAATTTCATTTTCTCATTGACATGTACTATCTTAATTCAATCGTCTCACTGTGAAATACATGTATATCTGACCATACAATCTGAGACAATATGGAAGCAAGTCCCTACGCAAGTCAATTGATTGCATTCGCTTGGTATGCTTGTCTTAATATCCCCTAGAAATAGTGGTCGTGAAGTATCTGACATTTAGGAGTTTTATCTGATCTTGCAGGGCACTTTATGACACATGCACTGATGGTATACAGAGATAAAGTGTGCTACTCTGTGCATTCTAATAGCAAAATGTACATTGTGTTCCCAAACATGCACTGACGGGGTTAGATAAGGTACTGTATATCAACTGTGCGGGCAATATATAAAATAAAATGAAATAAAATGAAATAAAATGAAGAAAACACAAATGATAATAACATCAAATAATGAACATTGAATAAGAGTGAATAACAAGTAAAACTTAGTAGATGAAGTTCTATTCAGTCAAACTGTAGCTTCATATTATTTGCAGAGGTACTGCATGATGGGTATGTTTTTTAAAGAAAACATGTCATTATGGGGGGAATCAATGGTTATTGGACAAGCAGAAAAGTAAATAACACATGTTAATTAATGCACTTTATATTGTTCAGCCATTAGCACATCACACAGATGCTAGAAAGAAACGGCACATTAGTTAGTGCATTGGTATTATCTTTAATGCCAAATGGGTCAAATCCAACAGAAATTGCAAAAAATAGATAGCTAAGATAGACTACAAAGTACTGTTAGAAAGATTAAAACATCAAACTTCTATAAAAATGAACACATATTACACACAAAAGGCACACTTTTTGTTAGTTGCACAATGCAAACAAATTTATGTCCCTTCATAGTGGACATGACACCATCATTAGTATTAGTCACAACTGTCAAAAGTTAACACAAGCAATGGCATATCCTCTCAAAAAGCAGAAACTTGTGAGCACTTATCAAAACATAGATAAACCAAATTGAACAAAAATGCAACACAACCTCCCCCCCCCCAAAAAAAAAAAAAGAAAGAAAAATGAACAGGCTACACTACAATGTAATAGGTTAAGTGTTGTGGGCAGCCATTTTGTTTCTGCAAATCGAGTTACAACTTACCTTCCACGTCCTCCTCTGTCGGGCGTTCTGATTGGACGACCACTGTCTCCTCGGCTTCTACCACTTCCTGGTCCTCTTTGACCTCCTTCTCCTCCCCCTCCTCCTCCTCCTCCTCTGCACTCTCCCCGACTGTCAGCGTCGCGTCCACTTTGATCTTCTCTCCAGACTCTGGGTCCTCAGCGGCGGGGACCTGTGATTGGTCGTTGCCGTTGACGCTGACCTCCGACACGCTGATTGCTTCCTCTGCACCCAGGTCCTCTGTCAGGGCTGTGGCAAGAGACATTTGAGATGAAAACGCAAGTGAGCACTGATGTATGTATTCGCCATCATTCACTTCTCAGGAAACCGCATGAGACATCCACTAAAATTAACACACATCATTCCTCACTTGCTACTGATCTGCAGCATGATCTTTTGATATGATTTACTCACAAATACTATTCTATGAAAAAAAAAAAAAAATCATGGACTAAGACTGAATCAAGACACTAAGTCACCATGCACTTCTTTATTTGAGATAATATGCGGCCAGTGGCACCCCCAAGACAATGTTAAAGAAGCAATGTGTTGGAAAGATATTTCTATTCACTTTAAAAGACCCCTTGTTCTTTTGATTGCTGTCATACTGTTTGTCCTCTCTAAAGTCTCCAATAAGAAATTTTCACATATTCAAGCAATTCCTGATCAAAACAGAAAGAGAAATCATGCATATATCCTAGGTTGCAAAAAGTAATAATCCTTAATCTGGGAACTATTCAAAGAAATTTAAGTCCAGAAATTAATATGATGAGCACTACACATATTTCTTATTTCTTTGCATGCTCAAGTATAAGATAAAAAATCAAAAATCAGTGTTTGATATCAATTTGGCATAGCTGTAAAACATTTTCAAATGCATTCACCCATTAGATAAACCAACTGATAGATTCAATTCATATGAAAATACAAACAAATAAATAAGAGATATGACCAAACAGGAAAAAAGAAAAAAAATGAATAGCAGTGAAAACTTTACATAATTATCATGCTGTGACCATTTTCAAAAACAGTATGTCAACTAGCATGGCGTTCCATAGGAATCTCGAAACAGCCTATGTACTCATGAGGCAGAGATGTGTTTCTGTAGACCCCCTGTCTCAAGTTTTTTGAAATTTTGAAATACCACTAATTTCACATTTTTCTTCTCAAAGGATTACTTTTCTCTACAGTCCTGCTCACAATTTGGTCAGGGCATTGCATTCTTGCATTTCTTTTAGGAGGCCATTCTGTCAAATTTTTATTTCACTTTAACAGGAAAATGGGCAAGGAGGCAACTGCCCTTGCTGCCACTGATGCACACAGTCCTGTCTTTCAACCTACGAGACCGTTTCTACAAATGCATGAATAAAGTCATATCTGATGTCATTTGGAAGAAAAAAGGAATTGAAAAAGGCACTATTGCAGTCACACAGCCTGGATGGCTATGTTGATTATCCCAGTGGGCGATGTGTTTGATGATGCAGCCACATTTTTAAGATCTTCATCTTTCCCATCATTTGTGCAACCTCCTTTAGATTTTCACTGATTTGGTGCATTCATGCATCATCACTATCGACTCAGCTATCAATATCCCCTTTGGGGACTGATTTCTCCACTAGAATATGATGTGAGATGAGAGCAGCATCCCTACAATGTGTACATTAAATCTGAAGATATCACACAGGTAATGTAGTTTAACAAACAATCTATTAATGAGTCTTTATACAAGACCAACTCTGATAATTTTTCAGCAAAACAACAAGCAAACAAACAAATAGATACACAAAATTCTGAACTTCACACTGCAATGAGAGCAGAAGTATTGTTATCAAAACGACAACATTATCTGCATCTTCATCTACTGTATACAAAAACTTTCTTCACAAAAATACAATGAGAAACTGGCACAAAAAAATAAATGATAGTTGAAGCTGTATCATGGAGGCATCACACTGTTATAATAAAATCAGAAGGAGAAATGAGGTGTACATGTATGTTAGCAGAGTTGCAATCTGGAAAAACACAGTATGACGACGAGAGGCGAGGAAACTCAAAGCGTATGCAGCGTGTTAGACTAAAGGCATAGCATAAATCATGACAAGAACACTGCAAGTACACTGTTGTGTATGCAACAGTTAAAAACGTACATTATTTTCACATGTGAAATTACTAGGTACTCATATGAGAAGAAAAAATGCACTCAACATTCACATCATCATTTTGACTGCAAGCTACATTGAACTAAATGAAGACATATAAAACTTGACAGACAGACTAAGGACACAGACTAATTAATTAAAACGACACAAGAGCAGAATTATCTGCTACACACAATGACTATTAAAGGCATTCTATCTATATGATGGTAGATTGTAAAGAGGCTTTAATTTGTTAAACATTATATAAACTGTGGATTAGAGATGGACAATTATGGGTGTGGGAGTTGTAGGTTCAGGTCTGTGGGGGGGGGGGGGGGGGAATATATATGCTGTAAAACCAGAAATTGTCATGTGCATGAAACTTTTACGAATTTTGCGAAGAGCCAAGATTGTCTACACAGTGCACTGAATGCCATTTGCTAATTTACAAAAGTTTTATGCAGCGAATGTTTCTGATTTTACCGTACCTTGCATTGCATGCTTATATTATTTATGCAGTGCATTCGAGTTACCAAGTATTGTTGAAAACATCACATATAAATGTCGTCACTGGTTTATTGTCAGTGTCAGCATCAGTGTGTCAGCATATCACTCTCAATTGTGTACTCCAGGCACATAGTCGTGTTAAAACACAGGTGCTATGCCAGGCAAGGCTTCAAGCCACTAACTTCACATCAGGAACTAAAGGGTTTCATGTATGCAAAGACCAAGAAACTTACAACTTTCATGTAGATCTGTACATCTGGTAGCTACTTGCATTTAAACACAGTAAGTTGCACTAATGGCAACAATGATGCACATGTACATGTAACTATTCCATAAAGAAACTACTCTATGCTGATTAATTATTACAAAAATGTTGCCATAGGCACACACACACACACACACAAGGTATGATTGTAATTTGACTGTAGCAAATGGCTGTTTAAAATGAGGGTCCTGATTTTGATTGATGCATGTGAAGAGCTGGTGTTCCAATTCATTCATTTGGTATGAATTAAGTAATACAGATTGTAATTGGGACTCTGCTGCACCAAAAATATGCCAGTGATACAAATGGCACATTGCAAATGTATACTATCATTATCATTTCATAAGGGACTTTAAAAAATCAACAAGAGGTGGGAAAATGCTTACAAGGATTATCAGGATGTAAAATCTGAGGTACGGAGATGGTATGAAATGTACAGATGTGAACGTTTCCCTGAGACTTTGTGTTGATATACTATTATCAATCATCAGTCACTTTGGCATCAAGGTGCAGTAGGCACACAAGATCAAGATCGGTTACGCAACTAAAAGCACCCTTCAAATTGCACCCTTTCTACAGGGGTCACATGTTTACCATGTGTAAGGTATCTCAGCTTACCCACAGCTGATCAACTGGGAGGCTGTTAATACATAACACTTATCAGTTAAGGAGACCAGACGGTCATTTGTCACCCTAGACAGCTATTCTTTCTATCAAGCCCCCCCCCCCCCTTAACTTTACAAAAACAGCAAGACTCGAATACTTGACCATGACTTGTGAGACTGCTTGCTTGCTTATTGTTGTTGTTCTTGTTTTTGCTTTTTTCCTTGCCTGTTGATGTTTCGATTTACTTTTTTCTCCTTTCTAAATGGCACTGTGCAATCAATGCCATCCAAGGCAATTGTGAGTTGCACAACAAACTTATCATTTCTTAATACTTCACATCAAGTTGTTTCAACCTATATAACCACCATCATGACATTTATGTCTGAAAAACAAATATGAAATAACAAAAACCTGGGCCAACATCCTTTTTATACATTGTGAATGAAAAATCTAGTTTGAATCAAACATTCATGGTTATTCCAAACAATTCTTTTCTGTTTGTTTGTGGAGGTAGAGTCTTCATCACATAGAAGAAACAATAGATGGTTTGGTGATGGGAACCGTAAACATGATGAGAGAAAGTTTTCACAAATGGTGGTGGAATATGTGGCAAACCGCATGCTATATACTCAAAATGCGTGTAGGAAACTATCTAGACTACAGACTATGGATGTGATTACAACTGCATATCTGCACAAAAACAGCATTGACGCTAGTGCATGCACGAGCTATCCTATGATCCAGAAGAACAAATCTACATTGTATATGGCAGAAATGGCACATAACTTCTGTTTTTTCTCCTGATATAAAGAATAATCAATTTGCCCCCCCCCCAAAAAAAAAAAAATAAATAAATAAATAAAATAATGCATGATGTCATAAATTATGAAGACCAACAAAAGTCTATTTTGTTCATTTTCTAATAATTAATGTTGTTAATTTCACGGTCTTGGAAATACATTATTGCCCTTTAAATACAGGAGCAGTGTTTTGTTTTGTTTTGTTTAATTCATAGAGCAGAAGTAGGTTGGTATTTAGCATTACACAGCTAAAATCCTATTGAATGAGATTTGCACACAAAAGAGGTTACTGTTGGAGAGCCATGCACTGAATGCATCGGACACCGCTGTATAAAGGTGTCTCTAAGAAGCTTTACAGAGGCAAAGTCCACTATTGTGCGAATATTTGACCATCCGTTTGCTTGTTTTTTCCTTTTTGTTGACACATCATAAAGAAAAGCACTGTCTGCTATTCCTGACACCAAATGTGGCAAGGGGAAAAAATGGCACCCTTACCCTTTAGTTGTTTGCATGACTGCTAATATCCACTCAACTGCAACACACAAGAAACTCCCCCTTGCTTGAATTATGGTTTTCACTTATATCAGCTTTACAACTATAACCATTGCAAAATGTAGTGTAAAAAACTCTTGGACCTTGGCCATGATCTAATGAACAGACAGCAATTAAAAAAAGAAAAACGAAAAAAAGAAGCCCAACAACAACTCTAACAAGAATCTGATCAACTGCAACACGGGTGAAGTGTGGCATGCAGAATTTGTGATTTGTAGGTGCAAGTTCACAGCAAGCGTGGTGGGGCCCTGTGCGTTTTAACGACGGTCTATCTATACCCTGGAGTGAATGATAGTGATGGAGTATAACCTGTCTCATCATTTAGAGAAAGAGTGCCTTTATGTAAATTATGCAATATCTTTATATCATGCAACATGCAAGCGGAAAACATGGCACATACATAATTCATCTGATTGTCTGCGATGTATCTGCCTCCAGAATCTATCAAAGTGTCTTTAAACTCAATCATGTTTTCATGGCCCATAACAATATTTTCTTCACATTTGTACAAGATTGGCAATACGCAAGTTCCAGTTTTGTTTATTTTTATTTTTTTTTTTTTTTTGGCTGCCAAGCAAGTTAAATTGAAATGATAAACAGCAAAGGTCTTCCAGGTATGAGATAAGTCTTCTTTATTTAGATCAGGGTGCATTGCAGAAGACAAAAATACCAAAAAAGGGTGATGGGTGAAGGGAAAGGGCGTGGTAGGCACAGCAGGACCACTCTTGATGCCGGGTGACTTACATTCTGTCCCTACCGCTATGGCCTCTTCAAAGGCAGCCTCCATGCTCTGAATGAGGCTGGACGTGGCCGAGGCGTTCAGGCTTTGCTCGGGGTCTGCTAGAAGTTATGGGCGTGGCCGGGGCAGGTGGGGCGGAATGGGGGTACATGACAGGCGGTGGTGGTGGTGGTGGTGGTGGTGGTGGTGGTGGTGGTGGTTGTTGTGGTCAATGGGATGCAATGGGATGAGAATGGAGTGGGGTACCACAAGACATCAAATACAGCACAGGACAAGACGGTCACGGGATATTGGTTGTGGTGATGGTGGTAGTGGTATTGGTGGTGGTTGATGAGGAATGGATGTACATTGTTGTTGTTGTTGTTGTTGTTTGAGTAAATTTGTTGGTTTTATTCCAGAAAGAATGTGATGAAAATGAGATGAATCATGTTTGGCACACCCGATGACATGGAAGGATTCAGCAGTGATAACAATTACAAAGGTGATGATGGTGATAAGGTTTATTGTAATGCAGTTTCCATCCGAGTGATTTCATCGCATGGAATCAACATCAATTTGCATTGTCGATTGAAGAGGGGGAAATGGATTGTCAACCAAACGCAGTATCACAATAATTTGCCATGAGAGCAAATAGCAGTCATATTGATATGATAATAATTGTTGCCAGTGTGAATATTGCAAAAATAGGCAATAGATAGATCGCAAATATTATTTTGAGGTAGTAGAGGTATATTTGTTTATTGAAACAGTTGATCGTAGCATGAGGGATCGTTTCAAAATCGGCCACGGCCAATATCAAATATTGACAAAATTGAGTCATAGTGTGTGCGTTCATGTTTGTATGTTGGGAGGAGGGTTTGAATTGATGGAAAATTATAATTCGCAGAAGAATTTTGTGATTAACATTTTTAACATTCATACATTATGGAGAAGTTAGGATTAAACGCAAGGCATTGCAGTGTTAGGTTTTCCATTTGACGTCAAGATAGTATGGCATGAAGATGTATATTTCCGAGTGAAGCGAACAATAACAAACACAAACAAAGTGAAGAAATTGGCAAACAAAATGGAAGTAAAGAGAGCAAAGAAACAAATATATTCCAGTTAAAAAACAAAAGAATGTCAAGGACCATTGAATGAATTGCATTAACTTGTAAAAGAACTGCAGCAAGCTAGGCCATGCGTCATACTTTATCACTAATTTCCATTATGTAAGACAAGGATATTAGAACTATATATATATTTATCTATTCTTTACGAATATCACAGTCTATGCTGTAGTTTCAAGGCAAACAATATTCCATCTCCTATCTACAGTTATAGTTAGAACTTTACAATTAATTATCGGGTAAAACATCTACATATTTATAATTATACTAATATATTCAAGCTCAGTTGAACAAAAAAATACTTGATTGGACTTGCATTTACTTCAACAACATTTGAAAGAAGAGCGAGCAATCAATCAAATTATAGGGAAAATGATTCATTTCTGTCTGAAGCTTACTGAAAGAGAAAGAAAAGACTTTCTCCAAGGAGTTATGTATCTATTCAATTGACATGAGAAGCTTACACATGAAAAGCATTAGACGTACGTAACAACTGCTTTTAGTTAGTACATATTTAGCAAGGCCAAAAAAAAAAAAAAACCGAGGATGTCATATTTGATGAGATGATTGGCTTGTTAAAGAGCCTCCTCGTAGGTTAATCATTGATGAACATTAATCGTGGGGTTGTTATGCAAAATCCAAATGAATAAAAGAATGCTGCATGAGTTTGAGAGACGAGAGGGTGCGAGATCCATAGCAGAGCTGGAAAGCATTGTTAAACACATGAAACTGCAGGACTTTGCATGCATATTATACTACTATCCCCATTATCATATATCAAGCTGTAAATGATGGTGCAACAGGCAACGTTTGCCGGGAATGCAACATGGCTGACTGTTTTACATGACAGGATTGTGAACTTCTTGCCGCCTCCGGATAAGAAGAGGAGATGGAATGTCGGTAATGAAACAGGAAAGAATTGGAAGAAGACCACGTTAACCCTCTGCATGCTGATTTATGAGTGCACTAGCCCCCTGCACAAAGACTACTCCTTGCCTTTGACAATCATGTGAGAAGTGGCACTAAAATCTATCAAATCGACTTTGGGCTCGCAAAGTGTGACCTTTGACCACAAGAGAGATGCTGTGTTCCTCTCTCTCCCTCTTTTTGGTCTTGGTCTCTCTCAGTATTCTGTTTTTTATCACATGATCCTCACTTACAAAACTGATAAAAATGGAACCGTATTACTAATGATGAAACCATTTGATTGATTGATATATGGGGGAAAATAAATGGTATTTATCATTTCCAAAAGTTCATTATCCTCAATTATTTGCAGTCATCCTCATCACATATATGGGGTGGTATATTTAATAACCTACAGCGAGTGCTTCATGGTCTAATACACACACTACTCTGTTATTACCTAAGAACAATCGGCAAACAGGTTTCAGTATATTGTGATCTAATTGGTTTTCAACAGCTGGGCTTTTCGATTTTATTGCAGCTGTTCCCTTCTACCGAGGTAAATAGTAAACATCACCCCGGGAGAGGGGTGTGTGTGTGTCAGGTGTCATCTCTCATAGCAACCAAGCATGCAGAGGGTTGGGAGAGAAATACTGGGGAACTTCGAAGAGGAAGTGGATAAAATACAGGTAGGTTTGGATGACAGGGATAATGAGAGGAGGATGATGAAAGGCGGAGCTGAGAGGATACACCCATCTCACCTGAGGAGCATTCACTGATGGTGTCGGGCCCCTCCCCACCCCCACGGGCCAGCATGAGGATTCCCTCCTCAATCAACCTGCCCACGTCCTCTTGCGGCTCGCCCGGCGAGGGGGGCTCGTTTGGGGGCGGAGGGGGCACGAACACCGGCGGCGGGGTGAGGGGTACCGGGACCGCACCCTGGGCTGGGCCACCATCCGTGGCATCGTGATTCGGGGGGTCAGGGGCCACGGATGAAGGGTCTGAGGGTAGGTTGCTGTCATCAAGTACTGATGAAGAGTATAGACATGCACATGCACAGTGTCCAAATTCATTAGCTCTCTATCCCAAGTAACATCCAGGTGTGACATAACAACATGGATCAAAACAAGATCTGACTAAACAAAAATTGCACCTTGACACTTTACAATACAGACAATCTTAGACAGTTATGTAACTTTTCAAGTTGAAATATGGTATAACTGTTTAAGTCTGGACCCTATTTATCTCTCTCAAAAGCCCTTTGACCATGCACCAAGCTGAAGGTATAAAGAGAAGTTTAAAACTAACTGCCGATCAAATCAACTTTGGCTCTTTTGAATTGAGCATTTACAAAATTGGAAGAGGATCTGGACTTGGCACCAACAACAATGTCATGTTTTTGCTGTTGTTTTACCATCTCTCCAAACTTTATCCTAGTATATCAATAGAGGACTTTTATTATGGCAAACTACTGTAACACCACTCACTGTTCTTGAGCCTGATGAAATGGCAAGAGATTTACCACTTTTGTGAACACTAAAATATTGTTCAGTTCAAAATTTGAAGCTGTCCAATGAAAATGCGATGTTTGCTGTCTTATTTCCAGGTGACAGCAACCAGCAAAACAGACATCTACACGTCTGTCACAGTGGAATTAAGCATACTCCTATCAATATTTAAAGAAACCAGATACATTTACCTGTGCACAACAGTAACAAGTTTACATCAGGTACATTTTCCCTGTATACACTATTTGTCTTAAAAATGCACACAAATTATGTTCAAGTGTTTGGATAAATGCAGTTTTGTGCAGACAGAAACTAATACACACACCACGTGTGCAATACTTGTACAAACACACCAAGCTACTAACCTTACACCAGCAATCAATATCTATCCCCAATTTTGTCTCGAGGACATTATGTGAACTTTGTGCAGCACATATAGACTATAAATGTGTGAGCTAACCTGCATGTCACCCGATGGAAAAGAAAAAGTAGATGACCCTCAGTGAAAAAGCTATAAAACACTCTACAGTTTATTACAAAGGTGCTGTCTACTGTTCCTGAATGTGAACCAGCAATTTAGACCACCACCAAGGCAAATGAAAGACCATCCACTCAAAAAAAATGATAATAATAATAGAAAAAAAAATAAATGTCAGCCACAAGAAGATTTTTTTCCTTCACTTAATAACATATTTTCTTTCTGTGCCAACTAATATTGTTAAAAAGGGGGAAGGAATCAAACAGTCTCATATTCTGGAGTTTGTTGTTTGTGTCTGACACAAGAATTATTATTATTTTTTTTTTTAAGTGGATGATCTCCAGGGTATGTTCTATTCTGAAAGAAGCCACCCATGGGTGCATTCCCTAACCACATCCTAAGCAATGTGTGGACTTGTTGGGACCATGCTAGGTACATGTATGTAACTGTGCTAAACTCAAGGTAAATTACCTGCAAAGCATAAAGTGGCCTGATTCCAAGGCTGTTGGCTGTTTTTTCCCCCCTCACTTCTATATTCATTCCAGAGTACACTTGCAGGAATATCAGTCTTGAGTATGCAGTGTGCACGCATGAACACTAATCCTCCAAAGTATACTCTGAATTTATAATGCCGCAAGAGTTACAGTTTCAGTAACATCATAGTTTGCTGCAAACAATGTCTGCATAAATCTCTTGACTTATACATAAGTGTGCCAGTACTCGTAATACATCTATACCCTCATTCCACAGAGATTTTTTTTTCATAGGTCACTCGACGAAAGCAAAGTTTGTTGCTTCAGGCCACCCATTGAAATGTATTGGATGGCTGTCTGATAAATCCGACCTGTGCTGGCCGTCCATCGGGTCAGTGTCAGACATGCCAGGCATTATCCGATTAGGCAAAATTGTCTGACACTGACCCAATAGTTGACCAGTAGAAGTCAGATTCATCAGACTGCATTTTCCTGTTGTTTTCAAAACTTACACACAGGCTTTCTGGAAGTGTGTCTTGACAAGATAAATATGCATGAGAGGGAATAGTCTTGACTCTAAAAAAGATTCATCAACAGTTTTGGGCAGCGTATGGGTGGAATGGAGTACGGCAGGGAAAGTTGACAGCCAACAGCCTGGAACTGAGACTATATAGGCATCAAGCAGCAAAAGGACATGCAATAGCAATGCATAGCAAAAATATCCAAAAGCCGAAAAATCAAAAGGCTCTTACCAACTCTTCTGAACAGTTCTTTACAATTACTTCACACAATATACTGGGTCAACATTTTCAAGGCTATTCATACTGGATGTATGCACTATCTGAGTGAAAATACATTGATTTGTTACACTATCTACATCCGATATATTCAGCGATAAACAGACAGTTAAATTGCATACACTCCATTCATAATAAATGCTTGATAATCATCTGCTATGCCCAATAAATATCAAGCAAGGTTTCCAGCAAGCGTGATTTGTATACCTGCATCGAGTTTGGCGAGGTTCACGTCTACCTCCTGTGGCTGGATCTCGGTGGCGTCACCACCCTCCTTCCTCCGCTCCAGCGTCGATGATGGGGTCTCCGCTGGCGACGGAGTAACCGAAGATGCCGACTCCGACCCCGATTCCATCACCTCCGCATTCCCAAAGGTTATCCGCCTCTCCTGGTCAGACATGGCTGGGGAGGCATCACCATTAACGGTGACGTCCGGTGCTGCCGCTGATGGAAGCGGCACGGCTGGGGGCAGAGGGGCTCCACCCGCCGGTGGCGGTGCCGGTGCTCGCCTCTTCTTGGACATGGCGTGCGACGCCCGCTCGAGAGTTGTCTTTGGCGACTGGCTCCCTTGGGATGAGGGTTCCTTTTTGGTAGCGGACGGTGGTGGGGGCGCCGGCCGCCGCTTCTTCAGGGTGTTCTCACCCGGGACACTGTCGTTGCTCTCGATTGATGCTTGCTTCACTGCAGGTGCATGGGCGGCGACTGCTTGGGCAGATTCCACCACCGTTTCCTTCTGTGGTGCCACTGCTGCAGGCTTGGTTGCCGGCTCGCTTGTTGGCTCAAGGGTGACTTCACCCTGTCAGAGGATCAAATAGTCATACCATCAATATTCCAATTTGTCATTCTAATGTGTGCATGTGCAGAAAAAGGTCATTTGTATTAAACAGTCATGTTGGTTTTTAAACTCACCAAGATACATATCTGTGATGCAATAATTATTCATGTAATCCGTATATCCACTTGCCATAGAGAACAAAGTACTGAATGAGTAGATTTAGGTTACAAACGACTACCATAAACATGTATACAATGGGGTTTTTCTGGTGGCATCTCTTTCTTTTCTTTTCTTTGCAATTTAGGCAAGTTTTCTGATAAAAGATCTATGAAAAATTAACAAGACACCCTACAAATTTTCTTCCTGTGACAATAATGCAATCTATCTAAATCTCCAACTTGGGAAATTGCTAACTTCTTCAAAATGCTCAGTTCTCATTCTACAGCCATAGTTTGTGTTTTTTTTTTTAATGGAAAAATTGTCCTATTTTAGAAAATATGTGGAGTACATGTACACACTAGTTCGAAATGCCATTTCTTTTAATATGATGGAAGGAATTATTTCTCTCAATGCATTACATCACCATCCATCGTAGCTGGATTCATTTGCACAAGAACGAATATATGTATATATATATATATATATATATATATATATAATTCTATATATGTGTTATTTTTTCTTTTCCTCATCCAGAAAAACAGTTGCTTTCACACATCAAAACCACTAGCTTCATACAGTTACAACAAGCAATCATACAGAGAAATCTGACATGCAAATAAACTGCACAGTCTGTAACCTTTGGTACTACAGTCCTATGTTAAGATTGATATCTCAATTTGGGGGGATTTATCGCAAGAAATCTTGCACACTACTAGTATTGTGCTACATGCTGTGAGTCATCAAATAGTCAGGGTTACTCTAATGCCCTCTAACGATCTCACATTACAAGCTCTTCTGAAGCCAGTTGCATCAAAGGTTTGAAACACACAGTAACTAATATTGTAATAATCACGGTCATTTTGTCGACAGCAAAGAGTCAACTTTAATATCAGCTGTGAGTATTCAAACTATGTCAACAACAATTATTGCAACTTTTTTTTTTCAATTGAGTTTCAATCTATCTACCATCGGTTTGGAAATACAGTGATCTTCAAGATACACAAAGATATGACTTTATACAAATAAGGTAAATAAAACAAAAGAACAAAAATTGCAGGTACAATATCTTTACAAAAAATGAGGTCATGTTCCTCTTTCCTCTTGTGATTTATCAGCACGTGGACTTCTGAGGTATTTGGACAGGCTCAGGAAGAATGTTTTCATGAAGTAGACACCTAACTGTTTCCTCATTAATGTTAAATGTCAGTTCTTGACAAGGCAAGTCTTGTAAAAACTTATCAGGTGGGCAAATTGTAGGCTTTCTTTAGACTTACAAAAGAATTTGTTTGTAATCACGTTGCTGAAACTTTTTTCTCGATTGCGTTTCGGAGGTCAAATTGCTCATATTGTGATCATACAGCATGAAATGAGCAAAAACTTTGACTAGAAACCCTTTCAAATCATAATTTAGTTGACATGACTAAGGAACAAAATTGTGAAAAATCTAATTAAAGTTTCCTTTCAGAATTTTATGAAAAAAAAAAACTACATTGATGAATTAGCGTGAAAACACACTACAAACGAGTGTTTTCGTAAGTATGAAACTCCTAGAAGGCCCTCCCATTTTGCATACCTTTTTCTTGCTCTTCCTGCCAAACATGCTCTTCTTTTTCTTCTCTATGGGAGCAGGTTCTGGCTCTTGTGGAGGTGGAGGAGCTGTCATGGTAACAAGGGACACATACACAAAAAAGGTAAAGATGACAACATCAACAATATACATGATACATTATTTATGCAGAATTCTACTTGAAATAATCAACAGCTTGAGATGCTAATTGAATTCAGTCTGTTCCTGCACCTGATCTGACAAACATACATCCATTTAAATGAAAGAAATATACTGTAGAGGGAGAAAAATTGAAGAAACTTACACCTGGCCATATCCACTTATAAAGTTTTAGCTGAGATAAACTAAAATCATAAGATAGGAACGGTAATATCAATCGCCAATGTCTGTGGCAATAAGGGTGTGAACACAAGTCTCTTGGCAGTGTTGGGAGAAAAAAAAAAGCAACCTGCTGAGGTACAGCCATCCAAAAATTTTGGAAAAGCTCAAAGGAGAGGTTGTGATATGTATAAACAATCATGGTTTTATTAACCCACTGCAGACTAGCTGAATTGCGTTCTGAAGACTTCATCAATCAAAACTTATCAATTAAAACCTCTTCCAAAAGAGAAGAGGGCAAAACATAAATGGTTACGCTGACAAGACTGATTTTATTAGTCATTTAGATTGTCTTAATAGCAGTAACTCTCTTTTTCCAGTTAATAATATATTTGAATTTCAAATAAATGTGTGTCTCCATGCTTTTGGCGGAAGGGAAACTTTGCTTCATGTTTAGTTAACTGTTATTATAACCAATGATTTTCTATAACTTAGGGATGATTAATTCATAAAGCTGAAAAGGTTCATCGTCTTATTATTGACACAACCCCCCCCCCAAAAAAAAAAAAAAAAAGGGGACTTCATGACATGATTATATTCACAGCAAATTGGGGGTCAAAAGGAGATAACATCATTAGCTTGGGTGATCATGACAAATATTACCATGTTGTGGAAAAAAAAAATTATTAACTTCAAATTTCCATATCTTTCTCTGCTTGGTCTACTGTAATTCGCAGGAAACTGTGACTGTTCCCTTTCTGTCTCTTCATGCAACTTTATCAAAGCCAGCATAGATAAACACAGACTAAAGTCTTCCTTTAACATGATATGTTGTATATCTACACCCACCAGGATTCTTATACCATGCAGTTTATCATAGGACAGTTGAGACAACCACTTGTAAAGTGACATCAACAAAACAAAACAACAACAGCAAAATCAGGAGGAAATTGGAAACCCCCTGGGCGTTGGTGGGAGTAGATCTGTTCAAAGGGTAAGGTACACTAGAGCATCGTAAATATTTGATTGGTGACTAATCTTTCTCGCTATCCGTGCAAGAGCTTTCACCTGCTGGTCCATTACAAACTATTAACCCGTTGAGGACAGAATGATTTTGCTGTAACACGCATATCCCATAGACACCTGTCTGAGTATTCTCGGGACTCATCTTCAACGGGTTAAAGGTCCTGTTTACCTTTGGGAACAGTGATTAAAAAATGTTCATGATATCACCTTTGATGCATATTGTGTAGGTCTGTTGTATCACAAAACATCCTACCATACAAAATTTTTGCAATATAGCCTAAAATATAAGGAGATATCAGTATTTTTCTCATTAAACCATAACTGTAGACGGTTTAGTCTGGCAACATTTTTATTACCGTAATAACTATTGTTCACATTTTGTGTATTTAACAATACTTAATATTGATTATACAGATTCAAATTTTCACAGTGGTTGTTTCTATCCCTAACTCACATTTTAGAACTATTTCAAAGCACTAATGCTGGGTTTTTGTTTCATCTGCAAATGATAAATTATGCCTTTAATACAGAGCCAGAGAGCAGAGAGGAGGCAGTACACATCGCTTATTCATCAAGTCCTATTATAGTAATTTAGCAGGAAGGAATGGAGAGTTTGATCCCAAAAGGAGGATAAGTGCAAATTTAAAACATTTTAAAGTAAAGTCCATCATCATATAGAGCAAGATAAAACCTTGTAAATGATACCTTCCTTGTTGGTTAACAAGAAATATTCTTGAAGTTGAATAAAAAAATCCCAAACTTTGTTGTTCTCTCGTTTTGTCTTTTTCTAGGGGGTTTATTTGCAGATACCTCAAATTAACAAGAATGGAGTTACTTCATTTTGCAATCAAACTCTTTCAAAACCATTTCAACGAAAATACTTTTTGACGACGGATCCTGAATCTCCCACAGAGGAATAGCATTCAGTCTGTCAATGAACAAAACGTTCACAACAAAACCCACTGCAGAAAATACTCTGGAAAATAAATGCCGACATCATCTGTGCTGAATAGCATTTCTATATCTTGCACAAATACAATTGGGGTTAATGTCATTTTTTTCCACAAAAAATAAGCATAGCACAGAAAAAGACCAGGAAGTACAGAATGCCAACTTGATTATTCCCTTGATCGGGTTGAAATGATTACATACCACCATTTGAATACACCTATTCAAAGGACTAAACAAATTCAGGGAGCATCTTTGAATGTCATACAAAGAGAGATGGCGACTCTACTCTCCTAAATTGCAAAGCTGACATGGACACAACCTCGTCTACTGAAAACCAATGTCTTTGGTTCTCAATGTACTGACTCCCCAATCCCTCCCCCCCCCCCCCACCCCATTATGCAAGCCTTACAAAAGCATTTGATCCAGGGTTAATGAACCTACATATCAAATTTGAATACTTGCCTGTAAACTTGTCTAAGGATAGGGGTTGTTTGTCCTTATCCTGCCTTCATCAGCTTCAAAACTTTCAAGTCCCATCAGCAGTGTAAACTATTAACCCGCCCAGCAAACTCTAGCCTAGGCTGGGACTAAGGAAGGACGCCATGCGTGAAGTGCAATTTTCAGCATTATTGAAGGGAGTATATAATTAGAAAATCTGCCCATGGGCAGCGAATCATATGATTCCTCCTGAACTCGACAAAGGGAAGGATCATCAGTTAAAGAATTACCACATTCCAGAGATTTTTCCCCTTGTAGATGGGAATTTGCATAAAAATATGAGTTCAAAATTGCCTGAGGGGCCCCCCTTCTCACAAATGAATGCAAGGTATTTCCATTCCTCGTGCCAGAGTGCACACGAGTCTAAAAGATGATCTAGCACAAAGCATTTCTTCAAATGCAATCCAGCAAAGGATGGGTAATAACAAACCTAGAGTTTCTCAATAACTGGCAAACAAATACATAC
The DNA here is from genome assembly GCA_033980235.1 of Diadema setosum. NCBI lineage: Eukaryota > Metazoa > Echinodermata > Echinoidea > Diadematoida > Diadematidae > Diadema > Diadema setosum. The sequence goes on along the minus strand of CM067075.1, from coordinate 10,610,263 downwards.
TGATAAAATTGTGTTTGTTTTGTTTGTTTGGTTTGTCATGTACTTGTTTGTTTCTATCTTGCCGGAACCATAGACTCTCAAAATAAATTCCACATCAATTGTACTTCCTTCATTCCTCTATAGCCTGTTGTACAACTCTATGGAAGATAATGATTACAGCCAGTAGAACATGACATGGCGTTCCACCTATTGTGCTTCTAAATAATGAGGGAAGTGCAGCGATCAAGGAATCTTACAATTATGCCACAACAAAGGGGATGTCTACTGATAAAAAAATCAAACAAAACACTTACTTCCTGAAGGCCTCAGAACTCACACACTTCTGCTATGGATTTCTTCATTAACTTCAAATCAAAGGATATGTTTCTCCCTATAAAACATTACATAAATCCCATTATTTAACTTGCATTCGAACAAGAAGAGACAAATTTTGCAGCAATACCACATCACTGTGTGTGTACCAACACTATTAAACTCACAAAATCTGCTAAGTATCAGTGAATAAGTGTCATGCCAATGAACAGCACCTTGAATGACATTACTCCATGATATATATTTCACTGCTTTCGCTCAAGAATAGCCGGCTCTCAGCTTGAGTCATCCCTTTAACTCTAAGAGATGGCACAAGACAGAGACGCCTAGCCTTTTTAACACCAGAGCCGACGCCCTTTACAAACTTTGTCTAGATGCAGCTCTACGATTACACGAAAGTGACAAGAAAGAGACAAGATGAAGAGAAAAAGAGGAATTCCGTGGAGAAATAGTCGGCAGGTGCATCTGCCGGGGTTGACAACACCCCCGATGCTGCGATGTCAGATTGCCATGGCGATGTGATTGCCTCCTGGGGGGATGAAAAATGCACGGGGGCAAATCTGGGCACACACACACACAAAAGCTGCCTTCGATTTAAAATAGAGCAGACTAGACGTGCCAGCAAAGGAATAATGCACCCTGGGCATTGCATGGAAATGACCCAAAACATATGAAGCAAAACTGCCAAGTCTTCCAGATTCTGCACAGGAGATTCTCCTGTGCCTCCCAATCGACTCATGACAGAGTTGATAAATGCAACAACTTGAGAAATGAGATCCGAAAGTCATTTGCAATGCGTTTTGCTAGCTGGTATTGAAACACGTTTCAAACATGGGAAAGTTGATAAACGCTGCCTAAGATATCTTGCCGTGTCACAAAAGGAGAACAGGAACATCTCCCCGATTTCTGAAATACATGGGCCCATTGAAATGCATTCAACAAACAGGTATCTCCCTTGATTGCCCTTTGGAACCTCCTTGATTTTGATGTGCAGTTGTTGGCAGCCCAGATACCGCTCTATCATACTATCATTCTTTCTCAGTCCATTTGAAGGCACTATGTCAAGGGTATGATGTTTGAAGAAGATATCCAGCATGTGTCCGTGTCACAAAGCACAACTGGTTCAAGGGCAGATTGATCTTGTTCTTGTTTATATCGAATGTGAGAATATAAAAATTCTTTTCCCTGTGTGGCTGTAGCTCATGTAAAGACATAATTGTTTTATACCGGTACATGCTGTATGTATGCATTGTTTTTGTTGTTGTTGTTGTTGTTGTTGTTTTCTTTTTTTCTCTACTGACACATGAATAAGAGAGTGAGAGAGTGAGAAATGAAACATAGATTAAAGTCAAATACATATTGTCGCCATACCCTACCCTACCCTGGCTAGGACAGGGGAAAGAAAGTTAGGGAGATTTTTCAAAGAATGTTAACATTTTCACTGTCTGCAACAATTGGCTCAAAATGTTGTTAATATTCACCATGCAATATATCTTCCTTCATGGTTTCTTTGGCCAAAACTTCACTGTATTTCACAGTAAAGTTAATTTCACCATGTAGTCATTTCTAATGCAGATCTTCTTCCCTCTGTCTTTAACCCATTGAGCATGAGTCCCGAGTATACTCGGGCAGGTGTCTATGGGAAATGTGTGTGTTGTAGCAAAATCAGTCCGTTCCCCCCCCCCCCCCCAAAAAAAAAAAAAAGATTAATGGAAAACAATTCCTGGCTAATATTCTTCTCATTACCAGAAATTGCTTTGGTTTCTATACAAGAACAAATATTTTATAATGCAAATTCATTGAATAACCATCCATACATGACTTTGTAATGTCTGCAACATACATGTATAAAAAGAGCAAGGAAAACAACAACAAACAAACAAAACCCCCCCCCCCCACAAACTTAATGGTCACTTACGATTCAGGTCAACCAAAAGGAGTTCATTGACCTCGTAGTAGTTGAGGCTCTTGGAGTAGTCGATGTCCTCGTCGGGCTTCTTGACGAGGCGCAGCCTTGGGTCGTTGGCCTCGACGACAGCCAGCTCCTCGTAGACCTGGGGCAGGAAGTCCTGGATGGGCTTCTCTGGGTTGACTCGGAGCAGGGCCTTGTGGTTCTTACCGGACAGCACCGTCAGTCGGATGGTTTGCTGCGAACAAATCGGGAGAAGGATTATCGAAATTCATTATGGTACACTCTTCTTTCTTTACAAATTGCAATCAATTACATATATGCCACAGTTGTCCTGAAATACATCTCAAATTGATACTGATATGTAGATAAAATCTTTGTGCTTTGAGTGCCCTTTGAATAAGAAATATCATAACATTGAATACACTCATGTCTATAGTCCTCGGCATAGAAAGGGTTAATATCAAATACTGTAAAAGTGGATATTTTCGCGCGACTAATTTTTCGCGCTAGGCCGGGTCAGAAGAGTTTCGCGTGTTTTTAATTCCGCGGAATCAAGACATCACGCACAGGAACGTATGGCAAGCAAAAATGTTCACGTGTTTTTATTTTCGCATTAGTTTCTGGTTGCGCGAAATGCGCGAAAATTTCAACACCGCGAAAATTTCCACTTTTACAGTAGAGGAGACATATCGGTATTCCTCCTCCATTGGACATAAACCCTTTCTGTCATCACATGACATAAAATGTACAAGTGTCAATGCACAACATGTATGACATATGTTTCAAGGTAAAATATGACACAAATAAAAAGAATATGACCTTATTTGACTTTGTCTAACATCATCAATATGCATGTGTTACCAAACTTCTGGAATTTAATCTTTTCAACATTTTGTCATACATGACACATTTCCAAGAGAGCTACCACAATTGGGTGCAAGAAAGGTTTTTCAGCTCCCAGGACCATGCCATAATACAGGTAATGTCATCTTTATACAGCCTAGAGGTTGATAAAGATGAGCTAAGAATGAAATCAAACTGTGGTATGATATAGTATAACTCTCTTTTTTCTTTATCTTTGATATGATTTGGATTAGTACACATACATGTATCTCAGCCTAAGTATTACTACCTTGAAATGTACACCAATATCGCTTGCAAATGTCAGTCTAAACAAACTTTTCTTTGTCTTGCACATTGGTGGCATGTGATCTGCCACTTTCAAACAGAGCTTCAAAATGCTGCTTCGCTTCCAGTCAAAGAATTGCCTAACTAGACCAAAAGTTTTCATCTACTGTATCTAGCTGACACATTCCAACTTCAACAAAACTCTGCTGATGAAGTTGCCAAGTGAAAAAATGCTAAACCAATTAAGAAAGCCTTGCGTGGAATGCAATATCTTAACTTTTTTTTTTCTGGTACCAAGGATGGCCAAATATGTCTTTATCAGACAGTAATCGCTCAAACTATCTTGCATGTGATTGCACGTACCGTACAACACACGAAGACAACTCTCAACTTTCACAAATCAACAAATCAAATGCAATGAGGAGTTGAGAGATGATTGGCTATCTGATTTAACCCGTTGAAGACGAGTCCCGACTATACTCGGGCAGGTGTCTATGGGAAATGCGTTTTATAGAAAATCAGTTCGTCCTCAATGGGTTAATAACCCTCTCACAAATTCATGATCAGTAAAGCCGACAGTGAATTCTTCACAACAAGAGTTCAACAAATGGCCTTGAGAAAGGGTTATTTTCGCTCATTCAATAGTAATTACTGCACCCGAGATGAACCGATAGTGATTCGTGCATCCTACAACATCAGGAGAACATGAGTTAATAATTCCTTCCATGCATTTGTTTAAAGAAGTTAGATCAAATGTGACCCTGCATCACAAAACCAACAAAAAGTCACCAGACTTGGATTTTTAGTTAAGGGCAGATTCAGAAAGAGCAGACTCTAAGCTTTAAAATGATGTATAACTCAATTCAAATGGACTCCTCTGATCTATCTAAATAGTGGAAAGAAAGCACACACGCTGGAAAAGTGTGAACTGAGAAAAGAGGCTCTGAAGTACAGGGTCTATTCAAGCGCTTAATATTTACAGTGTACCAAGTCATGCTAGCTGTGTGATGAAAGGGACAAAATACAGGATGTAAACCACCAGAGCATCAACAATGAAGGGATTATCTCATTAAACTGAAATTGAGCATGTTCTATCAACCCATTCTGTCCACGATTAATGCCAACTTTCAAAGCAGTACTTAGCATTATCATAAGAAGTTCAAAAGTTATGAGACTTGAAAGTGAAGAGTGTGCAAAGGATTTCAAGAAATGAAAAGGAGCTTCTGAGAAATGCCTGATCTTCTACTCTCCCCCCAAAAAAGGGTTGTAGAAAAAGTGATCAAAACACACTTTCCCATTCATGTCATGAACCCAAACTAAAGAATACTGTAGAAGAAGGATAGTATATGAAAAACTCAATGACTCGGTTGACCCATTCACCTCTTTGGAGTCCTCACTTAAAATCAAGGGGTGCGACTTTTTGTTTGTTTTGTGATGCACGGTCACAAATGTGGGCCTCTTTTAACCCGTTGAGGACGAGTCCCAAGTATACTCGGGCAAGCGTCTATGGGAAATGCGTGTTGTAGCAAAATCAAACCGTCCTCAACGGGTTAACTACAATTTTTTTTTGTGGGGGGGGGGTATTCTTAGCATGTCATTATTCATTAAGGCTTGCCATGCAAGTTATTTTGCAGGATATTTATTCTTGATTAAAAAAAAGAAAAAACACACACAAACTGCTCTAAAATCCTCCTGGCCAACAATTCCTTCTAAGAATCGAGGATTGCTAATAAGCAATTGCGCGAACAACCCGGCAGCTAATTGTCAGAAATGCACTAGGTGTAATATAGCACTTTATAATAACAAATGAAAACCTGGAAATGCTTTACCCGGTGTGGCAAGTGAACGAGGCCCCGTGTGATTAAGTTGCTACAAGAGCAAAGATGATCCATTGTTCACTGATGAATCTGTATATACACGTACGCACGGTATCCTTGCTATGGTATCCTCAAGTACATACAAATCGATTACAAGGTGGTAATGGGACACGGCACATGTCAAGATCACTTCGGTACGCACTCCCCAAAAATCGGGTTCTCTTCTCGACGACCGCGGCGAGAAAAGCCGCAAAACGTTTCGAGGGAAAACGTTTTCCATTAATCACTGGCGTATCAAATGGTGGTGTAATCAGGGCATCTTGCTGATACCCGCGACTTCGCGCAAGCCGCAGCTCAAATTCAGACCTCCTCCCAAAGAATCCCTTAATCCCACGAGGGATTACCAGGGTCTATAAAAAGGACAAGTGTTTTGTGAGTTCTAGCAGACTTAAAGGGAGCTCTATTTTATCATTCTTATCAGACAAAAAGAAAAAAAAAATCCAAATCTCTTGTGATGCATAATGCTATCTCTTCTTACATGATTCTACATAATTATTGCAGACTGTATTACTCACAAACATGTCCAAGCTGTTCAGCACAATCCTTTTCATACTACTTTTTCCTCATTCTTTTTGAATTTTAACACTACCCTTTCTAAAGTTTTCAGTGTCTTTCATGATGACTGAAATCATCGATCAATTTTGACTGAATATGATTATGATTTCCTGGAACGCCAAATGTGATCACTGAGCAGAGCATTAACCCTTTGAGTCCTTTGAGTGCTGATTAGCACAGAAAACCCCCACAGCCTTGTGCACACTGTCCAAAGTCCCTGGCGCAAAAAGAGCTAAAGGGGTTTTCTTTTTCCAGAGAGCCAAATATACTTTAAATGAAATAAGTCACAATAAAGACAAGACTTCCCATGAAAGTTTGTGAAAGTTTTGGAGATCTGGAACACAAATTCGGTATCATTTCATCAAGATAGGAAAACAAATCTAGGTGGTTTCTCTCTCTCTCTCTCTCTTTAGAACACTAATCAAGACACACGACTTGAAGGAAAAGCAAGAACCATTTTCTTCTGTTTAACATCCCAAAAACTCTGCACATGAAAACTTGCTTAGAAAAATTGCAAGCAGGTTGCATACTACAAGTAGGCCTACAATACTGTAGGCCTGCATTGCATGCTTCATATGATTAATTCTGGACATGGTGGGCAAAATGAATAATTATTTCTCTGACAACAAAAAGTTCAAGTCACAAATAGATGATGTACGATCTCAGTAATTAATGCAAAAGAAGCAAATTTTGTGTGTGTTTTTTTTTTTTTTTTTTTTTTTTTTTTTACTACTTACATTGTATTTGGAAATGAAAGTTTGTCTGAGGTCACTTTATTATTTGCAAACATCATTACGGAGGAAAAGGCATGGGATATTGTTCTAAAAAAACATGACAGTCTGATTGTTTTTCATTTTTGGAATGTGCTACATTATGCATGAATATTCCAGTTATTTACTGCTTCAGGTTTCTTGCCCCAGGAGAAATACATAATAAAACCAGTTAACTCTTGATGATTGACTAATAACTGCATTTAACAGGAAACAAATGCATGATAAATAGAGGTTACCAAATATCTGCCTATCTTATGAAATTCCGCAACAGAAAAACAAATAAGAATTAAACTGGAAAGATATCTTTAGCATTCTCTGGGATAAGCTTTTCAAGGTTATCAATATCATCCATTTTCTTTTTACAGCCTGTTCAATGAGAATTAAGCATCAACATGCAGAAGACCTTCACATAGGTCACACTGGTGTAAAACCACCACAGCAGTTCTTTTAATAATAGTCCATATCATTCAACCGCATCATCGTTAAAAAACAAACAAACAAACACTCTTAGCTGGATGTAGAGTACAACTGTACCTTTTGACCATTACAGTAACTTTATACTCTAACTGACTTACACAAAGCATGCTTATGACAAAAATAAAAAGCTAACCACACAAACAACATCAATGCAAACAATGAAGCAGACACACACAAAATGAAATTACACAGAGAAACTACAGCCACAAAAACGGAAGATTGATAATGACCGCAATAGTATCATGGGAACAAAGCTAAAAAAAAAAAGGCTACTAAAAAAGAAAATACAAGCTAACATCTTTGTGTAAATGTAGATGAAAAAGAGCAATACAAATGGAAGGTGAGAAGGAACAAATGAAGAGTTTGTTTGCAAAAACCGATAAGTCCATATTTGCCAAATGGAGATATTTGCGATTAAAGGTCAAGAAAAATAAAGAGAATAATAAGAAAATTTTTGCTTCTTTTGACCATAACTTCAAAAATATACCTTTATATGTACAGTGAAACTCCGTTATAACGAGTTCGGTTATAACGAGGAACCGCTTATAACGAGGTGATCGCGTCGGTCCCGTTTTCCTTTGCGTGTAAACCTATGGCAGAACGAATCGGTTATAACGAGTTCGGTTATAACGAGATTCCGGTTATATCGAGGACAATTTCGGTGCATCATGACAAAGAAAAACATAAGCAGTTTGATCGGATATAACGAGGTTCCATTTCTTGACTAAATTGCCGCTTTCAAACACACGACAAACGAAACATTGAAAACTAAATTCACGCAATCCACGTCTTTTTCCCGTTTTGCAGAGAACCGTTCCCTCCATATTTTCTTCTAAACCTTGCGATAAGACACAGGAGTGCCTTCCGATGTTCCTACTAAATTATTAACATAATCATTCGCTTTTCTTTTTCGCGAGATACGCGTGCGTGATATTAGGTCAGATCACAGCGCATCGAGAAAAAAAAATAAAAGATGTAACGCATCCAAAAACTTTCCATGTAGCGACACTTGTGGCCAAAAGTGGACAATTTATTGGAATGCATGTGCAACTCATCATTATATCCTTTCCGTTTGTAGTTCCGACTTCCAGTTCTTTTGCTAGTTAGCAAACGTGAGTGTGGATGATTAAAGCCGAAATGATTAATGAAATCATCGCGATCCCGCCGGCTGACAGGAGCGAAAAATAGTTGAAGAACGCATGATGTTAACGTAATTAATCGGTGTTCAGAAAAAGAAACAAATGCATTTATTACTTTGAGTAGATCTGGATTTGTTCATTATAATTTAACAAATGATAATTTGAATATGAGTGTGTGTGATTAAAGCCAAAATAATTCATGAAATCATCGTGATCTCGCCGGGTGACAGTAGCGTAAAAATACTTGAATAACGCATGTTAACCTATACTAAGTTAATCGGTGTTCAGAAAAAGAAACAAACGTATCTATTAATTTGAACAGATCTGGATTTGTTCATTATCATTTAACAAATGATAATTTAAATATGAGTGTGTATGATTAAAGACGAAATAATTCATGAAATCATCGCGATCTCGCCGGGTGACAGCAGCGTAAAAATAGATGAATAACGTATGTTAACCTGCTTAATCGGTGTTCGGAAAAAGAAACAAACGCATTTAACAGTTCAAGAACGGATGTACAAAACGCGAAGAGATTTTCGGAAGAAAATAAAGAACGCATTTTAATCCCTTCGGGCGCAACGATAATACATTGTATAAAATTACAGCCGAAATGATTTATGAAATTATCGAATTCCCGCTGGGCACCAACAGCGCAAAATACCTCGCAAGTTAACGGTAAACAACGCATGTTACTCTGAAATCATCGCGATCTCGCCAGGTGACAGTAGCGTAAAAATAGTTGAATGACGCATGTTAACCTAAATCAGAAAAAGAATCAAATACATTTATTAGTTTGAATAAATCTAGGTTTGTTCATTATCACAATTTTAACACTGCATCTCACAATGAAGATTTTTCTTGCTTTCAGAATGGTCTACCAGGTACAGATTTGCGTAAAAAGGATCACAACCTTCCATGCACATTCAATCTTGTCGCATATTTCTCAAGAACGGATGAACAAAACGCGAAGACATTTTCGGAAGAAAATAAAGAACGCATTTTTAATCCCTTCGGGCGCAACGATCACACATTGTACAAGATTACAGCCGAAATGATTCATGAAATCATTGCATTCCCTCTGTGCACCAACAGCGTAAAAATACCTCGCAAGTTACGGTAAACAACGCCTGTATGTTACTCTATTTGCGCTGGTGCTAATAGAAAAACTTAACAAGAATTACAATAAAGAAATAACTCATTTCAAACCCTACTTTTTCTTCTAATTCACAAATAATTTCCCTTTATTCTCTCAATAATAATGATCCATAATAGTGTAATAACAACGCAAAGGATGTTCTTAAGTTTCTTTGATGGGTATATGACGTCGTGCTTATGTTTTTCTTTGTTTTTGATGCGTACGGTTATAACGAGGTACCGGTTATAACGAGGTAATATCGCCGGTCCCACGGACCTCGTTATAACGGGGTTTCACTGTAATGACCAATATATCATTGAAAAGGCATTATTTTGTACTTTATGACAGAGATCGTACTTCAAAATCTTCAAAAATGGACTTATCGGTTTTTGCAAACAAACCCTTCAAATATAGGGAGGGGAAAAAAGAGAGAGAGGAAGATGGTGATATTGATGATAAGGAGGAGGAGGAAGAAAAGAATAAAACACAAGAATGAAGAAAGAAGAGGAGGAGGAAGGAAAAATACAGAAGATGAAGATAACAAAGAGGAGAGAGAAAACAAAAGATGACGGTGACTGCTGAGAAGGAAGGAAAGAAGAAGAAAACTCCACACACCACAGAGGAAAAAAAAAACACAACACGGGGAGGAAGAGGTCCCCAGACTCACCTCAAACTGTGCAGCTTTTCTCTTCTCTGATCCCTTGAGGGACTGGATCTCCCCTCGGCTCAACTTGGGTACAATCTGAAGCTTAGTGGTGTCCAGCTCGCCTATCCTCTGACTGGCTTTGAACTGAAATGCCAAATGCAGAGGGGAAAAAAAAATAAGAATATAATGGACATAACAAGAAATATACAAACACAAAAGGACAAACCAATGAGCTTTTAAAAGGTGACAATATTCTCAGTTAGACCTGTTGAGGATGGACTGATTTTGCTACAGCACGCATTTTCCATAGACCCCTGGCTGAGTATGTATACTCGGGACTCATCCTCATCAGGTTAAATTCCTGCGAAGACAGGCCAGATAATCTGAACACCAGGGAATTCAAAATATTTTCCCCCTGCATTTACATGAACATTCATTAATTGGCTATCACTCCATCATTAACATACATGCCTATATCACTGAATTTTATAAATATACAGCAATGCAAGATGAAAATAACTTTTTAAAAAAGTAATAATTTGGTAAATGACAGCTTTCTTTTCATCACAGCTATCACAAGTGGAAACCGAATTCTCTCTATAATTCAATCACTATTTGTATTCACTGTGTACTCTAAAATCCACACTGCTCCTTTGTTTTGTTTTTTGGTCTTAGTGGGTATTGAGCACATATTGGTTTAGTGACTCCTATCACAGATATTATATCACAGATAATGTATATACATACAGTAGAATAGCCATCATCAAACTGGATTTCCGCGGCTCAGTTAGTGTTGAACTTGTATCAGGTGAATGGCAAACATAAAACCAAAGCAAGTATTTAAAACCAAGAGGGCTTTTACACTGGCAAACGGAACTCGTTGGTAATCATGTTTCTACGGCACGCTCCCCTTCACCATATGTGTTGTGCTGGTCTTGTCTATCCTTGCATGTCATAAACTAATGAAAAGGGTTGCGACGGAACAAAAACAGAACGAAAATCTACACTGTAAAAAGTCCGTTGTTAAATATGAAACACTGAGCTGGTGTTAAATTTCCGGTGCTCATTCATGGTGTTAGATTAACACCTCCGGGTCTCATTTCAAAATATAAGATTGTTTTTTTGATAGTTTCTTCGTTACTAAATTTCTTGGTAATTCTGAACTTCAACAAGACGATGAAGAATTTTCCGATGAAGTACTTGATTTTTGAAAAAATGTGTCAACAAATTTACACCACAGTAATACCAGTTGGTGTGGTCTCCTATTGAAGCTGGACGGGTGTTATATCATTGAAATTAACACCACCAATATCAAATCAACACCGTGCGGTGTCATTAATGAATCAACTCTAGCGCAGTGTCAAAAATATCACCAGCTACAGTGTCAAATTCACACCACAAAGTGCCAGGTGAACACTTTTTAACACCGTCATAATACATTTTCTACACCTGTGGGTATGGTCCTCTATTGAAGATTGATCGGTGTTAGATTTAACACCCATGGTGTTAAATCTAACACCAATGTTTTTACAGTGTAGCAATGTGACAACACAAAGACAAATGCCGACACTGACACATGCGTGTCTATGAAGGAGAATTCATCTGCATAAGAATACAATAACTAGGCCAAAGTCTATTCAGTCAAATAAGATATCAACAAACATAACACCATCAATGCTAACGACAGACCAATATTTGTGAGGGGAACGAAAGCCTGGGGAACTGGGACGAGGAACCCACCTCCTCTGCAACAGCAACCTCAGTTTAAAAGGACAAAACGAATCCCAACATGCATCACACCAGTGGTCACTAGTGCAATATTTGCACCGCTAGCTCTGTCATGATATTCACAATGTATGCATGCCAGAGTAGTGGTAACTTGATTTCATACATAAATCTGTAATATGGTTCTGGAAGCTGGCATAGGATCAAGAAACTCTGTATAGCAAGATTTTTTGTGTCACAAAATATTTGCAAATATGAGCTGATCGCCTTTTTCACAGCATGAAGTTTTTGCGAATTGCCACTGACATTCAATGCATAGACCCTATTGTGTAGACAAGAATTTTCATCAGCATCTCAAGTTTGTGAATCTTGGCTTTCCAAAAATTTATGAAATTAAAATGCACACAAACATTTCTGGTTTTACAGTAGCCACTTCTTTGCTCTCCAACCTCTAAACGTATCATAGATTGTACTAAATCATTCCACAGTGGAAGGTATTGCTGAGAAAAAAAAAAGGACTGTTATATACGAGATCATCATTTTCTGGGTAAAATAGCCACTGATTTACAGTCCCTGGGGATGGATTATACAAAGACATTTATGAAAAAAAAAAGGAGAGAAATGGAGAGTGACCGAGAGAGATAGAGAGAGAGGGAGAGAGAGAGAGAGAGGGAGAGAGAGATGAAAACTGATATTAGCCATAGCAACCAGTATCTGGGTTTTCGTAGCCATGGGCAGCATTTCAAAAATACCTCAAGAAATGAGAGATGGGGTGGGGGAGGGGGTTGGGGGAGATGGGGGTCAAAGGGCACACAGTCAGTTACCTGTGAGATGTCGGTCCTGCTGGCTGCGCTGGGAATGATCACATGACCCGTGGGGTTCAATTTGTTCTTGGCTGCAATCATGACCACAAGGTCCATCATTTGTAATCTGGTAAAGAAAAATTGATAAAAAAATTGTGAGAAACCCGTGCTCAATTATGAGGCGAAATGGGTGATGTAGAGAAATGATTAGTAAAATTGAGCTACTGTAAAATATGAAATATTCGTGGCCTGAAATTTTCGCGCATTGGAGCCGACGCCCTTTTTCACAACATGAAATTTTCGCGAATTGCCACTGGCATTCAATGTATATAGTGTAGACAAGAACTTTCATGTGCATTTTAATTTCGCGAATCTTGGCGTTCACAAGATTCGCAAAATTAAAATGCATGCGAACATTCCTCATTTTACAGTATTTGGATTAAAATTAGATGAAACAAAGAATGCAAGAAAGCCAGTAACATGTATCATACGATTCAACTACTATTTCTCATGTTTGAGTGTTTCATTTCCCCTGGTACCTGATCTTATGAAAAATTGCACTATTACTTTTGATATATTCCTAACCCTAACATACAGATTCTAAAACAAATTGTAAGGGTTAAGCAACCCCCATCCCTCCCCCCCCCCCCCCCATTCTGTCCCCAACCCCTCAGGTACATGCACCTTTACTTTTTACACCAGGAACATAATAGATTAGAGGTTTTTCCAGGGTCGTCATGCTTTAAAGCTACGTTCTTTATGTCAATCCATTCAACCCCACCTAACATTACATAACAGAAAATACAATTTATGATGCTCTTTAACTATGATAAGCCTGTATCATTAGCAGTTAATGTATCATGAACCCAAAAGATTCCCTACATAGATTCCTCATATTTTCTGTGTGTATTTTCTTTTGTTTGTTTGTTTTTCAGGAAAAGTGTTGCATAGACCCAAAATGATATGAATAGTTCAATTTATTTTACTTACAGCTGGAAGAAATAGTTATAACCTTTCTTTCTATCGTAAGTCACTATTCACGTCTTACAGCATCACTTAATTCTTTTGTGTTTTTAACCTAATTCCTCCTCCAAAAAAAAATCAAAAGAACAAACAAGACAAACCACATAGCTGCCAGTATGGATTGAGAGGGATTAGAGTATAAAAATCCTTCATGTCTTGGAGAAATTGTAAGGAGTAAAATTACTTCTGGGGCCCATTCTCCAACCGAGGTCACATAATTTTAAGGACGCTAAAAAAACAATTGAATGTTGTTTTGCAGAAATCACTGGTGTGCACAATTTCCAATTCACTCCTTATGCCTATGCAAGGTTCCAGGTCTGGAGACCTGTTCAATATTTAGCACCACAGCGCCAGTAGGATAAAAAGGTTTTAAAAGGCGTGAAATATAGTATTAAGAAAATGAGTACTCGGTATTCAATTCGTGCAGATTGTAATCTTCATGCTGATGATGGTAAGAAAATGAAGCCCACAGAAAAAAGGTGAATTTATTACTGTTTTTCCAGGGTTACCAATCAAAATGCTAATTAATGCTACCATCTGAACAGAAATCAATGCAAGGGTCAGAGTACATGACTGCAACTATAAAAACATGGTGAAACTGTCTGGCACCTACTGTATGTACTGACAGTCAACTTTAAAAAAGAGAGTGTTTGTGATAATGGTTGTGTCCAGCTATGGATTTGTTCAGAAGCAAAGATTTTACTGCATCATACAAACAAAAGTTAGCTGCACTTTAATAGAACTAAAGACAACAAATCCACTGAATGAAACTAGAAATGTCGCTACAGCGACTGGTTATACCCCCGCCAAACAACATTTCATAAGCTTTGGTCAAAAAACTGAGGAAATAGTTAAATCCGCAAGATCTTTCCTTGATCTTCTGCCATTAATATGCCGTTACCATGGCAACGTACTTTCGGGTACTGTCAAAAAATGCGTCTTGCACATCTACAACCAAAGGCACACATCTGTACCAAGTTTCATGGAAATTGGGCAAAAACTGAGGAAGTAGTTTGCAACACAAAATTTTCCATCATTTTGGCTCATAATATGTGAGCTGTTACCATGGCAACATACTTTTTGTCACTGTCAAGAAATGTGTCATGCTGACCTATATGCTAGGACAAACATTCAATATGAATTCCATGAGAATTGGAACAACACTGATGAAGCAGTTTTGCCATGAAGCATTTTGCCCTATATTTTACCAATAACATGCCGTTACCATGGCAACGCACTTTTTGCCACTGCGGAAATATGTGTCTTGCACATTAACATATTCAGATGAACATCTGTACCTAATTTCATAAAAACTGATCAAAAACTGTGGGAGGAGTTCGCGACGCAAGATTTGTACCCATTTTTGCCCATAATATGCCATTACCATGGCAACGTACTTTTGGGTACTGTCAAAAAATATGTCTTGCACATCTACAACCCAAGGCACACATCTGTGCCAAGTTTTATGGGAATCGGTTGAAAACTGAGGAAGTAGTTCGCAACGCAAGATTTGCAACGGACCGACCGCCCGACCGACCGACCGCCCGACCGCCCAACCGTCCGCTGATTCCTATATACCCCCTTCAAACTTAGATTGGCGGGGGTATAAATATTGTGATATAGCCTCACAGGTTGTTCACAAAGTTTATACCTGCCAACATTTCAAGACGAAATATCTTACTTGTGGATTGCAAAAATCTTATTTTATATGCAAACTGAAGTTAAAAATCTTACTTTCGGTCAAATCTTCAGAAAATACACATGAAAGGTATATCTAAATATTTTTTAAAAATCTGATTTCTCTGACAGAAAATCTGATTTTGCTATTTTTAACGTAAAAAAATCTTACTAGTTGGCAAGTATGAAAGTTCACGAGAACTTGAAAATCATGAAGGGAATGACTTAGAATGTCATTACAAATATTTAGACTGCATCATCACTATCATGTCATACCAATATCATACTTAATTGCCATTACAGACATTCTCCTTCATTTGATAAAAATCCCAGAATATTCTAAGCCAGATTAAAACACTGCTGGTAGGTAAACAAACAAACAAACAGATAAATAAACATCCAAAATATATGTCGCCAACACTTGGTCTACCACTGCCTTTTCACTTCATTATAGTATCATTGGATGTACTT